>OY992792.1:3645000-3986834 GCA_963921375.1 Tiliacea citrago
ACTGAATATTAGAATGTGTAAAACATTAAGCACCTTAACAAACAATACAGTGAAATCTTTATCGTTTTCTGGTCGCACTGTTAATGACTTTGTTTCAGTATCTACTTCTATCGTCTAGACTCTAGAGGGAGTAGGCTGAGGTCGGCCCAACCTCGAATTTAAACCAAAGATATACACAAAGAATGGAATAGAGGCAGAAGGATGACGATGAAATAGAAACGGTGGCCAAACTTGGTGGTCTTCAAACTTTTTGATTTTACTTGTAATAACTTACTCAAGTTTCCGCTTACGTTAAGCATCAGTATCACTTATGAAATTCAGTCGGCATGGTCTACTGGAAAATTTGCAAAATCTGGTGGATCTCCCCAAACAATAGCCTGAGGTACTCGTATTCCCTAAATGATTGATAGCATAATCATACGAATGCCTGCATTGTTAGCTCAATGATTGTTATATTATAAGTCACTACACATTCAATAGGGTTTATAATGATAACGAAAGATAGTCTATTTAACACACGAAATTCTCTTGGCAGGCGAGTTCGTAGGGAGACAAGAATGAAAGAAGAGTCGCGAGACTTCACGACATTGCATTTCTACGTGAATTTAAACATGAACGGTTTTCTAAGTCGTTGCTAAGATTTGCATGATTCGTGCCAATATCGTGGGCGTATAAACTATGAACTAACTCTGTGATAACTAGTGTACTTAAATACATGACCGTGTATAATCTACTGGCAGATCTAGTAATTTTTTTGCTGAATAATAAGTAATATATTGATATTTTGGACCGTGATGTGTTTATAACCCTAGCTTATCTAAGCTACTGTATGCACTGCAATCAAACTCAACGTTTTAAGTTAAGTCGTAGATCGAATAGTGAGTTGCTCGGTAGATGTTTAGTTGGTTGGTTCTAGTGCCGTTGTTATGTGGAATAGATCGACCAGGTCTCACATAAGTTAAGTAATTTGATATTATACCTTAATTATTGATTAATATTATGATTATGTTGTTGTGTAAGGTATAGTTAAACTATTTCACGAAGTCCTCTCTTGTCGCTCTAATGGCGGTAAACATAAGGTTCAAATTGCAATAACCAACAGGACTTCGTGACATAGAACATCTGTATATTATCACACTATCACACTAATATTATAAAGGCGAAAGTTTGTGAGTGTGTGTGTGTGTATGTTTGTTACTTCTTCACGCTCAAACGGCGGGACCAATTTTGATAAAATTTTGTATGGAGTTAGCTGACACCCTGGATTAAGACATAGGCTACTTTTTATCCCGATATTCCCGCGGGATCGAGACTTACGCGGGCAAAACCGCGGAGCGCAGCTAGTATTGTATAATGGAACATTATGCTCTTTTCCTTGCTATTGTTACAATGTTGCTACTCTTCTAAGTAATGTTCCAAGAGATATAATTAACTGTTTTTGAGATAGCGATAATTTATGGAACTGTAAAGAAATTATGTTGAAGGGATACTTTAATACTGTTGCCATGGAGTTTCTTGTCCTTCTTCTCCATGAAGACCTAGGTTTGCGAACGGACAACTAGCTTTCTGATTACATACTGACAAGTCTAACTGAATATATGTCTAGCCTTGTCGTTCTGTGCTATAGGTACTTCATTTCCCTACAAACCATATTCATAAGATCTTTCATGCACAGTAAATAACCAGTAATCAATCTGACATTCAAAGCTTGCCATTTGGGTAATATCTATACATATACCTATAGGTTTTACCCCTCTCCTGACACACGCATTCCATTCAATCCGACACCACCAAATATCTTCCCAACACCAGACATCATGCACAAATTTTTAACGGCAAGTTCTTCAGCAATGTCATTGGACATTCAAGCCATGATTCGAAGTCAAATTCTCGAGCCTGCACCTTTAACTCCATCCTTCATATCCCCACTTTTCATTATAACAAAAAGCAGTGGAAAGAAACGGGATTATTTTCAATTTGAAGACAATAAATCAATTCAAGCAACCAAAACATTTTCATCTTTTTTATAATTTTCACCAAATGTCCAACTTCTTACAAGCGGACGACTGGATGGTTAAACTGGACCTAAACCAAGACTGTCATCATCTGCGGGTCTCTCAAAGACACTGTTGTTTTCTACACATATTTAAGTTACGAGGGTAGACTCCTACAAATGACCTGTCTGCCCTTTGGTCTCGCCGCAGCACCGAAAATGTTTGCGTCGGCCACAAACTGGACTGCCGAAGTGCTACGCAGCAAAGGTCTCCGCCTGGTTCTACATCTAGACGATTATTTCCCAAAAAGGTGTATAGAATTTCTGGGAATTGTCACACACTGCAACACCAATAGTTTGCCTCCAGACAAAGTTTGCAATATCCGTCAGTGCCTATTGACTCGCTTAGCATCCGGCAGTTGGACCCCTCTTAGGGCATCTCAACTTTGCGACCTTCATCACCCTCCGGGGAAGGTTGCATTGCCGTACGGTGCAGAACCACAGCAATCATGGTCAGAAAAATTCACGCCATCCAATACGGTTTAAAGACGAGGTACGAAAAGACCTAGAATGGTAGTTCGAAAATGTGAGCTAAAAATCTCGTATTTACCCCAGGAGGTCACCAGTCTGCTATCTTGTCACAGACGCCTCAGACATTAAACGGGGGGCCATACTAAACAACGAACAAATAAGAGGCATGTGGAATCAACACCAACTGAAGTGGCACTGCAACCTAAAAGAAATGTATGCAGTGATAGCTGCAATATCCCTAGAAGCAAGTATGCTCCTAGCTCCTCCTGCTACCACGTGTTACACCATCTCAAGTCAGCGAAAGAAAAGTTTATAATAGTAGCACCCAACTGGAAGAAACCCTTTTGGCGTCCAGATCTGAAGAGTCGCGCACTAGCACCGAGCACGCCCTATGGAACCACAATGTCTGGGCGTCCCCCAGCTCAAGTACTCAACCTACAGCTGAAGCCTGGTTCATTTCGGCTGGGACTCCCTAATACAAAACTGGTCAGGTGAAGAATTTAAGGTAAAACTTTTAAATTCTATGTATTCTATTGTATGGTCCTTGGACAATTTAGCGTAACACCGATCGTTTCGCCCTACCCACCGATGACAGTACTGTCCACGAACTTTCGTTTTTGGCCCAGTTTAGTGTCATGTCATTTAACACAACTAACCCCCAGGGTTAACTAAGCCCCATAACTTTATCATCACGTCTTCGCAGTGGATGTATTAGGAAACATGAAACATTAATTGAAAGTATTGATCGACTGGTAGCTAAGCTAATGGGCAAACTAAGCTAAATGGCATATGTATGGGAAATAACTCGACTGTTATGATCGACCGGTCCGCGACCTTGCGACTGAGTGAGGTCAACGGCTACCAACTGGTAGTTAAGGGCTAGCCCGAAATAACCGCAAAGTCCCGGTCCACTTCAAACTTATGGTGCCTCGTTTAAATCAAGCTATGCAATATTTTATGACTACTAAATTCTTACAGGCCCGTTTTTGTAATCGGACATCAAGATTTACAGAAACAGTATTGAGATAGAGTTAAATAGAAAACTATGAGAAGTAGAGCACAGGGGGATAGGCCATTGGAGAAAACTAACAGCATTTCTGATGAAGCTCCTAGTTTTGCCAAGACTGGGTTTTTTGGCGCACCAAAAGCTATTGCTGTAGCTGCTGAAGTTAACGAAGAAATCCTACTAAAGAGATATTATTTGGTAAATCGTCGCCATGACCTCGTCCATACCTGGGAACCTGAAGGAGACCTGGGGGTCTACTCCAAAGCGATAATCCGAAGTATCGGCCGATTGTTCGGCCGTTTATTGACTTTCAAAGTTTCCTTATTTGACTTTGAATCCTTACCCGACTTTAAGTAACGTTTTTGACTTTGACTTATCTCTTTGACCGTCTTTATCTACTGTTTATGCACAATGTTTCCTCTGAATACTGTACATAGAAGAAACTCATTTGTTCCGCGTGTTATACCCTGAAGCTACAGAATACCACGCAAAGTAAATGGCATGTAACGACCACTATATTTTTGCTACCATTTTCTGAAACGATGTCTTTGTAACGCAAATTGAAATCGTTAATGTGAGAGAAATTAATTTTAAGACAATAGAACTAGAATTGTCTTCAATAAAAAGGTTTTGAAGAAAAGGCATTACATTTATTTTATCTTGTGCCTAAGATTCTTGGCACGTTACTTCCAGATTTTTAGAGGGCCAATTGTAAAAGATTTCACTTGCTTTCATTGGACAGCAGATCTATACCTCCTTATTGCAAAAACACGTAGGCGAGATGTAGACACAGTGTGACGTTTTATGTACTCAGGTAAGTAGTACAAAACGTATGGAATGGAGGTGATTAGTGCAGCTAAACATTAGGTTCGCTTTTAAGTACGTATTATGTTTGCTCCGTAACGCAATCCGTTGACAACCGGCACAATGTGCGCTAATCTAGACTCGTTACATTCACTGAACATCGATGTATTTGCTTGAGAGAGCTCAAACCTTGAGTTCCTAAGTTCAGTCAATATATCATAAAGAATGAATTTCTTTCTTCCTCCACCCTTGCGTCATCGAATTGTACACCTCAAACCATTACAGGACACATTTGAGTAACATTAGTCATTGATAGAGGAAACCATGGAGCAATTAAAAAATCTAACCCTACCAGGAACAAGAGCAAAATTAATAGAGAGGAAAATTAATGACGATTCGCGTTGAGAGTGTTGATGACTCACTAAGTTGGAATTATTTTCTGCATAGAATCACAATGAGTATGATACGAGGGCGGCACTGAAAATTTCGGGAATCAAGGAAGTGACACAACATTACTATTTAAAAATGTATTTATTGCTTTTCGAAGTATTCTCCGCGAAATTTGACACATTTTTCCATACGATGGAACCAATCATTGAAGCAACCATTCCATTCGGAAGTTGGGGTCTCCAAAATGGCCGTTTTGTAGGCGTCCACAGCTTCTTCAGGTGATGAAAATCTCTGTCCACGCAATTCATTCTTTATTTTAGGGCAAGTATAGAAATCATTAGGGCTTAGGTCGGGGCTGTACGGCGGATGGTCTAATAATTCTATGTTTTCTTGCTCTAAAAACTCTTTTGTTCTGTGCGCGGTGTGAGAACTCGCATTGTCGTGATGGAGGATGATGCGGCGGTTGCAGTTCTCTTTACGGAGTTCAGAAACGACCTGTGGCAAACAAATGCTAGCATACCATTCTGCATTAACCGTTCTTTGTCCCTCAAGAGGAATAGTCGTAACATGGCCGGTTTTGGAGACAAACGTGGCCACCATTTTTTTTGCAACACTCCGTGAACGAACAATTTTTGTTGGCTTTAACTCATTTTCGAACACCCAAACTCGTGACTGGTTTTTTGTTTCGGGTTTGTACGCGTATATCCAGGATTCGTCACCTGATACAATGTTGTATACAGCATTTGAGGATCCTGTGTGGAATCTTTCGAGAGTTCTGACGCACCAAGTAACGCGAGCCACTTTTTGCTCTTCACAGAGCGAATGCGGTATCCATCGGGAAAACAACTTTTTTACACCTAATTGTTCATGCAAGATTATTTGTATTTGACTCATGCCAATGTCTAAAGTTGCCTGAATTTCGCGGTATGTCACATGTCGATCTTCCTCAATCAGCTTACGCACAGCATCAACGTTTTCTTGGGTGACTGCAGTTTTTGGACGACCTTGACGGGGATCATCACTGAGCTTGACACGTCCACGTTGAAATTCAGCAAACCAGCGATAAATTGTGGTTTTGGATGGGGCTTCATCACCAAATGCAGAAATCATCCGGTCAACACACTGTTTCTGTGTTAAACCAGTTCGAAAGTCATAATAAATCATCGCTCTTGAATTTTCTCGAGTCAATTCCATTTTCTCAACGACTAAACAAGTTTGACAAAATTTTGTGACAAGACCGAGAATCTTTTTTTAAATAAATAAATGGTATTCGATTTTTAAAACCAAGGAGTTTTTAATTAAAAAGATTTTAATATGACAGGAACCGTGGAAATATTCCATTCCCGATACTTTTAGTGCAGCCCTCGTACAGTCCACGAAACTGCAAATCACTAAGATAAATCAAAGGCGTACAAAAACTAAATAAAACAGGTTTTTGATCAGACTGCAAATGTAATGCAGTCTCATCTGAAATGTGGATTTACCTCATCAATTTCTGGTCTCAGTGGCTATTTATGTTTCCAGCCAAAGCCAATAATAGATGCTTTTAGACACAAATCTGTGCTTTGGGATGGTAAGGCTAGGTTCAGATGATAAACACTTAACACGCGATTTGGCAAGACTTATTAAGTGCTTATGTTATGAACTAAGCCAATGCAACAGTCAATGTCAAGTCATTATGTAATTTTACTTAACCAATAATTTTTCAAAGACAATAAATGCATCTTCTACTATGGCGAGCAGGTGAATCGAATGGTTCCCTTTGTCGACTCCCTTTACGTCGAGCCGAGAACCTTGTCTCTCTTCTATTACCCTTACGTCGAGTCTACAGTTTCTGTCCCGTTTCTACTCCCATAACGTCGAGTTCCTTTACCCCGCTTCTACTACCTTTACGTCGAGTTTAATATTATCATATTTTATTTTGAAGTACAGTCAGGTTCATATGTTTTATGTGTTCTTGTATTCGAATTCGAATCTACTACAATACCTATTTTAATGATACTGGCTTTTAATTTATATACTGACTGTACCTATTAACCAAACTCGACGTAACGGTATTTGAAAGCGTAAAATAGCAATATTTTGCAAGAACCATAGACTCTCAGACTCGACATAAAGGGAACCATTCGGTGAATCATACGTGCGATATGACGCTTTTTTACCCGAATGCCTTAGATAGGTAAAGGCTACATCATTTTTGTCCCTTAATCTCTTTAACTCTCCACCTATTAAAAGCAACATAGATGTATGGAAACTAGTCTAAATACCAGCAACAATGTTGGTAAATCCAAACATGTACTTAATTCTGCCGCCAGCACATGAAACAATGCGCAATCGCACATAACTGTACAAATGCCCCTACATTGTATGAACCAACGATGCTCCGTTATGAGATACGGAGATAAGGCATACATTCGACGAGCCATTATACACCAAACAATGACATGTGAAATATTTTCACGACATCATTACATAGGTGATATGTGTATGACTGTTTGTATTTTTATTTAAGATAATAGAAGAAAATTGACCATTCCTCCATCTCTGACTAAAATCACAGAATATAGTTATTTACATAAAGAAAGAAGTTTATGGTCTACCTCAAATGGCTTAGCATGATCCTCCGTTATGACAAAAATACTGCAGCATTAATTTTGAAATAAATATATGGTAAAGTTGAGGATTAATGTGAAGTAAAGACTATGTTTGGCGAAAACACGATTCCATAAAATTTTCTCTATAGAAAAAAAAACCAAAGTTACCTCCAACAATAATAAACCGAACAATAAACCGCTCATATTAAAACTTCAAATTAGATAATTAAACTTTGCATTTTAACTGAACTTAACTATTAAGCAGGTCTTATGATATTTTTTTTAATTACCATTATTTACACCGTAAAAAGAAATAAAACTAAAATATCGGTGCCTTGGAGTCTTCTCCCTACCACCCTGTCTCGCTTGCTCGCGTGACCGCCAGCAGTAGGTGCGAGCGAGATAAAGAGTGAGGTGGTGCTGAGGTAGTATACTCTTAAAACAACATGGTAAATCTCTCAATATTGTGCGTACAAAGTTACACGCACAAATGTACCTACACGTAAAAAAACGTGTGTATGAGAACATGTTTTTCAACTATAATGTTAAGTTTGTTCTTGGGTTAAATTCATCCTAACTATGGGACCCTTTGCGCGTGGTCCGACACGAACTAAGCTGGTATACAAAAATAAAAAACTGAAATAATAAATATCATCAAATTCATTTCTTTTTTAACCGACTTCCAAAAAGGAGGAGGTTATATGTTCGGCTGTATGTTTGTTTTTTTTTAGGCATACCTATAGCGATTTGAGTATTTTTTTTATAGTAACTCGTCCATTTGCTCTCGGAAAGCATCATTTGGTGAAGTGGAACTGATGATGAAGATCACAGATGGCTACCGGAACTACTTATAATAAGTATTTCACCGTTGCGATTCGATGAGGCACTTTAATATGGTTGATAAGCAATTTATGCTCGTCAAAATGCATATGGTAAAGTCACTATCAGTTCTCCTGGTTCTTACCAGGAGAACTCCTCAACAATTAACGCCCCTGCATCGGGAATACCAATATTTTGTAAAAGGTGATGAGCATTTGACATTAGGCTATTGTTAATTAGATAAATTACAAGCTGACCCACTAAAAAGTGAAAAATAAAAACTTTTTACAAAAAAAAAATCGACCGACTTCCAAAAAAAACACTACAAAGTGAAAAATAACTTTAATTTCGGAAGTCGGTGGCAAAAAACTAAAATACAGATCCAAAGACACCGACTTCCGAAATTAAAGTTATTTTTCACTTTGTAGTGTTTTTTTTGGAAGTCGGTTGATTTTTTTTTTGTAAAAAGTTTTTTGTTTTATTATGTTTCGATGTCGATACTATCACGTCTGCGGAGTTTCGCTAGCTAATTTAATTTTATCAGCCTTTCAACTATAAGCAAATGTGCTATTTGGTTCATGGCGTGGTTATGCAGGGCTCCAGTGAGCACTGCACATATGGTAATCATTTATTCAGCTCGAGGATGCAGTGCCTTTTGAGGCGCTTGGTGATATTTGGTTGAAGCAGTTTTGACTACTAAATAAAAGATTTTTGTTGTTTTACCTTGTTAACCAAAAAATATTTACAGTAGTAACTAACTACGAAATAAAGAAAAAATTGTATAACCTGTCTATAACATATCATCCAAAGGGGAACAATCCAAGTTTCAGGGTTATATGTAGGATGTGGGTAGGATTCAGGTGTATGTAGCATAAGATAAGAGCCAGGAAACTTACCACCTATGATAAAATTAAAAAAACATATGTAACATTATGATTATAACACTAATATCTCTTTATAACATAAATAAATACTAGTAGGTATTCCAAGAATAAACTGTCCTCTTTCATGGATGTTATCTGAACAATTTCGTTTTACTGTTACTGATTAATTTAAATGATTACAAGTTTTATTTAAAACATTTAATGGGCAAAAGATAAAGTGCTCCTATCAATAATAGGGATACGGAATTAAAAAAAAGGAAAAGAAGCTCACATGAATACTTTCTCCCAACAAGGCAGCCTGATGCATCAGCTTCTTGGGTATACAGCCTACATTGACGCAGGTGCCTCCCAGCCCCCATTTGGTGCCCTGTGGTGAAGGGGTCACGTAGTCCAGCACCACAACCTTCGCGCCGATGTTCACGGCCTCCTTCGCACACGCAAGGCCTCCCGAACCACCACCGATAACGGCCAGGTCATAGTCGAAATTTCCATCTAAAATGGACATAATAATCCTGTCAGTAAGCATGTTATTGGATGTAACCAAACATGTTGGACTCTGGTGACCTCAACCTAGGCCAGCATTAGATGCATTAATTTTTAATAAAGACACAATATTTTAATGAGGTTCAGGCACGTTTTTATAATACTTATGTATACAGATCAATAGAAACTACAAAACTATTAAATACTGTGAAAAAAGAAATCGGATTAGAAATAACGAAGATTCAGCGATTTTAGTGTACCAGTATGAAAAACAACATTGGGCACTAAGAAGGAAGGTTGAGGTCTGCCCATTTTGGTTCAACAGTTTGGTAAACTTGTCATAACGTCGCCATTACTTAGTGGATTTTCAACATTCAAAAAGTAAGAATACCAGTATTTTATAGTGCACATGGTACCGTCATAAAAAATCCAAGATCTGATTTTGCAAATGATCCTCATTAGGCATTCAGTCACAGAACTGAAAATTATCCTGCCAATATTTGGCATAATATCATGTTGGAGTCCCATTAATTGTTCTAGGTATGACCTGGAACTCTAACAACAAAGCTGGTTGCCCAGAGCTCCGTTAGCAGAGTAGCACTAAAAGAAGAAGCTTCAATTAGTTACAAATGGATAAAAAACACTTGTTTACTACAAGTGTCATCACTACATCCAAAATACTACCATATTACGCGTAATGTAAAAATATAGTGCAGAGAAAATAGTAAAACTTAAACTATATCAATCAAGAATCTGGAATGAAAGTTTCTTTCTAATAACATTATGTTTAAAATACAAATTTCATTTCTGCGACTGAGTGCTTTTGTTATATTTTGTAACCAGGTACACAGCTGTAGAATTAATACAAGGAAGCTAGTTTTCTTTAAGCAATTGATGTCTAAACCACTCCCAGTGGACAGCATTTACATTCACATTGAAAGTGCACACATTTTAAATTATTAATATAAACATAAATATACTCATAGCAACCCATCTTGTAACAGTTGTAACTACTGTTTGCTCCTTCCGTTTTATGCGATAGCATGTGCATGACAAATATTAAGCACCTACTCTGCCGTCGTAAGAAAAAAGGGCACAACTAACATTTTTGTCAAAATTGAGTTATATACATATTTAGAATAAGAAAAAAAAGGCACATCTACTTAATTTTTTATAGAATTTTATCTTCAAGGAATTCGGAGATACAGTAGGCTCAAAAGGCACAAATGAGACTAATACTTTCTAAGACAAAAACTTTAAAGTCGATTTTCTCCATATTTATAAAATGTTAGTTGTGCCTTTTTTCATTATGAGGGCAGTACTGTGAAGTTTGACAGATTTCATACCTTCAGGGGTATTGTCTATAGGAGCAACCAACTTGGCATTACGGCTACAACACAGCCAGCCTGATCACCAAACAAATTCAAACTAACTGTAGCATATTATTGGAAAAAAAAATATGAAATATTTTCAAGTAAACTATGAACTTGCTACTAATAACCATGGGTAATTTTATCTAAATATTATGGTCAGTTTCATTTTTGGGGCTTACATTTACTTTCAAACACCTTCGTTTAAATATTGTGCAATGGAATATGCTAGACATTTTGATTCCACCATCCCAAGGATGCAAATAATTTGTTGCAGATTCTGTTTTAGATCAAATCATTTGCTGTTTAACAAACAATATGCATGCAATTAACAAGTTTTTAGGAATTCTATAATAATCGGTAAAAAATCAAGTTACAAAAACTGGGTTGTATGAGTTGCTCAATCAAGAGTGAGGTTAGACAATTATCTGCACTTCAAGGTTAAAACATCGACAATCATGGACTACTTACGAGAACTAAGTGTTCGTTGTGCCAATAACAACGCTCTCTCAGTTTTAAATAAAGGTTGTAACAAATTATTTATCCTTACAAAATTACTTAATATTGTCATTTTGACGTGTGACAGAGACAAGAAAAACACACACCGGACCTTTGGGGGTTGTAAAAGATAACTTTCAGCAAATGTCAAGGCGTTTTAAATAAGTTCAGTTCACAAGATGAAGACCGTGTTGATCACCGGTGCCAACAGGGGCCTCGGCCTCGGGATGGTGAAATATCTCACGAAACAGAACACTGCGAAGACAATAATCGCGACGTGCCGGACCGTGTCGGAGGTATGCTAATCTTATTTCTTACTGACCTATAGGTGCCATCACTCCAATATTTGTTTTAAACACAAGTTATATCCACACTTTGTCTACTTTTGATTGTAATTGTAGAGCACTGAAACTGCACGCGATGTCTTTCGATCAAATACTATTCGATCAAAGGCGTAAAGTGCTTTTTGTAGCAAGCCAACAATCCGAGAGTGTGAAAGAGATAGCGAACTAGCATCAATTGACTTGACAGCGAACTGCTGGACTGCTGCGACAGGTGACGTCACCGTCAGTGACTTAAAAAAATAGTGCTGTAATCGTGACGTATCACTTTTTTAATGATGTCATCACACATCATGAGTGAGACGACAAATTATTACTAATGTGTGCATGAGTGTGGGGTTTGTACATACATCGAGAAAATTCCAAGATAACAGCTCCAACACAGACAAACTTACTACTATTCATTCATAAGTTAACAAAAATTAAATGTGATCACAAATAAGTTACACAAACGTATTATCATACCTATATTCCCAGAAGGGGTAGGCAGAAGTGTATTATACACACACTATAATAATAGTACACCCACATTCAACCAAATAAGTTCAAGATCCATGTAGTAGGTAGTAGGGGGTCTGTTGCCACTAACTGGGCATAAATCCAGTTAAACATAGGGTTACTTGGGTAGTCATATTAAGTCATTAGAGAAAATAACTGATATTTATTGACTTTATAATGATGGAAGGTCCATGGAACAGACATTGCATAAGCAGGGAGTCTGTTAGGTATGTTAGAGCTGTCCTACAAATAACTTACACTGCCCAAATTTAGACCAAATTAATACTAAACTGTAGAAAATGGTAGCGATACTGCCAAGTGTAACCATTAGTGGCGCTAGCTGCACAAACAGTAAATAAACAATGTTTTCTCAACGCATGTCAAATATTAAATCAATTTCAGTTGATATTTTTATATATAAATTTTTATTTATAAATGATTTCTTCAGTGCTATAAGTTCGGATGTTGTACAATTATGTATTACTATACACTTACATTTGTTTCTACAGGTGGAACCCAATAAAACACCACTACCAATTAATTTTCTCGTGGTTAGAAAACTAAAAAACGTTCTGTATAATGCTTCTGTTGATAGCGCCACCTCGACTTCGTTTTGGGTATACTGTTCCATTTGGAATTCTGCCTCCTAAATACTTTATTTTTAACTTTTCAGGAACTGGAAACACTATCGGCAGAAAATAAAAACATAGTTATTTTTAATTTGGGTAATTTTGAATTTTTTATTTTATTCTTCTGTGTATTTTTGTTTTGTGCTTATCCATTTCTCTTCTCTACACAAAAAATATTTTAACCTTCTTATATTTTCCTTACCGTAAAATAAATGTTTCAGATGTTAAGAATACCGCATCGTTCGCTGATTTGTCCACGCAAATAAGCAAAGTTGTTGGTAATCAGGGATTAAACCTGTTGATCAACAATGCTGGTGTTACCACTAAGTTCACCAAGCTGCCATTCGTGAAAGCTGAACAGTTGTTGGATAACCTGACTGTCAACACGATTGCACCAATTATGCTTACAAAGGTTTGTGACATACCTACAAATTAAGAAATCATTTGAATATTTGCTAACGGTTGATAGAGATATTTGGAAGAATGATGAACTGCGCCATAATCCTAATTTATTTGTGGTATTAAGGTAGGTCCCAATAAATTCGGACCTTCGAATATCTATGATAATTTTAGAAACACATTACGCATCACCTCCAGCACCTGCAATATGATAAACTATTATCACTATTATTTATCATTTCCAGACTTTACTGCCCTTCCTCAAACAAGCCGCGAATGCCAACAGTGACAAGCCAATGGGAGGACATCGTGCGGCCGTCATCAACATGAGCTCGATTCTCGGGTCCATTTCACAAAATGACCAAGGCGGCTTTTATCCTTATAGGTGTTCTAAGGTACGTACACGATCACACGAGTTATCCCAATGTAGAGTATGTCTATTTACTATACCTGCTACCTGATCTATTCTTCGTTTATTTCAGGCAGCATTGAATGCAGCTTCAAAATCAATGAGTGTCGATTTAAAAAAGGATAATATTCTGGTGGCGTCAATGCACCCAGGGTGGGTGAAGACAGATATGGGTGGCCAGAATGCGCATCTTGATGTCGAAACTAGCGTCTCTGGGATATTTAAGACCATAGAGAAACTTTCCGAGACCGATACCGGAAAATTCCTGAATTATGATGGCTCCGAACTTGCTTGGTAATAGCGAGATTTTTTCATTTATGTAGTTTCAGCGTAAATAATTAAATTATTCCATTTTGTACGTCTTTTGTTTTAATTTCAACCACAAAACAATAATGAGGAAAGCATATTGTTATCAATAATTAGTCAACGTTTTGCCGCCTAGTCACGTCTTGCTCATAAATTGCAGGCGATAAAGGACGATTTCATGATATAAAACCTTTATACTTATCCTTACTTACCTTGCCAAATCGCTGCTGATGTATGGTGATTCAGATCTTTGCTTATAGAAGATGGTATAACCTTCCTGGCTCCTTTCGGTGAAACTGAAAACAATAAGAAAAAGTGAGTTCAAATTCAAATTGTTTATTGCGAACTAAGTGTACAATTGTAGGTGTTATGTTATGTTAGTACTTATGACTTAGCACTTAGCAGCCTTTTACAAGCATTGCTATTGTCATTTGTCTGCCCATAAACATTATTATTACTAGTCAAAATTAAAATGTCAATAATAATACAATAATTCAGCAATATTAATGTCATCCTTTTCAGGTAGTACAATTTAAATTATAATTCTATATAAAGTTAAATATAGAATAGATAAAATCGTATTGTTTTTATAGGACAGATCGCCAATTTTGTACATGAGAGAATATAGCTATTTTAAGCTAGACTCTAAATATTTTTTTACTGAGTAGAAACATTTTTGGATTAGGTATAGTTTTAGCCTTTTTTGGAATATTGTTACAGATTTTTCAGTTTTAAACATGTTACAACTTATTATATATTTTTATTGCCATATAATATGGGCTATCGCACGTATAAAAGTAAAGGCAGCTCTCCGTATTATCTATTTGGGCTAGAATTCTTATACACTTCTTTTGCATTATGAATAGTTCATCTACGTTAACACTATTTCCTATTCATATTGACGAATTTTAATCACGGGCCGGGAACTAATCCCAACGGAGATTGTAACTAACTAGGTACGCAGATATTATAGATATAGTGCACAAGTGTGTGTCACACTCACTATGCACCTATGTCACTGTGTGTGTCATTCATGTGCAGTGTCTCTTCCCTGGAAATCGAACCCAGGACGTCACACACAGCCACTCTTGGGACCCCTCGTATCGTACCACTAGACCAACGAGGTAGGTACGGATCACAAATAATCAATTCACAATGAACGTGTTGGCGGCACAGAAGATGTCAAAAAACGTGTCCAAATCCAGTATAGTTCTAAATTTCCAATACCCATCTTAAATCGTTAGAAACTCTTCAATGAGAGCCAATATTTCTTTAGTAGTCTGGACCGTATTGCTAGTTACAATGTACCTATTACCTAATCCCACAGTCCCACTACCCCAAAATGCAATGTGTAGGTATCGTATATATATTTTACGATACACATTGCATTTTGGGGAAATTTAGCCAATGGGACTGTGAGATTAGGTAATTCATAGCCAAATGAAATGCCAGAATGTCATTTGTCGAATTTCCGACAAACCTAATGTAGTAGATACCACATGATTTGACAATGATACATCGACGCATCGTGTTATCGCGTCGACGCGCGACGCTGCTCTCCCTCTGAGACATGCGTTTTCGGCCTAATGGAATAATAACATAAAATACGAAACAGGCGGCCTTTGCACCCTATTTGTGTGCAGCCGTCACTGCACAAGCTCGAATAAAGGGAGACGTCAAACTCGTGAGACAACAAAAAAAAAGTCGGTTCCTGATGCAAATGGAGCGGGGTGCAACGTAGGAAAAAAAAACGGCCAAAAAATATCGGACCACGCACAATGAAGGGTTCCGTAGATGGGATGAATTTATCCCAAAAGCAAACTTAACATTATAGTTGAAAAACATGTTCTTCCATACGTCGATATACGCCACGGTTAATTTTCCAAATGCAAAATGTAAGTTTGAAATCGCAAAAAAAAAATGTTTGATGTATAACATGTTTCCTCTCGCTTTCTGTGGGAGTTATTTCGTGAAAAGGGACGGAAGTGTGTAACAGGAAGTGACAGCTTGAGCGTGGAATAAGTAAGTACTTTTTAATAGCATGGAATTAGTAAGTACCTACTTTATAATAGCATGGAATTAGTGTACTCATGGAATTAGTAAGTACTATACAGATTGTAAGTCGGGGGGGGGGGGGGGGGGGGGTCGAATTTCGACCAGTGCACCACTAGTCGTGAATACTTATTTCAGTATTTAGCTTATTTACATTTTGAGGTTAATTTCTGTCGCTGCTCAGTTGCTTATTACAAAGGTGAGATACATAATTATGTTACACATCCTTAGACATCATATTTAAGCGACTACTGTAAGGATCGCTCGTTTTTTTTAACAACAAATTAATGATTTTCGGACTTTTTCCTTTACTTGTGCTGCGAGACCTTCCTTCTTGCCAAATTTCATGATTCTAGGTCAACGAGAAGTACCCTTCTTTGATTTTTTTTTTGGGTGGCAAATTTTCAAATAACTTCTCCAGCTATGGGCTACGCGGGAGGGCGTGTCAGACTTTTACTGACTAAAAGCCACCCGTGTTCCTTCAGTTGCCTGTGTGCCAGGGCCACTATATCCTTTTCGGACAAACTCGCAACCCTGGCAGACCTTACCGGACCCCGTCAGTTGGTGGTGATATCTCTGAGGCGCGCGTGGAATACAACGCGCCATCGATCCGGGTCTGGTCCTTATCGGACGGCGAGCTGCCCAACGCTCACCGTCCTCAAGCCCGCGCCTACGGGGTCCGTGACTCCCTACGCCCGAAGCGTCTACCGCGACGACTAGGGGCGTGAGGGCGCGAATTTTGTCTCTGCCTCTCACATTCCGCCTCCTCCTTCGCGAGCATTACTACTTTCCAGAAGGAGGTGACGGCCTCCCATGCACTCTCGCTCTGAACCATGGCCTGAACCAGGGCTGGACGCGAGAGATCGCCGCCGCCGATCGCCTCCGCGAGGACACTGCGGTGCTCCGCCCAAGCCGACCAGACCTCCACCGTATGCTCCACCGTGTCCTCCGGGCAATCCACACAGTGGTAACACCAGGGCGTTTCCTCCCGCTTTATCCTGAACAGGAACCTCCCGAAACAACCGTGTCCGGTGAAGACTAGCGTCAGGCGGAAGGTGAGGACGCCGTGGCGCCTCTCTAGCCACTCCCAAATGTGCGCAAAGACTTTTCCCTGCAGAACCCACGGCGGTAAACCGGCAAGGAGGCTCGCCGCCTCGCTGGACCAGCCTAATGGCCATGATCCTTTGGGACGCATTCAACCGTCGGGCTGGTCGCAGCTCGCAGCCTCAGAGAACGCGCCCACACCGGTGCACGGTGCCCTGTAAAGGGCCATGGACCGCACAACGAGAAGTATAGGTTTTGATTTATTTGCGAGTATCAAAATATATGTCACATAAATCGCCGTATTTTTTATTGCGTTGACTTAGAAGCTTGATTTTTATAGAGCTCCAAATATAGAATTAATAATTTAAAAAAACTACATCTATGGCTCCAAAGGACCGTATATCTACGTGTTTGATACTAATTTGAACTTGATACCTCCACGCATTCCTGAGAAAAAGGGTCTTGGCAGCCTGACAGACAGACAAACGAAGTGGTCATAAAAGGGTTCTGTTTTTCCTTTTTGAGGCACGGAACCCTAAAAATACCTAATCTTAGATTTAATAAAAATCATTGCACCGTCACTTTTAGCTACTGAGTGCTGACTGTATGTATAGTACAGCCATACTCAAAGTGTGTTCCGCGGAACCCTAGGGTTCCGCAAAGCCTCTGTGGGGGTTCCGCAAAAATACTGGTCAGAATAAAAAAATAATACTAAAGGAGTGTCTACCTACTATATTTTATTTTACTCTGGTACCTGAGCAACATAATATCAATCTAAATATTTCAACAAAAGTAAAAAAATATGTAAATTTTAATGTCAAGTAATATGATTATTAATGAAGAATACACATAAAACCATTTTTGATAACTTTAGGGCTCCGTCAAATATTTCGTTTTCGAAAAGGGTTCCGTCTCCAAAAAAGTTTGAGAACCACTGGTATAGTATAAGTAGATATAAGCATTTTATTTTTCTCCCACAATAAACATTACAGACATTATTACGTTTACTGTGGGAGAATGGGGCCTAAGCTAGGCTTTAACGCGACGTCCCGCGTGAGGGCCTGTGTTTCAGGTCACCAGGTTTCCACCCTCTAGCAGTTGGAATATTTCTTAATATTAAAGAGTGATTTAACAATTTTAATTAAGTCTGTAGCTAAACAAATAGCACGAGAAAAAAAAAATGTAAAAAAAAAAAAAGTATGATTTGGCGATGTGTTAGTATTGTTACTGTTAGTAAACATTTGTAGTGAGAGTGTGAGTAAGTAGATGGGTTTCGAGTGTGCAGTGTTTCTTTCAGGTACTACTTAGGCCTTACTGCCCCCCGGGGCGTTTGGAACTTAATCAATAGCAATAGGTTGCCGCTCGCTCACTTTCGCGCGTCTACAGCAGATTTACGTATATTCGCGACAAATATCCCACCAATTTGGCAAATTATTTAAACCTGGTATCATTTTAGAGCTGGAAACCCTGGAATTGAGTAGTGAATGAAATATTAAAGTAGCCAATCAGAAACCAGAATAGCGCCTAGAAAGAACAACACACTTTCGAGAATATCGCCATCCCTTTTTTTCTAACGCCATCCCATAAGGCTCTTCCACTCCAAACAGCTGCATACATAGTAATTTTGCGAAATTTGTAGAATGAAAATTATAGCTGTGTCCTTATCTAACTAACGGTAGTCCCATACAGGGACCGTACTCTGTCTACGGACGGTACCTACAACCCCGGTTAAGAGTTAAGCCTTTCGAAGGGGTAACCTACTTGGTTCTATAACTACTTGGTCCTATACCTACTTAAACCCAGTGACATGAAAAAATCATACCTAATAATAATATTATGTTATTTCGATATCCACGCGTAGCATGACCAATAATTCTATCTCTATTCTACCCAGGGACCATTTTGGTTACCATTTTAGAAAAACCCATACGGTGTGGGTAATTTTGAATGGCTTAAACTAAGCCGTTCAAAAGGGTTACCTACACCGTATGGGTTTTTATCAAAAACCCTTTCAACGGGTAACCAAAATTTAATTTAAGCCGTTCAAAAGGGTTAATAGGTATTTTTTTTTAATTCACACTGACTGTTTATACACTCACAGGACCGCAGCATTTTTTTATTTTAATCGATGTTTTTTTTTTAATTATGTATTCGTAGCCGACTACCTAACCTTTAGTTCTATTTTTAAAATTAATTCCCGCCCTAGAGAGGGAAGCCATTACTACTTGGATTAACTAAAAACTACTTTCCGAGTATGAGAAATGAAAAATTTATACATTACGTTTCCGTGGGATAATTTCGGACCTCCATGCGGGCAAAACCGCGGCCAAAAGCTAGTTGAGTTTAACAGTTCCTACAGGCACATGTTACACCGTGGGGATCGTGCGATCGATGGCCCTTTACGGGGCCCCGATCTGGGCGGCTGACCTGACGGCCGGAAGCATCGCAGTCCTGCGAAAACCGCAGAGAGCGATGGCCGTCAGAGTCATCAGGGGATATCGCACGATCTCCTACGAGGCGGCTTGTGTACTGGCCGGATCCCCGCCCTGGGACCTCGAGGCGAAAGTACTCGCGTCACTGTATCGGTGGCGCGAGGAAGCGAGGGCGCGGGGCGAGTGGCTGATGCAGCGACATGTGGAGTTGCGTCGGTCACAGCTTCGCGCAGCCCTGGTGGCGGAATGGCGGGACAGGCTTTCACGCCCTACCTCGCCACCATCGAGGCGGTACGGCCGGTACTCGAGCCCTGGCTCGGGAGGATGCACGGCTCCCTGTCCTTTCGGGTGACGTAGGTGCTCTCGGGGCATGGTTGCTTCGGGAAGTACCTGTGTCGCATAAACAGGGAGCCGGACGCCCGGTGTCACCACTGCGTCGACTGCCGGGAGGACATACCGGTCATACCGGCGCGGCATACGCTGGCAGAGTGTGCCGCTTGGGAGGAGCCACGCCGTGCCCTCATCTCAGAAATAGGCAGTGACCTGTCGCTGCCGGCCGTGGTCGAGTCGATGGCCGGCAGCGAGGAGTCCTGGGACGCGGTGGTATCCTTCTGCGAAACAGTCGTGTCGCAGAAGGAGGCTGCGGAAAGGGAGCGGGAGATCTCGTCCGCTCACCCGGCCCGCAGCAGGCGCACCGGGCGTCGGCAGAGGGCAGATAATGCCCTCTTCCGGCCCCCCTATATGGGTCCAGGGACGGCGGACTCTGGGACGTCCGCCGCCCCCCATCACACTGGACCCGAGGTGGCGGCGCGTAGTGTTCCACGCGCGCCCCTTTCAGACGTCGCGGGGGGGTCCAACACCTCACCCGCCCGCAGACTTGAGGTGGCCCGCAGAGGCGGGCCGCTACTAGCCGGGGATCACGGAAGTAATACTAGCTCGGCTAGCTCCCAAGATCCCCGGTGCAAGTGTGGGAAGGGAACACCGGGGTGGTTTTTAGTCAGTAAGAGTCTGACAGACCCCTCCCACCCCAGGGCGGAGGACATCCATGAGGATTATCCACCCCGGCAAAAAAAAAAAAAAAAAAGGCACATGTTACACTTACCAAGGTGCTTACGTGAGTACCCAGGTAGGTTACGATATTTATAAAGTGGTCGATCGATTCCTCCTTTATTATTGAACAATATAGGTTTGAACCGGTATTTGGATCGTTGGAAGAACCGATCTTATTTGGATCAGAGGCAACCTCAATGCTCAGATTTATGCGGAGAGGATTGTTTCAGACGTGATCATTCACCTATGCGAAGTCGGTTGGGTGATTCGTTTGGACTAATGCAAGACAATACACGTCCACACACACGGCTTTGTATCTATACCTAGAGGTACCTAAATTTTCTATATTACTGCAGTGCGGTCCATAACGTAAAGCGCCCGCGCCACGACTCTACTCACAGGCGGTCAACGAAGTATAATTAGGTATGTAAATTGATTTGAATTGAAGACTCTTTGTAGAATTTATAGAAATGGTAAAATAGTTGATACCTACGCACATTATTAACGCAATAACTCTCGCTATAGCACCGAACCGAATAGCACGCCGCGTCATGCTACCTACAAGATGGGTAAATTAAGTTAGACTCACAGTCTTGCACTGCTAGGTCTGCTAGGCAATAGTCCAAGAAGGTCAACATTTGACCAAAAGTCTAGATATCGTGTGTCGCACTGCGAGGTGCCAAGCGGTTTTGATTGATGTGCAAAAATACAGCAAAAAGCTGACCAGCCGACGATCGCACATAGATCTTAAACCGATGGGAGTTTCAAATACGGAAATATTTTATTACACCAAATCCTACGATACTAACAAATAGGTAGAACATAAACCAATCTCTTTGATACGAGTAAGCGACCCATTTACAACAAACTTGAAACTGTTAACGTGATTCATAAAATTTAATGATGATCACAAATTATGAATGTTCATATGTGCCTAACACAACTTGTAGGTAGGTAGGGGAGAGCCCCCCTCTCCCCTACCTACCTACCTACAGTGGACCCATGGGGCACAGTGGATCCACGTTTATAAATTCTTGTCTATCGGTTACACACACACTGCATACCCATGAAACGGACTCTCTGATAGTTCCCCCACCCTAACGCTATGCCGTTGACGGTGACGCTCTCGCTGTGAAAGCACGTGTAGCCGCCATTTCACCGCCCGTAAGTACTAAATCTATTTTTTTACCGGTATTCATCGAATGATCTACACTAAAAAATATTTGATGTTGTGTTTATAATTATGATTACATTTCCTAAATAATTATTTAATAAGCTCTCAAAATAAAGTGTTGCGCTTGTCGTTTAGGTTAAGTTAATCGTAAAAATGTGTTTAATTTTCAAATATGGTGGGTCGGGGAACAGTGGACTGTTTCACTAGAGACAGTGGATGCTGCTCACCGTGGCCATACTGATATTACGTACCTAACTTAATTTGGTAACTGTTTCAGACTAACAACTAATATTGGCCTCGTTAGTCGAGAACAGATGAAGGATGCAATCGATCTCATTTTAGAAGGAAATAAAACTAGGAAAGTTTTGCACTAAACATATTCCGTTTACAACTTTGCAAAGAAATTACAAGAAGGTGATCGGGAAGCGGTGCGGGTCAGCAGCGAGTAACACCCAACTACGCAGTTAACAAAATCTTTACTGATGAACAGGAGCAGTCACTAGTTTACTGCAGCTAATCAAATACTGATTATTTTATAATAATTTTGATTAAAAGTTTGATTATTAAACAAATTAATCTTTTATTTCATATTTATATTGAAACAGTTCACTGTAACCCATTAATATAGGATGGTAATTACATTTGTTGATTCATGTACCTCACTACGATACACAGTACCGCACATGAAGATCCAGTGTATCCCTGGATGTGAGGTACAGTGGATGAATTCCCAACTTAAAAAAAAACGTTTACTGCCAGAAAACTATTGATGTAATTGCTAAAGTTGAAATAGATTTCGTTTGCCAACATCCCGTTCTATTAATGAAGCCGTATTTTCTATTATTTTGTTTATCTGCTCATTTCAATCGCTTATTAAAAAAAAGTGATCCGCTGTAACCCCCTCTCCCTTACCCTATGATGACAAATCAGCTATGTGTAGGTATAGACATTAGTTGATTTCGAGTAACTGACTAAGACGCAGCATGGGTAGGTAAAGTGGACCATCTAAATTGCATAGGAATAGGACTAATGCACGATTAAATGATAAGTAACAAGTAGGTATAATACTAGCGTGTATCAGTAAACTTATACGAAATGATTCATTTAGTTACCTACCTACCTATTATAGGTAGGGACGGCTAATCCTATATTTTCCGGCCAAGTGCATGTCGGACCACGCACAATGAAGGGTTCCGTAGTTGGGATGAATTTATCCCAAAAACAAATATTGTACCTACATATTTGAAAAACATGTTCTCCCTTAAATCGTTATACGTCACGGTCAATTCTCCAACTGCAAATGTAAGTTGGTCGACTTTTACTCGTTATCTTGTAAAGCCTACTCGTACTTATATGTGATTATACTTATGACGTTACATCCTCAAGATTTAATTACTATGTAGTTTCACTTCTCATTAAACTAGGCGTCACACATAATTTTTAGAGCTGTGGAAATATAAATCAGATTATAAAATTCAAATTAGTACTAGTCAACTTCTGCCAACCGCAGCGCCATCTCCACGGAACTTCATTCCTTTTTTACGTGCGGGCGCACGGTGGATCGAAAATCGGCTGTAGAAGACATAGGATCTCGATTTCTTAAATGTTATTTTTTTTTGCTGGAAATGACTTCTGCTGATCATTACTGTTCTATAAAATGTCATATGAAGTAATTGTGTGCACAAATGGAAGAGTTATAATTTTTATAAGAAAAAAATGTGTGAAGCTAGTATGAAAAATCGAATTATCTCCTAAACGGCATGTTTAACCGTACTATCCTTGGAGGTGGTCATAGTGCTAATTATTTATGATTTTTTGGTTGCAGATTTGACGAAAAATTTAATACTGTTTTTTTTAAAAAAAACGTCAAAATATTTTTATTTATTTTTACATGTAAAACGATCCCTTTTAGTGTCCAAGTTAAAAAGTTCGATATGTTATTAACCCAAATATTAAGAACACACAAAACAAGAAAAATTAAATAAAAAAATTGCTGTTTTTTGACACATTTTTATTAATTTAAATAAAAAAAGATTATCAAACTCTTATTTAAGTAACATATAAAGTTATATTATATACAAAATAATTTAATTTAAGGAATTAATACTAAGCATTTGTAAAATAAAGTAAAATAAATAAAAAAAGACAAAATATCATTAAATATTACAAAAAAAAACCCAAACACACTCAAATACAAATTTACAAATATGTACATATATAATTTTTTTACAAATTTTCCTTATCACTCTCGTTGTCAGACTCCAATTCTGAGTCAGCATCCAGATTGGATATATCCAAAAACTCGAACTCAGTTTCCTGAAATTGAATTAAGTCGAGAGTTTCAGCAAAAAAGCTCTGCTTTTTCTTGGCATCTAACTTAGGCCTTTGTGCACTTAGCAAAGGATCCGAAGAAACAACAAGCATATTTAAAATGTCTTGATTGGAATCCTGCCTGCTTCTTTTCCGCGAATGATGTTCTCGAAACCTCCTAAAATCTTTGTTTCGAGACTCTGAGGCTTCTTCCGAGAGAGTCCCAATCGGCACAATATTATTTTTCTCGATTATGTCAGCCCCATGGATTAATAATTTATGAACGGATGACGACATGTAGTACCAGTCGTATAATAATACGTACTTTTCTGCTGTTTTGCGGGCATAATCTCTAAATTTTATTATATCGACCTGCTCTCCAGATGTAATTGCTTGTAAAATTACGGCAAATCTTTTGATGAGGTCTTCATTCAAACCGGTTATAGCTGCGGTTTTATTAGGAAACTCAAAAAAAGAAAATTATTTGAGTTACGACTACATGTACGGTACTACGGTACTACATGTCGTCAATCGAACTTTTTAACTTGGACACTAAAAGGCATCGTTTTACATGTAAAAATAAATGAAAATTTTTGACGATTTTTTAAAAAAAAACGGCATTAAATTTTTCGTCAAATCGGCAACCAAAAAATCATAAATAATTAGCACTATGAACACCTCCAAGGATAGTACGGTTAAACATGCCGTTTATGAGATAATTCGATTTTTCATACTAGCTTCATACATTTTTTTCTTATAAAAATTATAACTCTTCCATTTGTGCACACAATTACTTCATATGACATTTTATAGAACAGTAATGATCAGCAGAAGTCATTTCCAGCAAAAAAAATAACATTTAAGAAATCGAGATCCTATGTCTTCTACAGCCGATTTTCGATCCACCGTGGGGCGTCGCAATATCGCGTGTTTTGGAAAAATATAGTTTTAGTTAAAAGATTTATTGGCAAAAACGTGTTAATATGGGAAAACGAGGAAGGGAACGTAGTAATTCGAAAATTCGACGAAATATAAAGCGTTTGGAGTGAAAACTACTTGTCGCATCGTCAACAAGTAGGTAAGGAAGGTTAGTACCTACCTAAACATCTTTATTATATTAATAAAAACTAATTTGAATAACGTAGCCAAATATTGGTGTGTCTATAATATGAATCATAATAACTATGAATGAATTTGTCTAAAGATACTTTTTTTTTCGCCATGACGTTTTGAAAAAAATGTAAATTGCCGTCTACCTTCATTTAGGTAACTTTTTAATTTTGTTGAAAATTGTATTTGGTTTATTAGCCCGCAGATCACGAATCTGTGGGCTAATTGCGTAACAGACTATCAGTAGGAATCGCTTTCAATTTGACAGTTCAACAACATTCATTGCGTTATTTACGTTGCTGAGCAGATTTTTTTTTTCTAACTTCTGAAGCAATGGATTAGCAATATACATACTTCAAAATCATTCCGATTCAGATTCAAACAGTGTTCCGCAATTAGGGTGCTGGACGTTTAAATATTGACATTGAATGGGTCTTAGCTTTGTATGGTTTTGATAAAATCACAAATAAATTTGTATGCCACACGATTGAACGCGAAATGTAAAAATTACATAGCGTGAAAACGAAATTCTTCAGCGTATATACAGACGCGTTTACAATAGACTGATCGCCTTATTTTTTATGCATTTCCCAAGTTATCACTGATTCTTAAATGCTTAAGAAAAATTGTGACAGAAAAAGTCAATGGGATTGTATTTGTACAGATGCCAGCAGATCAAGCTGTGTGCAGCAAGAAGAAACTGTAAAATTTTCCCAATCAACCTTGAGCCTTATGCTGTAGGGATAAAGTTGAAATCCTATTCAAGAAATTTGACAGATTGTAGTAGCTTAATGTGCTGGCGTCTGTATCTGGCATAGCCAACTATGGTAGACACAATTTTTGTCTCTTTCTCAGAACCAGGTTGTTTATTTGTCTCATTGCTTTTGTCACCTTTCAGGACTCCATACCCACTTTGGAAAGGATTTACCCTGGTGTCGTCAGTATTATCAAGCAATCGTGCGATATATCAATGGCTGGCTGCCAGCCGCTGGCAGCACCCTTATAACAATCTAATATAGTTATTTTTTAAATGTTGGTTTTTTGTACTAAAAAGAAGATAAATATTTTTGATAACAATATTCCTAATGTTCTTGAATTTTTGGTTACTGAATTATATTTAAGGCACAAATTATTTAACCCTCAACACTTGTCGGTCTGCACTTGCATTAAATACTGGGTTTTATAAGTCAAGACGATCGAATTATAAGGTTTATGAAAGTTATTTCAACTACGACTACAACAACGACGGCTGAAAGGAGTTATAGGACCAAACCTTCCTTCCCTAGATATAATTCTACACGGGATGCTAATCTTGTATTAGATCAGCTTTCAAATTATTATACAAAAAAAAATGTAGCTCTGCTCGCATTGTCAACTGCACAACGTGTGCAGACGCTATCGCATAAAACTTTATCTAGTGTTGAAGTAAGTAGCGTAAGGATAGTTATTAACATAAACGATCTATTGTAAGCAATCAAACCTTCGGCTCCAAATAGATCGCCTCCATGAATTATACCCTTTTTCTGTAGTAGAGAACAAATCTGTCCAGCAAAAACATGGTCCTACCTAAAATTAGACATGCAGGGGATGCAATTTTTGTTTTTTATGAATTTATGATTAACGTTTTTCTATTACTTATTGTCTTCATTCTTCGTAAAAGTCCTTGCCAATCTCGTTTGAATGAAAGCGATAAACATCTACATAGTAATTAAATCTTGAGGATGTAACGTCATAAGTATAATTAATGGTTAAACGAACTTACCATAACCCATAAAAGCCCATCAAACAATTCATCAAACGAGATTAGCGTCTCTAAAAATGAATGAAGTTCCGTGGAGATGGCGCTGCGGTCGGCGGATGTTGACAAGTACCAATTTGAATTTTTTAATCTGATTTTTATTTCCACAGCTCTAAAAATTATGTGCGACGCCTAGTACATTGAGAAGTGAACCTACATAGTAATTAAATCTCTTCGGATGTAACGTCTCGTATAATTATGGTCTAACATCATTTAGGTTCGTTCGTTATTATAGTATAGTAATATATATTATACTGCCATGATTTTTTCACATATCCAACAACAACCATTTAATAGCTGGCAGGGGGGATGAATTCAAGATAGTACCTATGTATTTAGCAGTGGCGTAGCTACCGGAGGGCTAGACGGGGCAGTGGTGCCCCGGGGCCCCCAAGCTCAGGGGGCCCCTCGGACTCTGACTTACAAACTATAAATTGAACTAATGAAAATTTCTCCCACATTCGGAATATAAATAAACCTGATTCCAGGAACGCGACTTTAATAATCGCAACTTATTTGAAAAAATACAGGGGAATTCCCAATAAGTCTCGAACATCATTGTTTGAAACTTGGGAGGAACTCCCCTGCATTCTTAGGCCGGTTTCACAGTCGCTTGATTTAGGTACTTAGTTTTATTCCTTAACACGTTGACGGACACGCCGGTTATGACATTCATTAGGAACTTGCGCAGAATGACGCGCCGGTTATATCCTTCGATATTTTTTTGTACTCTAGAAGCATAACTGCTTTAGCAGATGAATTTCCATACTGCTACCATATAGTTCATCATCAAGTGCCCCCAAATTAAATTATTTGAATTGCTAGGTGTCACATAACATGTCTTTTTACCGCTTCCAACGTACTACTACTTGAAACATTTGTGTGCGCACTCACACTGACGCAGCGTTCATAGCAGCGGCCATTGTATGAGAATTTGTTCAGTTGGCCGCAGAGTGCGCCGCGGAGTGGACGAGTCGGGATCGTGATTTACACGCGGTTTCTGATCAACGCGATCAATTCTACTTACCATAGAGTAAGTAGAATTGGTTTTGATGATTAACTAATTACATAATGTTAGTAATATTTAAATGAAACGTACTTTAGAACATAATAATGGATATAAATACAAATATTTCATAAATCATTATTATTATAAGATAAGAGGTTTCAACAAATGATTTATCCTAAAATATTGATGTAAACAACTTCTACTTATACGTTCTACTTTTCAGATGTCTCGACAACGACCGAGTGGAGGTAAACCAAAAAACAAAAGATCCATTCGAACGGGAAAATGAACGCATTATGAAATTGTTCAATGATATCTCATCAGATGAGCTATCTGTGGTTCAGAGGAAAAAGTGCCATTTTATTCTAAGTTTAAATATAAGAATTTTAATTTGTGCTGTGATTAGTAGTTACCTGAGTAGATTAAAATTATATTAAAGATTTTAATTGCAATGTCGTTTAGAATGATTAAAACTAAAGGAAAGTTTATGTTGTGATTAAAAGGGTCATTTTTTATGTTGAAATAACTATTGTAATGTCGTTGTAATTTTTCCTACATTGAAATAAATAAAACCTTGTGTTTTTATTATCTACTGGTGCTCTTTTTATCATAATTATTTTGAAACTTTGTAGAAGAAGGGGTTAAAAATATTAAAGGCTATAGTCGCAGTATGCTGTATTTGAGTAAAATAACCGTTTACCACTGACGTAATGGCTGATGCCTTCGAAGGCTATAGCCGGAGCGTCCTATTTATATAGTCAAAGACTACATACCTGTGACGAAACGTTTGGAGCAGGCGAAGGCTATGGCCGGTGCTGTCTTATTTAAATACTTTGTCTTTTTTACCGGTGACAGTACGGCTAAAACCTTTCATACAAAAATCTTGTGTCAAGATGGGTTACAAAATCAAGCAAAGTGTCCGCGAACGTGTTAAATTAATTAATTTATCCAATTATTCATTCCTAAACTCTGGGTGTCCACTGACTGGTGAGGACTTGCCCTGCTATGCACATTAAAGAACTGATGATAAAGTAGCTTTGCAATTTAAATGTTATATTTTGACTTGTATTGATAAAATTTTAAAGATTTATTCCGTATTCATCGTGTAACCCAGATTCGTCCACGTACTCCAGATTTGTCGTAACCCAGATTCGTCGAAAAACGTATAGTCGGTCAAGAATGATTGTAGTGTTATTGATTTAAAAATCTCTACCTAATTAGGATTCCGAACCCAAAGGGTGCTCAACGGGACCCTATTAGTGTCTGGCACAGGACTGTATTTTTTTTTTTAACGGTAACAGCTCAGATTATAGAAAGAAGGCTAACAGGTAGATATTTTCTTTTAATTTGATAATATAGTTTTAATTTGTTCTTTAAAATAAGTTATAATTTGTATTTGGTTTTTAGGGTTCCGTACCCAAAGGGTAAAACGGGAACCCTATTACTAAGGCTCCGCCGTCTGTCTGTCTGTCTGTCCGTCAATCACCAGGCTGTATCTCATGAACCGTGATAGTTGAGACAGTTGAATTTTTTACAGATGATGTATTTCTGTTGCCGCTATAATAACAAATACTAAAAAACAGAATAATAAATATTTAAGGGGGCTCATACAACAAACGTGATTTTTTTTGCTTGTTTTTGCTCAATATTGATAACGGCAACAGGTAGACGCTTGAAATATTCACAGAATATTTAGTTATATATTCACTTTAAAAATAAATAATTACGTTTGTTGTATGAGAAAAAAAATATTTGTTTTATTTTTCTCATACTTACAACAAACGTTTTTATAGATAAAGGTACGGAACACTCGCACTTGGCCGGTTTTTAATTTTATTATGGAGTCGACTGTATTACGACGAATCTGGATTACGACAAATCTGGAGTACGTTGAATTCTGAAAACGACGAATACGGAACAAACGATAGTTTATTTTTTGCCCCAAAGCCTTTGGTTACCTTGCTACGCCACTGGTATTTAGTATTATCCCACTAATTAGGATTTGGATGAAATAGTTTATAATCTGGATACTTTTTAGAGATAAGTCAAAGACAAAAATGTCTTGAAGTAGGACTCAAAGTCAAATAAGGAAACTTTGGAAGTCAAGAATTCGGCCCGATACTTCGGATTGTCGCTTCGGAGTAGACCCCCTGGATTAACACATTGTCGTAACCCATTCAAGCCCACGCACTTCTTGCCGCCGCCGCATATGCCTTCCCGCTCGTTTTAACGACTATGCGCTAGGGGCATAGGAAAGGGACAGCGCTATGGCAACCGCGACGCTCACGCGCCTCCGACGCAGAGGCAGTCGACGATACACGCGCTCAAGGAGTGGTACACGTCACGAACCGCCGCGCGCGCCCGAGCTCTGACTGGCACGCGTTTTCTTTTATCGGTTTGTTCTCTAGATATTAGATAGTTCCCGTGACAGTGATTTAACAATTAGTGTACCCTTTTATTCTATTTCTCTGTCTAACCGTGAATACACGACGTTTAAGTTACACAAGTGTTTTTATTTATGAATCCGCTTCAATCCAGTATGGACACAGTTACGAAAGATGGCGTCCCAACTGTAGGCCGAATGCCACAGTTCCTGTGAAAACTGTAGTGAAAAGACTTAGTGTGTGTACAACTGTGAACATAATTGTGATCGTGTAACAATGCCGAAGACACGGAGTAGGCAATCCCTCAGTGGTTCGCATGACGATGGACTCAACGACAGCGTCACGCTGTCTCGCGATAACTTTACCGCTCTGCTATCAACGATTCAGCAATCGAATGCGGAGATCTGTGAGCGTATGTTAGAGCGCCTGTCGACTTTCACGTCCCCTCTGACCGCTCTTTCACCGGCGCCAGCGCCGAGTGCGGCAGAGAAGACAGGCAATTTCTCACGATGCTCATCCAGATTCTCTGGAGCGGCGAAGGAAAACGTCGAAGCGTTCATCGATGCCATTGAAGCATTTAAAGAATGCACGAACATCTGTGACGATGTCGCTATTCGAGGTATGTCAATGCTACTCACCAGCGAAGCAGCAACCTGGTGGCAGAGTATCCGCGCGGAGGTCACATCCTGGAAAGATGCAATACAATACCTTCGTGACGCGTACGGCGACCGCCGTCCTGAATACAAAATATATCGGGAGTTATTCAGAGACGAACAGGGTGAAAACGAACGAACAGATATCTTCGTAGCGAAGAGTCGAGCCCTCCTAACACGCCTACCAGCAAACGACCTGTCCACCAAGGTACAACTTGATATGATTTACGGCCTATTACACCGAAAAATCCGTAAAAGATTACGACGCGAAGAGGTCAGTAATTTTTCAGAGTTGTTATCAAAATCTAGAATTATCGAAGATTCCATGAACGAATCGAAAAAGAGAGAATCGCAAAACGCCGCATCCATTGCGCCGCGTACGAAACGTAACGAATCCGAAACACCTACTCAGCCCGCAATGAACAACGTGCGAACGTTAAACTCCGCTGCAAGCGTGAGACCGGCGCACGGGACAGCCATCACGCCACGCGGCGACGGCGCCGGCGCTCCGCCCTCCGCCGCGCGCCCGCAGGACTCGCACGCGCAAGTTCCGAACGAGACGCGCGTACAGCGCGCATCCCACGCGCGTGCTACCGCCGCCGCTGCATTACCGCGCGATGAAAACGCACCAGTTGCAGTGTCATCTAAACAACAACGACCGTTTTGTGCGTATTGTAAACACTACGGACACCAACGCGACCAGTGCCGTAAGTTGGCGGATAAAGGTGAGTCAGCGATTGATTCTAATAATTCGGTTTCGTGTTATAAGTGCGGATCTAAAAATGTTACACGTGAAACTTGCAAAAAGTGTAACAACGAATCAAGTTTTTATAGTGTTGATACTACTCTGCAAACTTCGGGACCAAAGTACACTCAAATGCAAGAGTCTAAAAATCGTGATTGTAATGCGGGTTCCGAGAATTTGTATAATCGCGTAGAGAAGTATTTTGCTAAGAAACATTGTTGTAAAGATTTGAACAATACTTCGCCTTCTTGTTTTAAAAATGTTGATGCAAACGTTTGTGGTATCGTTCAAGAAAATAATAACTGGCCTTTTTTTTTTTTTTTTTTTTTTCTTTTTTTTTTTTGGCTTCGCACGATTTGTGCATTTAGCCAGTGTCATGTCAAATTAGGTAGCAAGTACAAAGTTATTTAAATAATTATGAAATGAACTCCACTCAATGCATGATAAAGATGATTGATGAAACCCGCCCCACTCCCCTTGAGTTTAAGTAAAGACGCGGCACTTTACTGAAACCTCGCGCGGACTTCTTGAGAGAACTTAAAGTGATGTTGCACTGTTTTGTTTCATTTGCCTACATTAATGCAGGTTCACGAACACTTAATGGTTAATAATCCACCACTATTACACATTAATATTCAGCTAAACACAAATTTTAGAAAATAAAACAAAACTGCTAACATGACGCTTCACTTTCCCGCCAAGAAAAAAAAAAAAAAAAAAAAAAAAAAAAAAAAAAATCAAATAACTGGCCTTGTGATAGTTCGAGTGAGCCTGCGTACAGTCAAGCTGAAAAATACAATAATAATTGTTATTCTGTACTGAGTAATTTTTCGGGCAACGATTTGTCGAACGATCACATGGCCAGCTGCGAGGTCGATAATAATAACGACCGTTTTTGTAATTTTTCAGATAATGATTATTTTTGTTGTGATGACGACCTTAATGTAAAAAAGCGTAAGGACGAGGTTTGTAATTTTTCTGAAAATAATTATTTTTGCGTTGATGACGTCCGCATTGCAAAGGGACGTAAGGATAATTTTTGTGATGTTTTCGAAAATAAATGCTTTTGTCAAAGTAACGTTCCCAAGGTAAAGGGGCGTAATGACTATTTTAGTAATGTTTTGCAAAATGATTTATTTTGTTGTAATGATGTTTCTAAGGTGTTAAATATTAATATGGTGTGTAGCGAAACATGTGTAGAGAACGCGCGCGCCGGTAGGAGCTCCGACAGAAAAGTTTTGCGGCCGATTTTTGATATCAAAATTTTAGACACGTCGGGGACCGCGTTAGTTGACACCGGTGCCAAACATTGTATTGCGGGTCATACACTGCACACCCTCCTCTGTCGAAAGGGACACCCGTTTGAACCGGCGCGAAGACGTATTAAGCTTGCCGATGGACACGTTCGTGACGTAGACGTGCTCATGACTGTTCTGGACGTGCATTTAGAGGAGAAGGTCATTAGGACTCCTTTTCTTATTCTCCCTGAGGCGCGTAACAATGAAACATTGCTCGGCATGGATTTCTTGTTTGCAGCCGAAGTAGTAATGGATTTTTCTCGGGAATGCTGGTATTTCTCTAATAACAGCCGCGTTCAGTACATGATGCGTTTTGAACCTTCCTTATCACCAGAGCTATCTTGTTCCTCTGCGGACGTACTCAGGGACAACGAAGGAACACTATTAAACCCACCTGACCGGGACCTGCTGGCGCAGACCTTGGTTACCAATACGGACATTTTCCAGCTAGGGGGAGGGCCTACCCCATTTGCTGAGCACCGTATTGACACAGGTGAGCATCCTCCCATCTATGTACCTCCGTACCGATTGACCCCTGCCAAAAAGGAACTTATGCGTCAGGAGATTGAGAAGATGCTGAAGGACAACATCATTGAAGAGTGTGAATCTGCCTGGTGTTCACCAGCCCTCCTGGTTCCTAAGGCGAACGGCACCACCCGCTTCTGTGTAGATTACAGACGCCTAAACGCCGTAACCAAAACCGACCATTACCCGATGCCTTTGATTGATGAGTTGTTACAGTCAACAAAGAGGGATTGTTATATGAGTACATTGGACCTGAGATCCGGCTACTGGCAGGTTAGTGTAAATGAGCAGGATAGAGATAAAACCGCATTCATTAGCCCATTGGGAACCTTTCGCTTCAAGCGCATGCCCTTTGGTCTCAAAAACGCTCCGGCGACCTTTCAGCGGCTGATCGACCGTCTGCGCTCCTGTTCATCCTTGGCCAATGTGACAATCCTAGCCTATTTAGATGACCTGCTGATCATATCTGAAGGTTTCCAGCAGCATCTACAGGATCTCCAGGCTGTATTCAGTCGGCTTCGCGAGTTTGAGTTGCGGGTCAACCGGGAGAAGTGCGTTTTTGCCAGGGGAAGCGTCAAGTATTTGGGGCACGTAATTACCCAACAGGGCGTGTCACCCGACCCTGAAAAGGTTCAAGCTGTCCTCGACATGAAAGAACCAAGCAACTTGAAACATCTACGCACATTTTTACAAACCTGTTCCTGGTTCAGGAAATTTATCCCGTATTTCTCCTCTGTAGCTGAGCCACTTACAAGGCTAACAAGAAAGCATCAGACCTGGACCTGGGGTTCAGCTCAGATTACGGCATTTAACGAGCTGAAACAACTTCTTACCTCAGCGCCAATCTTAACCCAGGCTGACTTTAATCGCCCCTTCGTCCTCCGCACTGATGCGAGCAATTATGCCGTCGGAGCCGTTTTACTCCAGGGGGAGGACAAGGAAGAAAGACCCATTGAATACGCCAGCCGTCTCCTAAACGCCGCTGAGCGTAACTATTCTACCACCGAACGAGAGGCCTTAGCGGTAGTGTGGGCGGTGGAGCGATTTAGATGCTACCTAGACGGACATCCGGTGATTATTGGTAGCGACCACCAACCACTTCGTTGGCTCATGACGCTTAAGTCTCCCACAGGTCGTTTGGTGAGGTGGGCCCTGAAGCTACAATCATTCGACATTCAATATCAGTACACCCCGGGGAAAGCAAATGTAGTGGCAGATACGCTAAGTAGGCCGATATGCTCCCAAGATACTCGCGACAGTTGCGGTATTTGCTCAGTTATAATTGACTTACCCAGTAAGAACCCTGCAGAGTTAAGGCGGGAACAGCTTGCCGACCCCGAGGTTGACAAAATTATCAAGGAGATGGAAAGTCCAGACGAAGTGGCATCTCGAAGATGGACGGAGCGCGGTTACCTGTTATCCCAAGGAGTATTATACCGGTATAATCCCGACTCAGACAGTGAGACTCCTCAACTTGTTCTTCCAATTTCACTCCGTCCCGAGATCTTAAAAGAGTGCCACGATTCACCTCTGGCAGGACATGCTGGAATCGATCGTACTTACCACAAGATCGCCCAATCTTATTATTTTCCCGGCATGCGCAGAATCATTACAGATTATGTAAAGGCCTGTGTCGATTGTCAGCGATACAAGGCTAGCAATGACAAACCCCCTGGACTACTACAGACGCCCGTGATGCAGCAACGGAATGAGGTCCTAGCTGTAGACCTTTTCGGTCCCTTACCTGAAGGAGAGAACGGTGAGAGATGGATACTTCTAGTTGAAGACACCGCCACACGTTGGGTTGAGCTTTACGCCCTGCAAGAAGCGACGGCTGAAGCCTGTGCCCGAACTCTTACCGAAGAATACTTTCTCCGATACGGCTTACCGCGTAGGGTCATATCTGATAATGGCGTACAATTTGTCGGGGCTGTCATGCAACAATGTATGTTCATCTTAGGGGTCAAACAAAACTTTGTGCCACTTTATCATCCGGAGGCAAACCCCGCCGAGCGTAAGAATCGAGACCTCAAGGCGCAGCTCTCACAACTTGTGGAGAATGACCATTGTTCTTGGCCGGCGAAACTCCCAGTGATTCGGTTCGCTATGAATAGCGCAGTATGTAGAACCACTGGTGCCACTCCCGCATATCTCATGGTTGCCAGAGAAATGAGGTCCCCCACAGAAGCTCGTCATGATTTGAGGGCGATCCTCGATAAAGAGAATTTTGTTTCCCAAATTACTCCCTACCTAAGATCTTTTATCAACTCTTTATCTGCAATTCGTGAGCGGGCCGAGTTACAGCAAGATCAATCTAAGAGGGTTGCTGATCGATCTCGTCGACCTAGTCCAACGTACGAGGTCGGGGATAAGGTTCTGGTCCGGTCACACGTACTGAGCCAAGGTAGCAAGGGTCTCACCGCTAAATTTGTGCCCAAACGGGATGGACCTTATATTATAACCGAGAAGGTTAGCCCTACCAGCTATCTTATCTCTCCAATAGGAAACTCTGAGGAATCCTTAGGAAAATACCATGCACAGGATTTAACGCCTTTTGTAGACAGTGGTACTGGAAGCAACGTACCACCTAATCCTGTCATTCCCAAGCGACGTCGCGGACGCCCGAAGCACAAGGGCAATGAGCCAGTCCAGGAACGAGGGCGTTCTCCTAGACTAGAGGGGGAGTCTGTCGTAACCCATTCAAGCCCACGCACTTCTTGCCGCCGCCGCATATGCCTTCCCGCTCGTTTTAACGACTATGCGCTAGGGGCATAGGAAAGGGACAGCGCTATGGCAACCGCGACGCTCACGCGCCTCCGACGCAGAGGCAGTCGACGATACACGCGCTCAAGGAGTGGTACACGTCACGAACCGCCGCGCGCGCCCGAGCTCTGACTGGCACGCGTTTTCTTTTATCGGTTTGTTCTCTAGATATTAGATAGTTCCCGTGACAGTGATTTAACAATTAGTGTACCCTTTTATTCTATTTCTCTGTCTAACCGTGAATACACGACGTTTAAGTTACACAAGTGTTTTTATTTATGAATCCGCTTCAATCCAGTATGGACACAGTTACGAAAACATTAGATACTTTTCATAAAACTAAATCGGTTCATCCGTTCAAGAGCTATGATCCACCGGTAGACAGATACACACTACAAACTTATAACACCCGTCTTTTTAGTCGGGGGTTAAAAATGAATGTTTGTTCGTATTTTATGCGGTGCCGCGGCCGATGCCGCATGCCGTGCCGTTGCGATAAAACTTTGGCGAGTTGTTGTATGCACCCGAGAAAGTTATAGGTAGGGTAGGTAGATAGGTAGTTAGGTAGGGTAGGTAGGAAGGGAGGGTAAGTAGGGTAGATAATTAGTGCTATCCGTGCGAAGCCGGGCCGGCCGGGTAAAGCTAGTTACATAATATTTATAATACACAGGGGCTTGTGGATTGGTCCTAATAAACCACTTTCTTGTACCCATTGCTAGACTTTTGAAGCTTAATACAATGGAAATCTTACCAAACTTGTTACACTGATCCTTATTAGGACAGAGACTCGATAGTTTCATTTTTATTGCAACTTTTAGTGGGTTATCGTGCTGCTGCAAATTTATTTTACAAGTAATACAACACTGGCATTTTACCTGTGACTGTCTTAATTGTGACATGACATTGATTTAACCATAGATTTGTAACCTATTGAAAATAGGCCGAGTACATCTTCTGGTTCTACTTTGAAAAACCTCAAAAACGGGGTGTTCGCACTGTGGTGGTGCATCAGGTTTGTAGGTTCACATCTGTTCACATTATTCTTATGACACGTCCTGTCCAGATCCGTGCTCGTGGTACCCACCGGACCTACATGCATGTAAATTGTAAAGTAGGTACATATTATTGAACAAACACTCCGTCCACGTGGAGGTCTCGGCTCGGCTCGCCGTCCGTGGGTTCGATCTCCACGACCAGTCTGTTACATTGTCACGTGTGTAAATGAGCTCGCCCCAATCAATTTATTATTTTTGAGTAAACTAAGGTCGCCCCGCCTGCCTGTAGGTATAATAGTATGCACATCAGTCTATGTTTCGGGGATACAGGCGATAATAAAAATATCTGATTAATGTGTGTCCTTCAACAACCTTTCACAATATTACAATTTCTATGTAAGTTTGCCGTTGACGAAGTCCCGTATAAGGCTGCCTGTCCACCGGAGCGGAGCTAGGCTGCGGAGCGGAAAAACGGAGAAATATTAACCAATAGGATTGCAAGTGGACAGGGATTTGCAATCCTATCGATTAATATCTCTACGATCCGCAGCCTCGCTCCGCTCCGGTGGACAGGCAGTCTTACAGAATGTCACTCAAAACCAGGGACTATTTTGGTTACCCATTGAAAGGGTTTTCGACAGGGTTTTCTAAGCGGTTAAACAAAAACCCATACGATATGGGTAACCCTTTTGAACGGCTTAAATTAAATTTTGGTTACCCGTTGAAAGTGTTTTTAATAAAAACCCATACGGTATGAGATAGAATTAGATTAGAGATAGAATTGGTCATGCTACGCGTTCTGGGCGGATATCGAAATAACATAATATTATGATTTTTTCATGTCACTGGGTTTCAAGTAGGTATAGAACCCATTGAATGGGTTATCGTGTAACCCTTTCACTGGGTTTCAAGTATAAAACCTATTCAATGGGTTATCATGTAACCCTGTCATTGGGTTTCTAGTATAAAACCCATTCAATGGGTTACTCCTTCGAAAGGCTTAACCCTTAACCGGGGTTGTACGGTCCCTGCTCAAAACTCAAGCATTATTAAAACTAGTTTCAATCAATCAAGTGGCTTGAATCTAGTTTTATGTAATGCTCGAGTATTGAGTGACGTTCTTTAATACAGGCCTAACACTCCATTGGAGCGGAGCGGAGGAAAATTTGACTAAAGCAAAGGCCTTAGTAATGGACTAAGGCATAGTAGTAGGTATCATCTATGCTTTGATGAGATCTTTGTTTAAGGCCATTAACACACGGCACCGCACACCGCCGCGGTAGGCGGTGAAGAGGATCTCATGTCGCATTGGCCTCTTATAAATCCGTTGATGCCTAACACACGTATACCGCCCGACTCCGCGGTCGAGCGATGCTCTCACCCTCTCCGACCGCGGCGGTGCGCGGTGTCGTGTGTTAATCGCCTTTATTCTCGGCCCAAGCTGTGTTCTGAAAAGTCGTTTTCGTTCAAATAATATGTACCTAGCTACAATCTATGCGTACCTACGCGAGCATAAGCGACATTTCCAACTCTATTTTAGCTGTGATTTAATTATCAATGTAATTTATCGAGTATTTTGTTGCTATTGTGTGCGCTGACCCTTATGTATGTTGATCGGAGAAGAGCCGTAAAAAATGAAGCAGCTTAGCTTCGCCTTCAAGACTACAGCTTAAACCTATGCTAGACCTGAGCATTTAACCTATAAATGCTCTAAGACGCCAGACCACGGCAAGCTACTTTTCTTGCATACTAGGAGTTCAGTTAAAGGTTGGTAAATGAAACTGCTCGAATTGGTATCAAAAATCGGATTTATATTTCCGCTTGCTGCAGTAAGTTAATGTCATTAACAATTTGCCAGGTTACAGATGTGGCCGCACAGCCGGTATCAAGCATAACGTGTACTTTTTATAACAATGATACATTTTTTTCAGACCTAATAACCTAAAACTTACAGAAACTACCTACAAAGATATACAGGTAAAGCCTAAATTATCTACAATCGTCAATAAGTTATATACAGATATAATAACAATACAGCAATGTTATATACACTTAAATTTAATTAGAATTATCTGTAACCTGAGAAACTTTGATTTTTCCTACATTCGGGGCAGTACCATTTGCCTTTAGGCGGTACCATGATACCGACGCATTCGAAATGGAACCATTCGATGGGACAACCTTCGGCGTCGCAAGCGATCATCTCCGACACTTCGTCGTACGGACATCGACAGTAGCAGTACACGCTCTCGCCCTCGCGCGCCTCCCGCACCGCGGGTCGCTGGAACGCGTACGGCAAGCTGGAGGTGCCCGAATTCAAATAAGTTGGAGGCGGTGGCACGGAGCTCTGACCGCCGGGCTGATATATTTCTAAGTTTCCTTCGTCGCTCGAATCAGAGTCACTCGACTCCATAGATTCAGAATTCATTAAGATACGCGGCGGCTCGGGGTCAGGTATGGGGGCGGTCAACCTAATAGGGTCTGTATAATTATACAATCTGCTAGAAATCACAGTTGATGGTACTTCTTTCTTCGCCTTGTGCGTCACTGGAGATGGCAAATCTTCCTTTCTCCATTCCAGTTTAGGCGGTTGTTGCGGTTTTAATGCTGTAAGTGTTACTGGAGTCTGTTGTAGTCCTTCCTCATCACTAGAGTATCCATAAAATTTGTTAGGAACTCGTCTTCTTTTCGATGCTCGTTTTTTTTCGGCTGCCGTGGCAGAAGAGCTCATTTCTGTCAAGATTGGCCTTGGTTTTGGTGCCTCTGGGATTTGTACTGTGTTAGATTGTAACGATATTGTAATCTTATTAGGAATTAAAGGCGGTGTTGCCTCAACTTCAGATTTTAATATGACATCTTTAGGAATGTTAATTTTTATGGGTCCATGCTTTTTGGAATTCTTAGATTTCTTTTTCTTTTTACTCTTCTTTTTACTACTGGTTGATTTTACTCTCATTTCAGGTTCTTCTTTAGGCTCTTTTTCTTCCTTCTCGTCTTCTTTGACAGGTGTTGTAGGTCGACTTAATTCACCAGAAATAGAACCGGCGTCTGAGGGCGCCACAGAAGATAGATTCATCAGCTGGTTACGTTTTTCTTCATGTAACTTGTTGGCTATTCGTTGCGGATGCTCGTCATAAAACTCTTCATCTGTTTCACTTTCATCAGTTTCGAGATCTGTTTCCGCAATAGGAGGCTCAGTTTTTTCAGGAATTAATATTGGAGTCTCGGACATGCCCATCACATCTACATTAGAGCCAGTGCTGTATCTCCTATTAGGTAACGTCTTTTTTACGCGCTTGGTCTTTTTCTTCTCTTTCTCATTTCCTGAATCATCCGACGAATCAGAGTCGGAGGAGCTCGATGATGAAGAACCACTACTAGATGAACAACTACAGTTAGAGCCACAGGAGCAGCTTGAATCAGAATCACTGCTGCTGCTACTAGTTGATGATAAGTCACCAGCACCACGTTGTTTCTTAGGAGATTTCTTATTTTTCTTTATAGTATCACTGCTGTTGAACAAATCATCATCTCCATTCATATCAGTTGGTACCAAACAATAATCGTGATCAGATTCACAGACATGTTTTCTGATAGGTACTAAAGGAGGAGTTTTTTCTTTTGTCTTTTCAACTTTTGCTTGATATTTTTTGAAGTTATCCCATATGTCTAGAACCTGCTGCTCGTTCGGTTTTTCGTCAAGTGACTCTGTTTTCTCCTCAGTCTTCGGAGTCACTTCAATATCCGCATGATTTGTTTCCGTTGATTCTAATTTAGGAGCCACTTCCTCCTTTACCTTTTCTTCCAGTTTCTCAACCTTAACTGTCGATGGAGTACCACTATCCGATTCGTCACTGCTATCGCTTTCAGAAAGATTTAGTGCCGGCAAATTCACATCAAGCAAAAGGGCATCCTTTTCTTTTAATTTCTTTTTCTTTTCTTTTTTGGTTAGCTGCTCAGTTCCAGACTCTGCTTTCGGCTCGGAAGTACCAGCTTCCTCTTTTGGTTTAATGTCTACCAAATCAATTACAGGGACAGGTTCTTTAGATGTTTCAGGTAAAACTTCAGTTGGCACACAAGGCTTCACCTCATTCAAATCATCAATTATTAATTTCTTATGTTCATCTAAATGTTTGTTAACGAGTTTCTTAGAAACAAACTTTTCAGTACAACCTTCTTCTGTACAAACATGGGGATACTCATTGGTGTGAAATCTTTTATGAACTTTTAAGTATACCGCTTTTGTAAATTGCAAACTACATTCTTCACAAACAAATATAGCAGGAGGTGTACAAAAGTGATAAACATGGGGCCATTTTTTCTGCAAACATTTTTTACACATCACACTCTCAGTGCCATGTTTCCAAAACAAGTGATTAGTTATGTCTGGCTTATTTCTATATGCAATGCCACATCGGTAGCATAAGTGGTGCAGTTTATGTTTCCAAACATGGTTGGACAAGCGAGCTTGGTTATGACAAAGTTCCAAACAGACATCACAGGTATTATGAATCTTCCGCAGGTGTACCATTAATCTGAACGGCGATGGGATAGCATCAACATTGCACAAACAGCATCTAAACTTAATTTCATACTCAGAATCATATGTTCCAGGGCATAAATGACATATTAATTCACTATAACTATAAAAATTTGATTTACACATAACACACAGTAAGATAGTTTTTTGATGCATTTTACGATTATGTAAATAGAGATCTTTATGGATAGCAGTTTTGAAGTAACACTGAAAACATTCAAACATATAGTCATACTGTACTTCATCACACTTTTCTAAACTGTCATAGGAGTCCAAGTTTATGTAAACCAAATTTAATTCTGGAGCACCTGTCTTCAATTTAGCTGTTATAGTCTCAGGCATCAGCTCCTCTGCAGTAATGCTGTCTACAGTTGCTGCAAAGCGGTGTTGTGCCACCATATGTAAAGCAAGCTGCTCACAATTGACTGCAATCTTACGGACATGATTGCAATATATGCAACTATAAGCAGTTGATGATAAGAACACTTTAAGTAGATCTTTAAGGGGATATTTATCTAGTGGCTTGTCTAGAGATAGTTCTGTTACAGGGATTGTTGGTTCCTCAACTGTTGGCTCAGCAGGTGGCTCTGGTTCCATTCCTTCTGGCTCTGGCTTGGGCTCCTGCTTAATGTCTTCACTCTCGTCTTCTACTTGAATGTCTTCCTCTGCTTCCAAAGTTTCTTCTACTTTCACGTTAGGTAGGTCTGCAGGTGGTGTCAAGGGTTCAATAGGTGGATGCTCAATTAGTGACTCATCTATAGTTTTATCTTGTTCTTCTTCTTTAACAGTGTTATTTTCATCTACTGTCAGTTTATCACTAACATCACTGTCAGAAGAGTAATCACTAGATGAATCTTTATCCAAAAGTTCTTTGGGAACTCTCACGGTTAACTTGGGTACCCTGTTCATTGTATTGATTTCTTCTAATTTGTTATCATAAATTGTAGTTTTAACTGTGTTCTCTGGCTTAATTTCAGGTGTTTTAGATGCAGTTTCAAAGTTGTTATTCAAGAGTGTTTTCAGTGTAGTCTCTTTATTATTTTCGAATATGGTTGTTTTAACAAAAGGACTGTCAGCTCTATCACATATTGTCATTCTTATTGAGGGAGTTTTAGGTGTTCCCACTGGGTCAGCATGTGCATCTTTCTCATACCTTTTTGGTGGTCTTCTCAAACGTGTTGGAGGTTTGTGTACTTTTTGTTTTCCAATGGTGGGATCAACAGTGGAATTTATAATAACAGGTGAATTTGCATTATTTAAACTAAATTTTAACTTTATACCACATTCTTTTTCTACAGGTACACAAACTGCCTCTTCTTTTTTAACAGGTGAAGCCTCTCTTATTGGTTCATTAATTTCATCAGAAACAGGTGAGTCACTTTCATCTGAATGTTCTAAGCTCTCATCCCCATTGGGGAGCATATGTGTGGTCCTGTCTGGGCTAAACGTATTTTGGTGCACCAGAGTTGATACAGGCTTTGTGGCAGAGCTCTCAAGTTCCATTCCTGAATCAGCTATGTTGTCCTTACTAGTTGTTATTATTGAACTGTCAGAGCTGATGCTTGTATCACTGATAGCTGGCTCACTAGCATTTGTTTCTGGAATTATAGCTGCAGGTTTTTGTGTTTGAGATGTGACAGTCTCAAGTTTACCATCAATATCTTTTCTATCACAAGCAGGTTTTATTGAATCTTTTGCTATACTTGAGGGTCCATTACTTGATACTTCATTGAAAGGTTTAGCATTCTTTATACTATTTGTTTTGACTGCATTTTTGCTAATAAGAACAGGCACAGGTTTCGGCTTAACATTATTACAATCATGGTTGAAAAAATCATCTTGTTCACTGCATATTTCATCACATGCACAGCACATCAAATATAAAGTACCACTGTAAACATTGAAGAACTCTTCTTTACTTTCATAGCTGAACTCTTTAACATTGTGTTTATTTGTTAGGTGAGATGACAGCTTCTCTGCTTTTGAAAACATACCTAAACAAAACAGGCAAATATGTCTATTGTGCACTTCTCTCATGTGAAGAAAGAGATTCCAGTTCTCATAATAAGTTCCACAAGCAGAGCACAAGTATACCTTTCTAGTCACTCTAGATGGTCCACTGGTATTAGGTTCTGGACATGGTGCTGCCTCGGGGCTGAGTGCAGGCTCTTTTGCTTGTGCTCGACAAACCAATTGATGTTCTTTCAACATGGCTAAGGTTTTAAATGACATAGAACAACATTTCCGACATTTAAACTTCACCATAGGCTGTAGGCCCAAGCTCTGTGCATATTCTTTCAACTGGGCTCCTTTTTCTGCTTTACCTTTTTTGAACTGTAACAGCTGGCTTTTAGGCACAAGCCGAGGCACTGGTTTGTTTCGTTCATTGATGGCATCACTCTCTGCTTGTGATGAGACATTATGAAATTGACTACGGTCTAGGTGCTTAGGGATAAGTTTGGGCACTCTGGGCACTGAGTTGGCAGGGGTGCTGTTATCACAAGCTTTATTTGCTGAAGGCTTTCTTTTCTTGCATGTGCTATAGTATTGAAGAGAGTTATCTACAAAAGGCCTTTTACCAAGATGTATTCTAAGAGGATTTATGCGTTTCTTGAACTTGTCGTCGGTCGAAGTGTCGGCGGGCTGCCGACACTGCTCGTACGGCTCGTCAGGCGGACTAGACAGCTCGCCAGCGAATTCGTGCCCATTAGCGGTTAATTTCACTGGGCGTTCGCCGTACAAGTTGGTCAGTGATGATGTTGTGTTTTTATCGTCTTTCGTATTGACAATATTACCATCTTCCATAGTTTTCTGTAAAAATACAAACACGTGCTTTTGACTACTAGGAAACAAAAGACGCTCAAATATGAGGAAATCGAAACATGATTCGAATTATCATCGTATCAACAATAATAAAAATATACAATCTTTACCTCGGAATTCGTCCGTCCAGCACGAGTGCAAGAATAAAGATTCGTTTCTATGCATCCGTTTGAACAGAGCAATCCTTACATCAGGCTTAGTATGAGGCATCCGCGGGCTGATCATTCCCGTAAAATGGCGTCACTCCGCACAGCGAGGAATCGTGATATCAAAAGCGTTGCTGTTTATTTGTACCACTCAAATCACAGTTCACGAACATTTTTCAGGTTTTATATTACACTATTGAACACAAACAAAACTAAATTAACCCCATTAAATTGTTTATTTCCAAACACATTATCGAAAATCGTAGCGTATTACGAGAAGCTAATTCATGAACCATAAACTAAATTTTTACTTCTTAAATTTTATTTTTTTAAACTTCTTTGGTCGAGCATGGCGCAAATCATGAACACGTGGTTTTTAACCATAGACAGATTAAAAAAATAAATAACTAACATAAAAATATGAACCTGAGCATTCGTACTTAGTAATATTGCTTGTGAAGTTACTCCATAGAGGAAAGTAATATATTGCACTCTTAGTAGTTGCTTATTTTAACAAAAAAGTACGATTCGTCTTGTATGTACAAATGCACCAGTGTGTATCCGAATTCTAGAAACCTTTCACTTGCTAGTGGTCCGTTTTGATACTAATTAGTTGTTGTAAGTATTTTAGTCGATTAAAATCATGTCCGTATTTTTCATTATTTTAAATCATTTCGATTATTACAAACATAAACTGCAGCAGAATTTCACTATTAAACTGTGTCTTTATTGACTTGCACCAAAAACCACTAATCGACTAAATATCGAAATAGTTGGTGCGTTTACCTTTCACTATGATTTTTTTTGCAAATTTGTCAAGGAAGCTCTCGTTCGAAGTGAGGGTGTTAAGTTTTTATCGTTTTCTTTATTGAGATTTTCTTTTCTTTACGTTTGTTATGTAGACAATGCAGATGCAAGATGATGTCTGATCAGTTTAGAAAAGTAGAACCATATTCCCCGAAGTCCTCGCCGCGAGGCGCGAGGTCACCAGTGGTTTCTCGTCAGGATTCCTCTGGAACACTCAAAACTACCATCTCACTCGGCAAGAACCCGTCTATAGTGCATAGTGGACCATTCTATTTGATGAAAGAACCTCCAGGTACAGAATTACTCCATAACGATACTGTTGTAATGATTTATTTACAAGCTTGTAACATTATTGACAATATTATTTCCAGGAGAATGTGAACTCACAGGAGCAACTAATTTAATGGCTTATTATGGACTTGAGCACTCTTATAGTAAATTTAATGGCAAAAAACTTAAAGAATCCTTATCTTCTTTTCTTCCTAATCTCCCTGGTATTCTTGATGGGCCTGGACAGGAAGATAACAGTACTTTAGGATCGGTAATAGCCAAGAGGCCAATAGGTGGTAAGGAATTGTTGCCACTAACAAGTGCCCAGCTTGCTGGGTTCCGGCTGCACCCAGGTCCATTACCTGAACAGTACCGTTATGTAAGTGCAACCCCACCAAAGCGGCATAAGACCAAACACAAGAAACATAAGCACAAGGATGGAGTCCCCCCGGGACAGGAGACACCACTGCAAGGTGAGCAGCGTTGCACATACATATTACTTCAGTTTCTATCTAACAAGCTAGTAAATTATGATTTAAATTAGATTATCATGAAATGTATTGAATACTATCAACTATTCTACCTTGAGACTACTTTTTGCCTACAATGTGGAAATAAACACATGTTTTCTGTTGCATGCACACAACACCATGAAAGCAATGATGAACTGACTATTTTAGAATTTCTTGCTAACTAAAGAGAACAGTTTTTCTGCAACTCATTATACATAAATAGATTTTTGCAATTATTATTCGCAATTGATTTCAAACAAATGTGATATTATAGATCATTCCACTATGAGGAATTTATATTTGCTAGGATTTAAGCAATCTGACATGAGTAGATAGCCTGAATGTGATTACAGTACTGCTTGATTAAGAATAAAAACTTATGACATTGTGGCTTTGTGAACCACACCAATTTGTGTGATTCATAACAGATTTAATGAATAAAAACCACCATATTATTTTAGTCATTTTTAAGCCACTTCAGCATTTTAACAGATGGAAGGGTTTTGTTCTACCTACTGCATAACAATTAATTACATACCATGATTGCAATGTCTGTGTTTGCCGTTGTTGAGTATTGCACAAGTGCTCTTTAGTCTTCCCCTTCCAAAGAGCAGCTATTCTGAGAATTGCAGTACACTAAACATAAATCTTCCAATCTCATAATAAATATTTTTTGTAACATCAATAGATTCCTCAAACCCCGACACATATGAGAAGAAACACAAAAAGCAGAAACGGCACGATGATGACAAGGAACGTAAGAAACGAAAAAAGGAGAAGAAGAGGAAAAAGCAAAAACATAGTCCAGAGCATGGCGGGCTCACCCCCAGCCAGCACCCCATACCCTAAGCGATAGTACTGTAGTGTGTAAGTTGAAGCTATTGAGCCCAAAGAGACTGCGCCATATAGTCTTATTACTCAGTTACACAACAAATGGGCAAACAAACCAACCAAAAACCAAAAATATATTCTCTTGATATATTTGCTAGGCTGGTCAGCTTGCATCATTTTTGGTGACAATGCTGCAGGTATTGTAAATATGTAGTACCCTCACATTCATAGCTCAACATTTATAACCACTTCATGAGTCTCATCTATCACTGTCGTTCTTTTCTTCCGGGCGCCGATGATTTTGATTAGTTTTATAGTTATAGAGTTATTTATGAATATGGTCATTGGGGACAGTTGACAGATTGCTAGTTACAAAAAATGATAAGAACTGAACTGATGGTAATGTTTATATTTGTAATAGGTTTGTAAATGGTGATGGATGCTAGATAAAATGGGCTTGATAGTAAAAATATATTGTATTATTTCGAAAAAGAACTTATTTATTTTTAATGATCCCAAAAAACTATTTTTACTATTTGCACTTTGTTTTAATATAAGTAAGTTTGTTTATGAATGATATTTTTTGTTTTAGTCATATTTTTAATTTATGCTATCACTTGCAATTCCTGACTGTAAAACAGGTCTAAATCCAAAAGCCTGTTGGGTAAGCAGACTGAAAGGAATGAAGTGTGTACATATTAATTGTTCATTAGATAAAGCAATTTAACTGATTTGTCTAAACTTAGGATAATTCTCGTCATCTCTTTGGGCTTGACTCTTAAGTATTAAGTAACATTTATCAGTAATAAACATTTCATTTTACCATTTTGTTAGATTTCTTCTTATTTTCATAAAACCGAGAATCATTGTAAATATTCATACATAATTTTGATTTACTTAATGATTAAGAAGTACCACTCTCATAGACGTAATAAATTTGATAGAACGTTATGGTGTTGTTTTCTTTATTAGGATGTCTTCTTCACTCCATTTAAATCTATGTTTTCTTGGTAATGCTATCACTTGAAGATGGTCCAGACATGTCAGCTGATACTGGGGCTAACTATCCATAGTCTCCGCCAACCTGCATTGAGCTAGCATCCTTCTCTGTCTGAGTTTCCTTTGCCTTTGCAACAGTATGAATAATGGTAGTACATATTTATTTACTTTACAAATACTCTTCGTTAACTAGCGGAGAACACCAAGAGATACTTGGTGTTCTCCGCTAGTTAACGAAGAGTATTTGCATAGACGCAACCTTGTAGCCAGGATTATATCCATCAGCAACTTGTGAAATGAGGAAGTGACATACTCAGTTCTCGAAAATTGAAATATCACATTGTACTGGGATCGATACATCATCACAGGCAGGGCTATTGTTGCCAATAAGCCTGATATAGTGGTGATGGATCGAAGGAACGGCGCGCAATGATTGTTGACCTAACGGTCCCTCGTGACGGGAACCTCGTGAAAGCCGAGAAAGATAAACTAATAAAGTAGCTTGACTTCACTCACGAGGTGGTCGACATTGGGATGTGGACTCGGCGATCATTGTGCTGAATGTGCCGATAGTCGTAATAGCCAAGAGCCTTTTTTTTTTTTTTTTTTGTTCACGGGGTGAAAAATCCTCATGGATGTCCTCCGCCCTGGGGCGGGCGGAGGGGTCTGTCAGACTCTTACTGACTAAAAACCACCCCAGTGTTCCCTTCCCACACTTGCACCGGGGATTTTGGGAGCTAGTATTACTTCCGTGATCCCCGGCTAGTGCCGGCCCGCCTCTGCGGGCCACCTCAAGTCTGCGGGGGGGTGAGGTGTTAGACCCCCCCGCGACGTCTCAAAGGGGCGCGCGTGGAACACTACGCGCCGCCACCTCGGGTCCAGTGTGATAGGGGGCGGCGGACGTCCCCGAGTCCGCCGTCCCTGGACCCATTTAGGGGGGCCGGAAGAGGGCAGCTGCCCTCTGCCGACGCCCGGTGCGCCTGCTGCGGGCCGGGTGAGCGGACGAGATCTCCCGCTCCCTTTCCGCAGCCTCCTTCTGCGACACGACTGTTTCGCAGAAGGATACCACCGCGTCCCAGGACTCCTCGCTGCCGGCCATCGACTCGACCACGGCCGGCAGCGACAGGTCACTGCCTACTTCTGAGATGAGGGCACGGCGTGGCTCCTCCCAAGCGGCACACTCTGCCAGCGTATGCCGCGCCGTGTCCTCCCGGCAGTCGACGCAGTGGTGACACCGGGCGTCCGGCTCCCTGTTTATGCGATACAGGTACTTCCCGAAGCAACCATGCCCCGAGAGCACCTGCGTCACCCGAAACGACAGGGAGCCGTGCCTCCTCTCGAGCCAGGGCTCGAGTACCGGCCGGACCGCCTCGATGGTGGCGAGGCCGGCGGTAGGGCGTGAAAGCCTGTCCCGCCATTCCGCCACCAGGGCTGCGCGAAGCTGTGACCGACGCAACTCCACATGTCGCTGCATCAGCCACTCGCCCCGCGCCCTCGCTTCCTCGCGCCACCGATACAGTGACGCGAGTACTTTCGCCTCGAGGTCCCAGGGCGGGGATCCGGCCAGTACACAAGCCGCCTCGTAGGAGATCGTGCGATATCCCCTGATGACTCTGACGGCCATCGCTCTCTGCGGCTTCCGCAGGACTGCGATGCTTCCGGCCGTCAGGTCAGCCGCCCAGATCGGGGCCCCGTAAAGGGCCATCGATCGCACGATCCCCACGTAGAGCCGCCTACAGGCGGCGCTCGGGCCCCCCAGATTGGGAAGCAGCGTTGACAACGCCCCAGCCGCGCCCAACAACTTGGGCGCCAGCCGCCGGAAATGGGGGCCAAAATCCCACCGGCTGTCGAGCACCAATCCTAGGTACTTCATGGTGGACTCGACAGCGATTTGAGCCCCCCCGACCACGATGTGTGATCCCGGCGGCGGCGCCCGCCGGGGGCCATGAAAGATCAAGGCCTCCGACTTGTTGAGGGCAACCTCCAGCCCTAGGCGACGTATGCGACTCACCACCTGTGAGACCGCAGCCGTCGCCAGCAACGCTGCCTCCCGGTACGAGCTCCCCCGGGCCGTGACCAGTGTGTCGTCCGCATAACACGTCAGGTCCACGCCCGGCTGGAGCTCGCCCCGCAGCACCCAGTCGTACCCGATGTTCCACAGGAGCGGTCCTACGACCGAGCCCTGTGGAACACCGCACGACATGCGGCGCTGGTTTCCGCCATCACGTCCCGTGTAGGTGACACACCTCTCCGCCAAATAAGCCCCGACGATGCGGCGGAGGTAGGAAGGCACCCGATGGTAACGCAGTGCCTCCCGAATACAGCTCCAGGGCAGGGTGTTGAAGGCGTTGGAGATGTCCAAGGACACCGCCAACATCACCCCGCCCCGGGACACCGCTTCCTCCGCCAGGACTCTCACCCGCGAAATCGCGTGGATGGTGGAGCGCCCGTGCCGAAAGCCGAACTGGCTCTCGGCCAGGTCAGGCCCCTCTCCGCACAAGTGGCCGACGAGGCGGGCAGCGATTATCCGCTCAAACATCTTACCCACCTCGTCTAGCAACACTATGGGCCTGTACCCGGACGGTGAGTCCGCAGGGCGCCCCGCCTTCCTGAGCAGGACCAGACGACCAGATTTCCACAAAGTGGGAAACTGGCCCTGCTCAAGGCACGCTGTGTAGAGTCCTCTCAAGTGGGGCTCTAGCTCCTTCAGAGCGAGGGCAAGCGCTTGGCCGTGGATCCCGTCGGGCCCCGGAGCCACGTTCTTGGCCCGGAGCCGCGTCACGGCTGCCCCCATCTCTGTTTGTGTCACCTCTGGGACGCTGATGGCGTTCTCTTCTTCTGCAGACTCTGCGGCTGTGGGCAAAGCCATCGGCGGCGGAGTATGCTCCGCTCTTGCCGGGAAGAGGGCTGCGACGACCTCCTCCAGCAGCTCAGGTTGGAGACTCCGTGAGTGGAGGCGCCGCGGCTCGAAGTTTCCCTCGAACCACACGATAAGGGCGCCCCCACGGATCTCCGTCTAGAGTCTCCAACATCTCCTCCCTGGCTCGCGTCCTCGCTTCGCCGATGGCCAGCCACAGGGCCTGCTTCGCCGCGCGGTACACCTCATACAGCGCGGCTTCTTCGTCAGGGACTCGACGACGTCTCCTCCGGTATCGGGTGTACCGGCGTCTAACCGCTACGCACTCGACACGTAATTGTGCGATCTCGGTAGACCACCAGTACACCTGGCGCTTTGCTGGATGTGAGTGGACGCGGGGCATGGACGCGTCGCAGATTTGTGTCATCGCCCCGCGGAACCACAGCGCCTCCTCTTCGACGTCGATGGGTCCGTTTGTTGCCGACTCCCGGATCCAGGCCTGAACAATAGCGGCCTCCTCGAGAACCTCCCTGTCGATGCGCTTACGCGTCCAGCGCGGACCGTCCCTTCGCGGGGCCGATGGACTACGGCCGCCGGTGGTCTGGGTGGAGACGTCGAATCGGATGTATCGGTGATCCGACAACGTCTCCACCTCCACGGCGACACGGCTCGCGACAGCAGGGCTAGCGAACGAGACGTCCACTACAGATCCGCCCCGCTGCCGCACGCACGTGTGGACCGAGCCCCGATTCAGGACGACCAGGCCAGTCGTGACCGCCCACTCCTCTAGCGCCTCACCCCTAGCATCGGTCACCGGAGATCCCCACGCCGCAGACTTGGCGTTGAGATCCCCGAGCAACAGCACCGGGTGAGGGTGGAGTCGGCCCACGACGGCACCCAACTCGACAAGGAAGTTCTCGAAGTCGGCGAGACTCTTGTTGGGCGAGAAATACGCCCCAACCGTGCCAATGCCGTCCGCGAGGGCGGCCACCCAGCCGTGTCCTCGGGACGGGTTGACGAGAGCCCCGCCAATGATGGCCACCAAACCGTCAGGGACTCCCACCCAGTTATCCCTGGGGGGGACAAAGTACGGCTCGGCGACCACAGCCACGTCGATCGACCACTCTGCCATGCTCTGGAGCAAGAGATCCTGAGCTCTGGTAGCGTGGTTGATATTGCTCTGGAGGAAATGGTACAGCGCCATTAGACGCAGTCCATCCCCTCCGCACCATTCACAGGCCGGGAGTCGGCCGTAGGGCAGCCAGGCTGAGGGGGGGGTAAAGAGCCCCCGGCAGCCATGGCTCCCCTCTTCTTTTTTTGTGCTGGCGCACGACAGGCCTTGCCGCCAGCCCTGTGCCCCGCGGGCCTCCAAACCAAGAGCCTCGACCAACACCTGGGGAGCCAAGAGCCTCGACCAACACCTGGGGAGGCTCTCATTGGGCGGGTTTGATTCAGAAAGCGGTACGTCTGGACACGACTCGCATTGTTAGGAGGTTCTTCTGGAGCCCTGACCACCGGTACCTTGGACCCTGTTCCCGATATCGGTGGGGTATTTTATTTAAATATTTTTAACTGTTTTTAAATTCATATATTAACCGGCTAAGTGCGTGTCGGACCTCGCACAATGAAGGGTTCCGTAGTTGGGATGAATTTATCCCAACTACAAACTTAACATTGTAGTTGAAAACATCGACATCGATATACGTCACGGTCAATTTTTTTTAATAAAAAAAAAAAAAAATCTCCAACTGCAAATGTATGTTGGTCGACTATTACTCGTTAACTTGTAAAGCCTTGTATCTGTGATAGGTAGTTTTCCTTTTAAATTCGTTATAATGTACCTACCATGCATTTTTTCACATATACAAAAACAACCATTTAGCGGGCAGGGGGGGGGGACACTTAACTCTAACAAATATAAAAATGGTCTTCACACCCTCAATATTTTTAGCGGCCTATCCAACGATATCCCACATCATGGATAAACGAGAAAAAAAAAACTTTACTAGTCGTACGTTCCCGTGGGTCATTTTCCTACACCCACGCGGGCAAAAACCAGTACATAGTTAGGGTAACAAAATGCCATTCAGCTTTTATGAGATAAATACTGGCGCTATTGATAAATGATTTTTGTTTCTGTAAGTAGGTTTGTACAAACACTTTTACACGTCAGTCATATTTTTAAAACTAGATGAAGTCGGCGTTTCCTATCTGATTACTCTGAGAAGAAAGGCCGAAACAAACTCAGAGGTCACAGTCTCTTTTAAAGTCCAGACATAATCTTGGTCAGATCATGTGAAGGCCATGTAGATTGGTGTCTGAAATGGTCTTTTGAGGAAAGAACCACACAGATTTGAGTGGACCTAGGCTGACCAGTCAGTGCACGCATTTGTTAGTAATCGTGCAGCTCTACTCAGAACTTAGGGAGCTCAACGATGCGACGATCAATACCAAAGAAAGGACATTTGGGTAGGCCGCATAAATGACTCAAACTGCCAGACCATGATTAACACTAACTGAGAATAAAAGACAAAGGGGAAAAAAAAGCAATAACCCACATAGTCTTCACATTCACAATAATTAAAATAATATAATACTTTAAAAGTAAATATTCATGTCATTACGTTTGAAATAATCATTAAATATTTAAAAAAAAACAATCTAAAAATAAACCACATCAATAAGTAATCTATTGCGGTCATCTAACCTTTTTGTGTTGAAAAAAAGAGATAGTAGGTAAGTATTATCGCCCTATTTTTAGGGTTCCGTACCTCGAAAGGAAAAAACGGAACCCTTATAGGATCACTTCGTTGTCCGTCTGTCTGTCTGTCAGTCTGTCAAGACCCTTTTTCTCAGGAACGCGTGGAGGTATCAAGTTGAAATTAAAATCAAATACGTAGGTCGCTTGAAGCTCTAAAAAAATCAAGCCTCCAAGTCACCGCAATAAAAAAATACGGCGATATAAGCGACATTATTGCGACATATTTCGATACTCGCAAATAAATCAAAACCTATAGGGTACTTCCCTTTGACCTAGAATCATGAAATTTGGCAAGAAGCAAGGTCTTACGAGTACAGCACAAGTAAAGGAAAAAGTCCGAAAATTGTACACTTGTAGTTTTATCACATAAAATAAAAATTGCTAATATTTCGCACTTAAATCTAAACGTGTATGGTACTTCACGTTGACCTAGAAGCATGAAATTTGGCACAAATTAAGGAAAAAGTCCGAAAATTATAAATTTGTAGTTTTATCACATAAAAATAAACTTGTGCGATTAGAAACTTAAATTTTCAATTGGAACATTGACCGTGGCGTATATCGATGTATGGTAGAACATGTTTTTCAACTACAATGTTAAGCTTGTTTTAGAGATAAATTCATCCTAACTACGGAACCCTTCATTGTGCGTGGTCCGACACGCACTTGGCCGGTTTTTTTTTCCATAATATCGTTAGGCTTTACTACAGCAGGATAAACTAAGTATATTATGTAGGTATATAGAGGTCGTAGGGTTAGCGCCTTTGCCACATTATATATTAATGAATTTCATTTCTCATCATTCATCAGAAATACCTACCTACGTACTTTCAATTCACACACTACGCAAAGATCTGCCGCCCTCGCAATGGTTAAGGCCGCCGCTGTATGTCTGAATCGAGTATCATAAATTATAACATAACATCACGCCTGTGATTCCCGAAGGGTTAGGCAGAGGTGTAGGTATACCTCGCGCTACCCACATTTCGTCAGTTATATTTAACTCCCATGTAATAGGGGGCGAGCCTATTGCCATAAACCGGGCACAAATCCGATAGAAAACCCAGCTCTGCTCGATCTGGGGGTCTACTCCAAAGGTAAATCCGAAGTAGCGGCCGAATGTTAGGCCGTTTCCTTACTACAGCTATTACGGCAAAAGAAAAAAAAACGACAGTCAAAGAGATAAGTCAAAGTCAAAAATGTGACTTGAAGTCGGGTAAGGACTCAAAATCAACAAAGGAAACTTTGGAAGTACCTAAAGAAACGGCCGAACGTTCGGCCGATACTTCTGATTATCGCTTCGGAGTAGACCCCATATATGAATTTCCAGTATAAGCTGATCTCGCACTGTATAGAATTTCCGTACAATGAGAGGTCAGCGTATACTGGAACAGTATAGCTTGATGTGTAGCCGTGTAGGTACCTTTTTTTTTTTTTTTTTTTGGGTGGGAAATTATCAAATAACTTCTCCCGCTCTGGGCGGAGCGGGAGGGCGTGTCAGACTTTTACTGACTAAAACCCACCCGTGTTCCTTCCGTTGCCTGTGTGCCAGGGCCACGATATCCCTTTCGGACAAACTCGCAACCCCGGCAGGCCAATGCCTCCCAATGCCCAATGACGGGGTCCGTTAGGACCAATGTCCTAACGGACCCCGTCAGTTTGTGCTGACATCTCTGAGGCGCGCGTGGAACACAACGCGCCGTCGACCCGGGCCTGGTCCCTATCGGACGGCGAGCTACCCATCGCTCACCGTCCGCAGGCCCGCGCCTACGGTGGCCGGAAATCGGCTTGCGACTCCCGACGCCCGGGGCGTCTCCTGCGGCGACTAAGGGCGCGAGGGCGCGAACCTTGTCTCACCCTCACGCGTTCCGCCTCCTCCTTCGCTAGCATAACTGCTTCGCAGAAGGAGGTGACGGCCTCCCATGCACTCTCGCTCCGAACCATGGCCTGAACCAGGGCCGGACGCGAGAGATCGCCGCCGCCGATCGCCTCCGTGAGGACACGGCGGTGCTCCGCCCAAGCTGGGCAGACCTCCACCGTATGCTCCACCGTGTCGTCCGGGCGTCCATGTCCGGTGAGGACCTGCGTCAGGCGGAAGGTGATGACGCCGTGGCGCCTCTCCAGCCACTCCTCAAAGAGGGAAAAACCTCCCCCCCTCCCTCCCCGTAAAGGGCCATGGACCGCACGATCCCCGCGTAGAGCCTCCGGCAGGAGGCGTTTGGACCCCCCAGGTTGGGCAGAAGCCGCTTCAAGGCAGCCCCGGCCCGCTCCAGTCTGGGAGCCAAACGTCGGAAGTGCTCGACGAAGTTCCACCGGCTGTCGAGGACGAGTCCCAGGTACTTCATCGTCGACTCGACGCCGATGTGAACCCCTCCCGCCGTTATCTGGGAACCCGACAGTGGCGCGTTCCGAGGACCATAAAAGCACATGGCCTCGGACTTGTGCAATGCCACCTCGAGTCCCAATTGCGGGATTCTATCGACGATTGTCGCAACCCCGCGTGCCGCCAGTTCGGCCGCCGCCTGATACGACCTCCCCTGCGCCAGGACCAGCGTGTCGTCAGCGTAGCAGACTACGCTGACACCGCTAGGGAGGTCGGCACGCAGCACCCAGTCGTACCCGATGTCCCACAGATGCGGCCCGAGGACCGATCCCTGTGGGACACCGCACGACATCTCTCGCCGGTTCCACTCTCCGTGGTGACCGGAATAGATGACGGCCCTGTCCGTCAAATAGGCCTCGACCACACGACAGAGGTAGGTCGGCACCCAGTGATACCGAAGTGCCTCGCCTAATGCAACTCCAGGGCATGGTATTGAAGGCATTGGCGATGTCAAGAGACACCGCCAAGGCGACCCCACCCCGGGCAACAGCATCCCCCGTCGTGAGGGCTCGAACGCGCATGATGGCATCCACCGTAGAGCGCCCCTTACGGAAACCAAACTGGCTCTCCGCCAAATCCGGCCCCACCCGCACCAGCCGCCCGACAAGGCGGTCTGCAATTACTCTTTCAAAGAGCTTGCCCACCTCGTCGAGCAGCACGATGGGCCGGTAAGCGGACGGAGAGTCCGCCGGGCGCCCTGGTTTCTTTATGAGGCCCAGTTTCCCCGTCTTCCAACGAAGTGGAAACTGGCCCCTCTCCAAGCATGCGCTTAGGAGCCCCCTTAGTCGAGGCCCGAGAGCCTCCAAGTTTGTTAATTTTAATGACCTACATCGGGGGTGTTTCTGTACCTACATGAGATTGGGTACGGTATGGCAAATACATTTTATTTTATACGTGGGGGAGATTAGGGATACCTATTGAGAATCCATCCTCTTTATGCATTGGGGAGGGACAAAGCCGAACCTATGCCCGATGGGATATCCCATCGGCAACTTTACATGAGTCTTTGGGAATTAGGTATCCCAAAAAAACGATCTAAATACCACTATATAGGTACGTTTCTAACTTCAACTCTTTTTTTCCCTTATTTAAACCCTCACCTTCGTTATATGTACAAGAAACTTTTGAGCATTTCATTTCATGCTTTCGGACCGAGCGGTTGAGTGGTTCCTTCAATTGTACAATTACTATTTCTATAATTTATTCAAATCAACGTGGTGAAATTTGGAATCGAACTTGCAACCCCGTAGCGCAGAAATCAATCGCTCAGTCTCTCGACTATAGAGCTGTCAAGTCAATCATCAATTTGGCCTTTTCAATTTCAACCGGATACGACAATGTTCGTGAGGTAAAAGCCCAGAAAATCGTCATTTACTGCGATTCGTGCTTATATTCACCCTCAAACCCTCCTGGGCTAAATTACAATTGGTTTATATAATGTGTATGCGTGTGTGGGTGGAACACAGAATATAATAGAATATTTTGCTATAGCTCTCTAAAACAACGTTCAGGAAACGTGATATCAAAATAAAACAACACATTCAGAGCGAAATTTATTCAAAATATTCAAATTTATACAATATTAAGTCTGTTTTCGCTTCATATAAAAAGACAGTTGGTCATTCATAGTTAAATTGAAAACAAATAAATTAGTAATGCAGCACCAAAATACATACATCGTACTTAAAAAAATTACGTCCCTACTTACAAATTATACTGACATTGATCTTTACTACGCAGGCCGAAGAAACACTGACTGTCTGGCCGTCAGACATCCGCTCAAGCCTGTATGTGACGGCACACTACCCTCATACTACGTCGGTGACAACTATACATACTGCAATACTGTCTACATACAGACCTAAGGTATATCGAAATGCGCGACGCATTAATAAAAACTGTGAAAATGTTGGCGAGCAAACACGCAGGCTTTTGGTTTAATATCAGTTTTAATACAAATTGGCGGCTGACTGTAACCAGAGTGATAAGTCGGTGGTGTGTGGTTCTTATCTGGTCACAGTCAACTACTATATATTGACACCAATTTGTACAATATCTTCCTCATTCAGCGTGCACAAAGCCCTGTGTGTTTAAACGAAAAGAAAATTGACTATAAAGTTGTAATTTAACGCCGTAAGAGTAACATTTTAATAAAAAATCTACAGATATACATTCATGTAACACGCAAAGATATAAATATGTCTAGATAGACAGTCAAAGCTGTGAACTTGTCGAAAAAAATTGCGTCTAACACAATGTTGTGGCGCGACTGTAAGACGTAGCTGTGCCGTGTGTGCCGCACACGAGCATAAAAAAGTTGTCCTGTTTGTTTAAGTTTTTTTGCAGCGTGACACTCTGTCTAGACATATAAATATTCCAAGGCAACACGCATACGCAGTCCACAAACATCTGACGCGCGCGCGTCTCTATCGCTACCCGCATTTCCAATTCATTACTACTCGTAACTACAATACAAATATTTTTGTATTACTAATACATTTTGGCGCGCCATGGCACTGTACGTTAAAGTGAGCATCACTAACAACTATATTTATATATAAGCGACAAGTTCGATAATCTTCTGTACATCGTTAGATACTACTACGTTTTATTCAGTTTTTCTCCTTCTACTCTCAGCTAGTTCGAGATCTAATCGAAATGTTCACAGTATTGTAATTAAAGAATGCCACAATAACAAGATAAAAATAATTTACAATGTTAACAGTTAAACAGCATGGTAACTTTAGAATCGTGAATAAAAAATCTCGAAATATAAAAAATACAATGGTCAGTCCCATGAAGGCTCCCGTCTTCGAGTCCCTAATCCTATTGGACGTTTTACCTTCTCAATAGACTATCACATACTCATGGGATACAATTTTGAGCAATTATATTACCGATAAAAGCATTATAAATTAAAATCGCATGAACGATGCAAAGTGTGAAGTAATAAAGAGTTGGGTCAAAACTTAACTATTTGAATTTGTGATACCGATGGCAAGTAACAAATCGATCACTCCAATTTATTATTAGTAGCAAAGCGAATGAATTCGGCAAGCTAAATAAAACTCTTACATTTAATACCTATACAGAAAATGCGGACAGTTAAAATAAATAATTATTTATTAAAATTAAACAAAACATTAATTATACACATTATTCTCGTATTTTACAGGGAATATTCAATTATAAGAGCGATTTACAATAGTTATATAACGGTTATACATAATACAACCATATTATTTTCATTACAGAGGCTATCCTACAACATTTTTGCTCAGCCGTGACGTGCTGTGATAATTCATTATGTTCCACGCATTTTAATTATGCAAAAATGTTGTCGGTAACCATGAGCGTTGTTGGTTCAGACGGGACAGCATTGCATTCAGTCTGACTCATTTACCTACGTATTCTCTAATAACTATTCAAAATGTCTATAGACGAATAAATCTAGTGCGCAGCTTACCTAGCGTTGCCACGTCTGAGCCAACCGAACAATAATATCTTACAGACGATGGAAGCGGCGCCGGGCCTTCATCTGAATGACTTATTACATCTCAAGTGGAAATGCCAGCATTGTATATAATAGTACTAATTCACCAAGTATTAGATGGGCTCATAATAATTGGATATTTATATACTTTGTTACATGGAAAACCTCATGAATTAGTCTACTTTCACTCATAACATACCATACACGCCACACGTACTTACCACTTCGCCTATAAAAATATTTAAATCTCATTAAATTACACGCAATACTTTTCAGGCATCTGCAGACATTCGCGTAAAAATGTATTGCGTGCGTCCGACTTTTTAATATCAAATAAAAGATAACATTTATTTTATGATCAACATAATACAGGTCGAAATGATAAAATGTCAAGTTATTAGAATTAATAAGAAAATCAAATTATTATGTTTTGAATGTTAGATTATTATCCACTGAATACTTTAATGTTATAACGTGGTATTCTGACTCCAATGTATCTGACATGCAAATTCTATGAAACATTTTGTAAATATAAGGCGACTGACATTTACAAGAATGTTAATGCATTTTTTTTTTCGTTCTATCTCTGTCAGTACATACAGGTAGTTCTCGTACCTCCTACACAGGCTGTGTCTACGTTCCCTACGTACATCACGCAGTACCTCATCATATCATTTCATCGTTATATAAGTTACTTCGTTATCTCTGTCACAGGTCTTTGAGGAGTGCAGACTTTGCGTTCTTGAGTTTGTCGAGTCGTTTCGTGAGGTGGCTGTTCTCAGTCTCCAACTCTTCAACTCGGTTGAGTGCTTCCCGAGCCTGAAATTCAATTATCACTCTTAGTTTATTGCTATAAGGTCGCAAATCGCGCCCTCGCGTACACGGAGCTAGTAGTATGTACAGATTTATTTGTAAAACTTGACATCTACATATAACCAAACGGTATAGCAATATGGAGTTAAAGAGCGATTAATTTATTGTATTTTAAACCGCTTTTACAAATAAATGGAAGTTCTATTTTACATAATATAACATGCAGAAGGGGTAAAACGTTATATTTACATATAATTTAGTAAACATTTAGCATTTGATCGACATTGAGCACACGGGAGTGTGGAGTGTATAATTATTATTATCACAGTATTATGTGGCGCAGAGCATTAAGTAGGTAATCGGTTGCGTGTTTAGGGTAGCACACTCCGAGAGCAAAGAATGCGCGACTGTACCGTTAACTGTCGCCATTATTGATAACGGCCCAGAAGTCAACGACTTCCTGAAAATTAAATCATTGCATGTATATTATATAAAAGCGTATCACATGATCTCGTCGCGTAGCTCTTGAAACCTAGGTCTTGATTGTAATCCATTTTTAACGAGAATCGCCAGGCGATTTATTGCACTCTTAGGTAATTCAAATGTTGCCAGCAAGTGTCACAGGGACTTCCTCTCAACAGTCGCGAAACTCTCCTGGTTCGTGGAAACAAGGCTTTAGTATTGAAATTATCGTTGAAAACAGAAGTATTCCCTTGTCAGCCCACAGATCCACATTGAAGTGACGAGTTCTAAAACACAGCAGCCAAGGCCTTTACTTTAAAAGCCATTTAGTAGGATATATACGGTAAAATTTAATTAGCTAGCGAGACTTCGTAGACACGATGGATTAAATATCTAAACACGAAAAAATAAGATTAGATTTTTTGGGTTCAACGACCTCTGGTGTTGTTACTGAAAGTATGAGTTGAGAAAATCTGTTTATTTTTATTTTATCGTGTTTAGTTATCGATATCTTTTTAATTATTTTATCGTGTTTAGTTATCGATATCTTTTTAATTATTTTATCGTGTTTAGTTATCGATATCTTTTTAATTATTTTATCGTGTTTAGCTATCGATATGTTTTTATTTTAAGTTTATCGTGTTTAGTTATCGATATGATTTTATTTTATCGTGTTTAGTTATCGATATCTTTTTTAAAACTGATATTTCAGTGACTACCGGCTGTTGATAACCCAAAAATAGCCATCAAACTAGTTTATTTTCTATTTTATCATAAATAGATATCGACACAACATAACATATTTAACATCACACCTGTTATCCCCGAAGGGTTAGGCACAGGTGTACCCATAGCACTTCATTTCGCCAGTTATGTTTTAGTCCCATGTAATAGGGCGCGAGCCTATTGCCATCAACCGGGCACAATTCCAGACTCAGGGCTGCTACTGAGAAATTCCTAATGGAAAATCTCAGGCGCCCGCCTCGCCTGAGATTATCGATACTCATTACAACTGCGGGGTTTCGCTAGCTATTTAAATTGGACCCTGCAGATATGGAGACCGTGCTCCAGTAAGTATAGTGGATGGTGTGTTGGTACCTCTCTCTGCAGTTTCCGCCGTTCCTGCTTGAGCTGCTCCTCGTGCTCGTCCTGCAGCTCGTGGCGGGCCCGCAGTCGCGCCAGCTGCGCCTCCAGACGCGCCACGTGCGCGGCCTGCAGCGCCGCCTCGGCCTCGGCCCGCGCCGCGCGGCCCTTCGCGTCTGACACCGCCTTGCGGACTGTTTCCACTGGGGAAGAAAATGCTTTCATTCATTACAGGTAACATGACAGCGAATAGGAGCGCAAAAATGATCGTCGAGTGGCGAAACTTGTCACAGTGTCGGCCGTAACCTGGCCCATATTTTAATGGTATTAGCCGTCATCTCTGAATTTACTTCCTTCCTAGCCGTATCACCCGCGGAGCCTATTTTTGAAAACTTGTAATTTTCGTGTTTCTTAACAAATGTACATGACTAGCTGTAAGGTTTCCAAAAATTATAAAATAAAATAAATAGAGTAAACTTACTGATATTGATTTAAAATTCATTTTAAAAATGTATTATCAATATCAAATGATAAATGATTTATTTCTGTAAGTAGGTTTGTACAAACACTTTCACACGTCAACCATATTAAAAAAAAAAAACTAGATGAGGTCGGCTATTCGTATCTGACTACACTGAGAAGAAAGGCCAAAACAAACTCACAATCTCTTATAAAGTCCAGACATAATCTTGGTCAGATCATATGAAGACCTGAAGGTGCCTGAAATGATCTTTTGATGAAAGAACCACACAGATTGAAGGGACCTGTCCAGTCAGTGCACGCATTTGTCAGTAGTCGTGCAGTTCAACTCAGAACTGAAGAAGCTCGACGAACAATACCAAAGAAAGGACATTTGGGTAGGCCGCATAAATTACTCAAACTGCCAGACCATGATGAAAAGTGAGTCAGAAACTAAATCAGTAAGTTATCATCATCGTATGTATGTGTGTGTGTATGTGTGCATGTCGGCGACGACGTGATCTTTTCCCATTTAAATCATGTCAATACGAGGCAAAATGAATGATATCAATGTCAATGAATGTAACTGAACCCTAACAAAAATCCTGCTTATTAGAAGTTTTACACCGATTATATTACGAGTAGAATCTTTTACGTAGTTCTGCCTCTGAAAGTGTTTTTAGGGTTCCGTATTTCCGAATGAAAAAACGGAACCCTCATAGGATCACTCGTATGTCTGTTTGTCTGTCCGTCTGTCACAGCTTATTTGCTCCGAATCTAAAGGACCGATTAAGTTGAGATTTGTTGTAAACATATCAATTTCTGTGATCCAAAAGTGTTACGTAAATAAATGAATTTTGAGTAAAAAAGTTTGGCTCACTTTTGGATCACAGAAATTGGGGGTCGCGGGTCTCAAATATTTTTTTAAATAATTTTAAATACATTATTTTAACGATATTTACGACGAGTTCTGAAATTATGAGCCTAAAATTTTGAAAAAAAAAAAAATGCTGAAAATAATTCTATATTTATAGACTACGGTCTTAAAATAACATGGTAAATTTCCCAATATTGTGCGTAGAAACTTTAATTTGCAGATGGAATGTATGGGAGAACATGTTTATCAACTACAATGTTAAGTTTGTTCTTGGATAAATTCATCCCAACAACCCTTAATAGTGCGTGGTCCGACACGCACTTGGCCGGTCTTTCTTGTTATACTCACGTTCATTCTCGTACTCTTCGTCGTGATGGTTGGTGACTCCGTTCTGTCTCGCGGCGCGTTCTTCGTTCAGTTGTAGTTTCAACTTGCGTACCTCCGACTCTAGCGCCTGCTTCGAGGTTAACAGCTTTTGCAACCGCACGTCTGGAAGGGATATTTGGTATTCATTAATATTCTGTAGTTGGTTAGAAATTGCTGTTTGAAAGTTATTATAAAGATTCTTGGGACACCACACAGGATAAAAACTGCAGTCAGCTCTTGCTCGGTTTATTTTATTCGGTTGTTGTTTGGCAAAAAGTTGATCTGGGCCAAATACTGCTTTTCTCTCTTGATAACTATCGTTTCATTAACCATTATTCATATTTATCATATCATCCTGAGGCTGAGTTGATATCATCCTGTAGAAAAATTCACTCGACGCGAGAACTGTGTCATTATAATTTGTAACAATACTGTTTATACTATGTTTTGTACGCGTGTAGAGTGTAGTGTTACGTACCCAGCGTGCCCTCCCCGGCGTCACACAGCAGCTGGTGCGCCTGGTGCGTGACGAGCGCCAGCGCGGGCACGGCGCCGCCGCGTGTAGAGTGTAGTGTTACGTACCCAGCGTGCCCTCCCCGGCGTCACACAGCAGCTGGTGCGCCTGGTGCGTGACGAGCGCCAGCGCGGGCACAGCGCCGCCGCGTGTAGAGTGTAGTGTTACGTACCCAGCGTGCCCTCCCCGGCGTCACACAGCAGCTGGTGCGCCTGGTGCGTGACGAGCGCCAGCGCGGGCACGGCGCCGCCGCGTGTAGAGTGTAGTGTTACGTACCCAGCGTGCCCTCCCCGGCGTCACACAGCAGCTGGTGCGCCTGGTGCGTGACGAGCGCCAGCGCGGGCACAGCGCCGCCGCGTGTAGAGTGTAGTGTTACGTACCCAGCGTGCCCTCCCCGGCGTCACACAGCAGCTGGTGCGCCTGGTGCGTGACGAGCGCCAGCGCGGGCACGGCGCCGCCGCGTGTAGAGTGTAGTGTTACGTACCCAGCGTGCCCTCCCCGGCGTCACACAGCAGCTGGTGCGCCTGGTGCGTGACGAGCGCCAGCGCGGGCACGGCGCCGCCGCGTGTAGAGTGTAGTGTTACGTACCCAGCGTGCCCTCCCCGGCGTCACACAGCAGCTGGTGCGCCTGGTGCGTGACGAGCGCCAGCGCGGGCACGGCGCCGCCGCGTGTAGAGTGTAGTGTTACGTACCCAGCGTGCCCTCCCCGGCGTCACACAGCAGCTGGTGCGCCTGGTGCGTGACGAGCGCCAGCGCGGGCACGGCGCCGCCGCGTGTAGAGTGTAGTGTTACGTACCCAGCGTGCCCTCCCCGGCGTCACACAGCAGCTGGTGCGCCTGGTGCGTGACGAGCGCCAGCGCGGGCACGGCGCCGCCGCGTGTAGAGTGTAGTGTTACGTACCCAGCGTGCCCTCCCCGGCGTCACACAGCAGCTGGTGCGCCTGGTGCGTGACGAGCGCCAGCGCGGGCACGGCGCCGCCGCGTGTAGAGTGTAGTGTTACGTACCCAGCGTGCCCTCCCCGGCGTCACACAGCAGCTGGTGCGCCTGGTGCGTGACGAGCGCCAGCGCGGGCACGGCGCCGCCGCGTGTAGAGTGTAGTGTTACGTACCCAGCGTGCCCTCCCCGGCGTCACACAGCAGCTGGTGCGCCTGGTGCGTGACGAGCGCCAGCGCGGGCACGGCGCCGCCGCGTGTAGAGTGTAGTGTTACGTACCCAGCGTGCCCTCCCCGGCGTCACACAGCAGCTGGTGCGCCTGGTGCGTGACGAGCGCCAGCGCGGGCACGGCGCCGCCGCGTGTAGAGTGTAGTGTTACGTACCCAGCGTGCCCTCCCCGGCGTCACACAGCAGCTGGTGCGCCTGGTGCGTGACGAGCGCCAGCGCGGGCACGGCGCCGCCGCGTGTAGAGTGTAGTGTTACGTACCCAGCGTGCCCTCCCCGGCGTCACACAGCAGCTGGTGCGCCTGGTGCGTGACGAGCGCCAGCGCGGGCACGGCGCCGCCGCGTGTAGAGTGTAGTGTTACGTACCCAGCGTGCCCTCCCCGGCGTCACACAGCAGCTGGTGCGCCTGGTGCGTGACGAGCGCCAGCGCGGGCACGGCGCCGCCGCGTGTAGAGTGTAGTGTTACGTACCCAGCGTGCCCTCCCCGGCGTCACACAGCAGCTGGTGCGCCTGGTGCGTGACGAGCGCCAGCGCGGGCACGGCGCCGCCGCGTGTAGAGTGTAGTGTTACGTACCCAGCGTGCCCTCCCCGGCGTCACACAGCAGCTGGTGCGCCTGGTGCGTGACGAGCGCCAGCGCGGGCACGGCGCCGCCGCGTGTAGAGTGTAGTGTTACGTACCCAGCGTGCCCTCCCCGGCGTCACACAGCAGCTGGTGCGCCTGGTGCGTGACGAGCGCCAGCGCGGGCACGGCGCCGCCGCGTGTAGAGTGTAGTGTTACGTACCCAGCGTGCCCTCCCCGGCGTCACACAGCAGCTGGTGCGCCTGGTGCGTGACGAGCGCCAGCGCGGGCACGGCGCCGCCGCGTGTAGAGTGTAGTGTTACGTACCCAGCGTGCCCTCCCCGGCGTCACACAGCAGCTGGTGCGCCTGGTGCGTGACGAGCGCCAGCGCGGGCACGGCGCCGCCGCGTGTAGAGTGTAGTGTTACGTACCCAGCGTGCCCTCCCCGGCGTCACACAGCAGCTGGTGCGCCTGGTGCGTGACGAGCGCCAGCGCGGGCACGGCGCCGCCGCGTGTAGAGTGTAGTGTTACGTACCCAGCGTGCCCTCCCCGGCGTCACACAGCAGCTGGTGCGCCTGGTGCGTGACGAGCGCCAGCGCGGGCACGGCGCCGCCGCGTGTAGAGTGTAGTGTTACGTACCCAGCGTGCCCTCCCCGGCGTCACACAGCAGCTGGTGCGCCTGGTGCGTGACGAGCGCCAGCGCGGGCACGGCGCCGCCGCGTGTAGAGTGTAGTGTTACGTACCCAGCGTGCCCTCCCCGGCGTCACACAGCAGCTGGTGCGCCTGGTGCGTGACGAGCGCCAGCGCGGGCACGGCGCCCACGGCGACGCCCGCGGAGCCCCGCGCCTCCGCGTCCAGCGCCGCGGCATCCACGAAGGCGAAGCCCGCGCCCGCAGCCGCCGCGTCTCGCGCTCGCACCGCGTCTCGTGCCGCGCTCAGCTCGCGAGTTACGGACTCATGTTCCCGCTTTAGACGCTCGAATGATGAGCATTTTTCTCTGTGTTCACGCTGGAAATGAGATTTGGTTTGATAATGGAGAGTTTAACAATAATCTGTGCTCACTTCACTCATCCTTCCACTGTCTACCTCCAACAAAACTCTCGACGACAATCATATTAAAGGGTGGATATTTTAAGTGTTATTCTGTTTAACTTTTGAGCATCGATAACCACTGACTCAGATTTATCTATGTCGATATATATGCAGTCATGGTTATTACCTGCAACTGCGCATACTCTTCGTGTAGCTCCTCTATCCTGTCCTTGAGCAGCTCCAGCTGGTAGCCGAGGGCCGCCTTGTCGTTGTCCAGCTGCGCGTTCAGGATCATCGCTTTGCGGAACTTCTCCTCCACCTCCTTCAACTCGTGCTGGAAACGCAACAAACTTTATTAGTCTCATCTACTGAGTCAAAATCTTAAATTCACTGACAGACAACGCAACGCGTTAAATGCTGGGTTAGAAGCATGAAATTTTGCAAAAGTTCCATATACAACGAAAGTGAGCACTATGATTTTTTTTTTTAAATACATCCCCTTAAGTGGTTAAATATATATAAGTTTATGTATGGAAGTTCATCATATCTGCCGATGCAAATTCCATCGGGCCTATGGCTTGAAGATAATACATTGCTAAAGCCTCGTCATTGATTCTCCAAGAATCTAGAAAGCCAGCTGTCTTTAAAAATACATAATGCTTAAAACATTTATGCTTATTAGCGGTAACAATTCTGATTTTAATGTAGTAAGTTTGCAATATTCGCCTGGCTAGTCAAGAAATGTAAGACCCGTGAAGAACATCGATAAAGGTGGCGAAAACCGGACTACTTAAGCTCCTTAAGAACCTACACACAATTACTGTTGACTTTTAATGATACGTACCCTAAGATCCTTGATGCTGAAGCCATCATCAACGGAGTCTTCAGAGCTTCGTCTTGGTGAGTGCGCGGCCGGGCTGAGCGCCGTCAGCCTCGTAGCGCCGCGACGACCCACCGTCTCTGTAAACAGGAATACGTCATCATCGTAGACCAGGGATACATTAATCTTAAAGTTCTTATGGCACAATGTATTGCTTGTTTATTTATTTTTCGTACCAAACGGCGACCGGTGGAAGAACGGAACTGTCAAATTATTCTGGTGTCAAATGTCAAACACAGGTTTTTTTTTTGTACTGCAAGTCTAGTCAGCCAGTCTGTTAAGGTTTTAGATGAACACGGAAGTAGTTATTGTGCTTTATGGTACCTATCTTTATTTTATCAGCAAGACGTGTATGGCAAATGGCAAGTACTTATACCGACAATTCAGAGGGCGTACAGCTGAACCTATAAGTCTACCTGGTGTCTTGCCGGCATACATGTCGTAGGCCTTGTCGGCATGGTCCTCCTGTTCCCGCTGCTGCCGCTCCAGTTCTCGCATGCGTATCTCTCGCGCCTCCGCCCGCGCTGCTCGTCGCGCTGCTAACCTTTGCTCCGCCTGGAAGAAACACACTAGGCTTAGTATATATATATAGGTATTCTGTTGGAAACATTAATTGAAACTTTCAATGTTTGAGTTAGGTACGAGGATACAAATAATTAAGGGATTCATCAAATTGTTCGGGCGACATTGACACACAAGAAGAATTAATAGTGTGATGAATTGTCTCGCACTTCATACCATACCTCAACCGTAACTACTACCGGTTCTGCAGAACTTATAATTACTTGAAAACAGCCTCGTTAATACAAAATTTAATAAAAAAAGACTAGCTGGTCGCCGCTTTACCCAGGCAAGCGTCTCGTCTAGCAAACTGAACAAGACAAATTCATCTTATCGATGATTCAAACTAAATCAGTTGGCAGCAAACATTGAGGGGAACGAAACAAGCTTTAACGGCTGATTAATTAATTAAATATGATATTTCAAAGCGTTGCCAGCAGTGAGGCTGCACTTGCGCAAAGTCAAACTATAGTGTGGGCGGAACATCGTGGTCATAAGTTACGCGTCTTCAATTAGCACGCACACCGGTTAGTAAGGTAATCTGTGTTGAAGGTGTTAAGTGGTTTATTTAAATGCTTTGGTTTGACTTTGCAGATATTCTATTATTTTGTGTATTAGTAAACTGGCTGCCATATATACCTAATGATTCAAATTAGTGAAGGATTTATTCAGTCTGGTCAGTTTAGCTAATGAAAATGAAAAAAATATATGTGAAAATAATTTCCCTTCGATAAAAGTGTCTGTTCAGAACTACGTATAATGATTTATCACTGAATATTTAATTTAGATACTCACGTCCCTCCTATTGTTGTGATTTATAGACAAGATCTATTGATATTTATGATTTCCCTTTTGTCAGATGATTAACAAAACATGTCGAATCTATAAATATCCTATGATGTCAATTATTTATATTGCACAATTAATCTGAATCGCAATACTAATAACAAGAGGGCTCCATCAATCACTCAGCCTATCGCACCACTTGCAGACTTGGTCCTTCCATCTCAAGACATTCGTCTCAAAGGACCAAAGGCTTAGTATAGACAAAGTAGTAATGTTCGTACAGCTTTCATTGCTCCAATTTCAGGTTTATATTTATCATTAATTCTGTCATCGAAAGGAACTAAAAACTACAATGAATTGTATACGATGTGTTAACGACCATACACCATTACTATGAGAAGAAGGTGTTGAAAGAGTGTCGGAAGCGAGCCATTCGTTACACCTCGCGGTGAGGAAGTAAACAGTGACCGTCAGTGTACTCAGACGTACGGAGTAGCTTGTCATGCTGTCAATCAGTTACGACGATTTGACGAAGGAAGATTTTTTCAAGTAGATTGTACAATCTTCAATATATTTGCGCCAAGAAACCACGTCTTAATAGGGATTACAGATTACAAATACAACAAAAATCTTAATTTGTGTCGATTTAACAACAATCGACAACAACGTAATTTGAAAACGATGTGATCGCATTTGTAAATAATAGACAATTAAGTACAATGCCGTTCAGTCTGATACGTATTACGTATGGCCTAGTTGTAAAACATGCCTAACTCGAAGTGCGTAGATCAACCTGTTAGAATAGAACAATGTGTGCAGTGTATTACGCAAAACTGACATAATTACAACAAACATTAAGGCTAAAATCATTGCCAAATGATGGCAATTAAAATTGTTGGGGCAGAAACTTTCAAATTTCCGTCAAGAGGTCCATTAGGTAAATAGTTTGAAAGTGCAAATAATGGGGCGCGTGTTTTGATGGCGTGACACAATGATGATGGGGTCGTAAAGAATGGCCCAGCGTGGGGATGTACCCCGCTCCGTCTGCCCAGACCAAGGCACACATCACATAATTCACAGATCACGGGATTGGGTAATCCCAGCTCTAGACACGCGTCCATTAGTGATTACCTAGTTGTTTGTTGTGATAATATTGTTGGGGATACATCTAATGATTAAAATGCCACTATAAGATACCTAATAGTATAGAGGCATGAGAAAGTGTAAGTAGGTAACAGGGGCGACGGCTTCATACAACCCCATTCCTACCGGCTTCCCTTCGGATCAAAGACTCTATCTGAGTGTACTATTACTACTGTAATAATATAGTACATAGTCACATTACAGGTATTTAATAAGTAAATCATAAGATAAAAAACGCGTACCTAGATACCTACACGTTTTTGGGATAGAATATATCCTAAATCGCGAACGGAGTTTACATTTTCTGTTTTAACAAAGAATTCCGAAAATTTTATATGGCGTTAAATTAAGAAAAGTAACGGAATAACAAACATTTTTGAGGTAATTTTGATATTATCTTGAATTTATGTGAACTGAACAACTTTTTTTTCGGCTTCCCTCTAATGGAAGTTGTACCTTCGCTACTGGTAGGTAAGTATATTAGTCTATTGCTGATTGCCAGGCAGGACCTAGTTTTTGTTTTTAGTCCTTGTGTCCTTTATAGTCATCAGTTTAAACTATATTTATAATCCTGTTAGATCGATATTTAAAATACAATAATCGGACAATTATAGTCAGAAAGACAAAGTAAAGGTAAAGTGTTACAATGTGAAAATTATGCGCAGTCGACCTCATGAATACGGGCGCGAAGTTTAAAGTAACAGTAAAATGCGGGTGACGGGAAGCGGTGGCGTAACAATGCGATAACACTGCCTGCCCTTCCTTCGTTCGCATCGCAGTCAACTATTATTACAGCCTTATCTTGAGCATTCCGACCATCACTTCCAACCGGCATGCATAGTACAGACAACGCGAGAAGAACAGGTTTTTAACCAGAACCCAAAATAATCTATTCAATGCAGTTGCTCCAAAAAGTTGTAGCTCGTAGACGAAAATATGAAACGTATATCACAAGTGTACAACACAATGTTAATACACCAAAAGTAACCAAGCCAAGACGCAAGACGAACAAAAACCCTAAAAACAAAAGATTATTACAATCGGTTAATGCACGAATCGATTACAGAATGAGCTCACCCAAGTGTTATACATTTAAATAACGAAAAAATGTAATAAAACATTCTGAAGAAACTGGTATTGAAAATGTTTACAGAAATTTTTCAGAAGATTCGTTACTGGTTACGTCAACACATAGCGACTGCCTTAAAATATTTACAATACAAAATATACATAAAAAATATGATTCACACCACATGGCACAAAGTAAATAAAATATGTGTAGCTTTGGTGGTGACATCATCCTTGAACACAATGCTTTAAGGATACGACGGTCATTGTAAACACGTGGACGAGTCAATTGGTGAAGCTATCGCGCCAAATGAGGAATATTTTTGCTGCAAGGAGGTGACGAATTGGAGGATTTAAACGGTAAAGTAGCTGCCCCGATATTGAAGATAAATGAATAATGCACTAGTATTGCGCCCCGTTAGAAACCAATTAATTAATTGTAAATATAAATGATAGTTATTGACCAACAAGGATAAACAGAGGTGTTCCAGTTAAAGGGCGATAATCTCGAGCGCGGGCGTAGCGGCAGGTTGCCAGTCCTGTCACTGGTGTTTACCAATCCATCGACATTTTTATTGCTAATGCACTTCAAACTGATTGATAGATAAAGCGATTATGGCCCCATTCCATTTATCTCTAATAGTCTATTACCAAGTTGTAATTTGCTTTTGATTATAACAACAGACCCGTCTCACAATTCTAGCTAAATACTATTTGTCTGACAATTTGTTGGATCATTTGATACGCTGTTTTCATTTCTGGTAATTGTTTGATTGAGCAATGAAATGAAATGTCTTATTCCTACAATCACCTTTTGCTCTATTTTGACGAGTTTGTCTTTTGTTTTTATATTAGGATTTACGAACCTACGGTAACAGAAAAAAAAATCTTTACAAATACTTGGACATAAATTCGTGGCGTCTGGTATGGCACCAATTTGGAATGTCTTTGGAGTTGTAAACAGAGTCATTTGGCTGTGAAGAATGAATGTCATACTTGGAAAGACAACGGGTGAACACTGCGTGACAAATCGTCGCTGTTGCTTAAGTTAGTGTTAATTATTTATATTCCTATACCAAGATATAACTCAAAGATGCGTCGGACTCGGAACATAGATGGCAGCGAGCAGTGAGCGAACACACACATCATCAACATGTTGCTCAATCAAAGCACACGTTGAATGAAAACATCCCAGTAATGCTATTACTGAATTCATACTAGTCGATGAGGTGACACAATACATTTACTTAAAATAAACATAATATTTAGCACATTACGGATAAACATCCAAGATTTAAAAAAAAATATCATTCAATTCGTTAAAGTTAGCTATATGACAATAAGGACAGCAAGTACATAAATAAATATGACGGTTGTGGTTGACCAAAAGTCACAAGATCTGTGTAAGTAATTAATACGTCTGCGAAAACTTGTTCGAGACGTTCAGTAACATACTTAATTAAGGCTTAGTTACTTACATAAAGGATCAAAATACGAGTGGCCAGACAGAATAGTAGCTGCAGCGGTGACATGGTGATGTCTGCGCTATGAGGTCGCCAGGCGTGCCAACACCATCACACAAGTGTTCATAGCTGATGTCACATGTGTACTGACCATTATAATAAACATAATGTATTACAAAATGCCACAAGTATAAGGGAGATATAAGAAACAATACCCCATTAAAATTCTTTGCTCGATATTCTAGTTCATTTATTTAGAGGTGAAAAGGTGACTTACATAAAGGACCAAGAGTTTGCAGCCGAGTGCTAACAAGCTCTCCGGAAACGTCATATCTATGCAATCTAGCAGCACGAGGTCATCTCACCGCAGCACTGGCGCGATTACGCACATACTATACAATACAGAGCTCTAACCTGACCACTAGAGTAAAGTATCGTAATAATACAAATCACACACTCACGACAATATTATACCTGAAGTAACACTTAATGTGGCAACTTGTACTATTTTCCACAAATAGTACATTACTGACACAGTGGCGACTAAAGTAAACGATTTTCACCTGAGACAACTTTATATTAGGCCGCGACCTTCAAATCACACAGAACGTAGCAGAAATATGTATAGTGAGATAAGATAATTCTTAACTAGGCGTGTTCGGGGCCATTAACTAAATTATCCTTTAAATTATTTCCACTACACATACAAGATCATATGGTAAGTAAAGGTAAGGAAAGCCACATGCAGATGGACGTGACTCACCTGCAAATCGTTTTGGGAAACGGAAAAGATTTCGGATATAGCATGAGCATGACACAATACAAAATTCATAGAAGGTTATGAGGTCAACACAACAATTTGCCATACGTACATGATTCTGCTGATCGCCGAGAATGCCCACGATTGAAGGATTCTGATCGCCGTGTGAATCTCGGCGTAAATCCGATAATACTAAGTTTTGGTTTTCCATATCACTTGAATGAGCTTCACTATTTTTACGGCCATTAATTTTTGACTGCTCATCTACACTGCCATTAGAGTGACCATTAGTAGCCGCACTCTTCTGAATATCATCTTGTACAGCTTCATTGACCGGTATGTGAGCAGGCTTTGCTTCAGCAAAGCGTTCAACGATCGTCTCATCGTCGGAATCACCAAAATCTCCATCAGTGAAGGCGTCCCCGCTCTCCTCGTCACTATTGTCAGGCGTGGCCACTTCGGAGCGCTGTCCCATGATTAACGTCACTGATTACCCGACAGGTATTGTTGCACTTATACGTAGAACACACACAAAAGAAGGCGTGCGCTGTTTTCGAATTCTAACATGTGCAGCATGCGTCAACAAATGTTGTGTGGCAGGCGACTAGATTGCAGCATCGCCTCTGCCGTTTGAATAGAAAGGAAGGACGCAATTTTTGCACTGTGCTCTTCTCGAACTGCACTCTATTGCGAAGCGCGATAACATTTATTGTCGAGGTATTATAGCTTTATCTTATCGGCGATGTTTTCCACTTTATTAAACGCTCCTTGACCAACATTCTTTATTTTAGCGTCTACCAATCTGCTATTTATATTGTTTTTGATAGCAATAAATAGTTTCTTTAGAAGCACTTATCACAATGATTGTTTGTGTATGTCTACGTATCTCAGAGAACAATAGAATTGAGTCATTAAGAGAACGCGACAAGTTATGCGCGCGATCGTTATATTTGCCACGTTAAGGCAACCAGCACGCGTGTGGTTGCGGCGACGTCTGCCACCGACTGCGAGTGACCGTCATGCATGCCCGGGCCATGCTTGGGCCGCACGACACACCGTACTGTAAGCTATGCTATCGCTTTCGTTAAATATCGCACTATGAAGTACATGTCGGAAATTAAAAACCCCGGAACTTCCAGTGCGCGAAGCACTAGAAATTCTGTGAGCAGCAGTTTCAGGGCAAAAACAATTTCTTTTTTAATCAGATTTTTGTCAAACAAACGCGGAGCGGCAGACCAAGTCCACGTCAGCCTGCGTGAGAGCCTAAATCATGTATGCATTAATGTTGCCGTTTCTCTTTGCTGAAACTGCGCAATGCATAGAATTCATATTCATATTGGGTATAAGTTATGTTCTATATCCTCGAGTATCTCCTAACAATGTGCAAGTCGGTGAATCCCTGAATAGTGAAGCGAATGTTATGCGGACTTATGCGCAGAGACGATCCGAGCCACCTCCGCTCAGCCGCGTGAGACGCGTATTGACTAAATGAGCATTGTTTTGTTCAGCAAGAAGAGTCGGTTAGGAAATAATATTATGTGTAATCACTTAACAAAAAACAAACAACATAGCTGTTAAAAACACGTTTTTCTTTATCCTTTCAAGATACTTGATTCCGTGGTGAAATAGTTGCATTAAAGAAGGTAATTCAATTCGGTGTCATTGAAACTCTAAAAATCACGTATTGTGTACATGATATTAGTTTTAAATAAATAAAACTGGATTATTATAAAGATGTACTCAACATGTATTAAAACGTTACTTGACAGACCATTCACAGACTGTTAAGATAGCTTGATAACTTTACCAGTAATGAAGAGGTCCTTAGTTATGGAGTCCCACAGGGTAGTGTCCTTGGACCTACTATTTTTTAATTTATATAAATGACCTTTGTAAATTATGTTTAAAAAACTCTAAAATGATAATAGTACGCAGGTGACACTGTAATACTTGATCATGGCAATGAATTGGTTGAAAGTTTGATGAAACTCGCGCCTATGCGTAATCTGCCTTACAGGTTGTTATGAAATGGCTAACTAGCAATCACCTTACCTCGAACCTGGATAAAACGAAATTTATCACGTTTGCGCCAAGAACAGCATCCCTACCGGCTTCACTCTACAGCCTACAATGCTGTTCGATACATAACACTTCCTGTAGCTGTAATATGATTATGCGAACTAACAACATAAAATATCTTGGTTTTATTATCTATTTATTTATTTATTATAGTATTACCACTTACATTTGTTTTTACAGATGCGAACCCAATGTAACAATATAGTCATCATTTCCACACTCGCCGTCACCCAAAAACCAATCAGACACCACCACCAACAAAGAACAGATCGTGTCACTGGTAACACGGGTCAGGATATTTGTATTCAAAATTTTTAGATCTTCTGCTGACTTAAGTTTAGTCTGCCTTGGCACACTCTAGCATAATCTACTGTATAGCGGCTCGGGGTGGCTCTGGTAAGTGTTTACTGCTTAGACTGGACCGGGCATAGAGGGCAGTTCTTATAGCGATGGCACACAAACCTATTCTTTTCCCTACCATCGAACTCTATGCTCTCTGTAAAGTGCCTACAGCGTGAGGCACGCATTTTTCCTAAGCACTATTCTACGTAATCACTCAGTACTTACTTTTACCCCAATGACAGTTTAAAACAACGAAGGGCGGACAGAGTGTGCCAGACCGAGCCGGCCAATGTTGTGTTGGTAAAATGTCAGTATCGCTTCTGTGACCCTGTTTTGTACAACAGAGTAAATAAGGTTTTAAATATCTATCCAGTTACCTCACGGGAGTGTATAGCGCTCACGGACAAATGGCTCTAAATCCTGACGTATGAGGAGTTAGAAAATCTAGTGACACATACTTACCTATGATTTAAATATGTCGTAGCATTCATATTCCTTTCGTAATAATCTACCTTAGTATACAATCAAACACATACAGATACACCTTGCACACAAACATACATATCACATTAGAGAGCTAATTTATTTTGAATGTGTTAATAATTAAAAATAATAGGAATTTAATGTACTTAATAACACTGTAGTTAAATAGTTGATATACCTACTTTTACTTTAGGTTTTATTATAACAATTTTTTATTTTATTGCTTTAGTATTATAAATATCACCCAAAGGGCAATAGAGAGGGCTATGCTTGGAGTTTCCCTACGTGATCAAATCAGAAATGAAGAGATCCGCAGGCGAACCAAGGTAACCGACATAGCCCGAAGAATTGCCAAACTTAAGTGGCAGTCGGCAGGGCACATTGCTCGCAGAACAGATGGCCGATAGGGCCGAGAGTTCTGGAGTGGCGACCGCGTACCACGACCGGGAAGCTCCGAATTGGCGGTGCTTGGGGGAGGCCTATGTCCAGCAGTGGACGTCTTTCTGCTGAAATGGTGATGATGATTGTAAATGTTGGAACACCGACGTCTCGGGGTCTCGGAGATGGGCTAATGGCTGCAACACAGTTTTTTAAACTAATGTAGCTGTTAACGAACACTAGCCCCCTTATTACAAAACAAGGTTTATCTTCAGACCCAGGTTTAAAACATGGAGCCATTAAGGAATTTCGAACTTTATTCCGACTATGGTAAAGTTCCTAAACACAAAACTGACAACTTAGTACCGAACTAAGTTTTCAGTTTTGTATAAAGAACAGTATTTCAATCACTGTTACGTTCTTATTATAAAAACTGGCTGCATGGTTTAAGCCATGTCAAAATATAAATCTTGTTTTGTAATAAGGCGGTATAAGTTTGCGCACCAGTTTTTTGTTAAAAAAATAAATGAAACAATGTTTTTAAATCATTGATCTGACAAATGACATGAACAAAAAAACAATTCTAATAATAGTGACATTAAATTTATCAGAGGAAAAACTTGTTACATACAACATTACAGTAAGTCCCGATAAGCAATCATAAACGTGTCATATTTATTTTTATGAAGGAAATATTTATTTCGTATTTATGTAGATTTTATTAGTCAATCTCGTAGTTAGTTCCACTCAATTGGTAAAAAGGCACTTTGGAAACTAGGAATAGACCAACGATGAAAGTTCTTATAAGTCTGATCAAAAGACTGGATTGTCTGATAATCGAAGCTAAGCCTGTCATTAACATCTCAATCGCAAAATTTTCCCAGCACATCCAAGACAGACCCTAAAGAACCAATTTCAACAATATAATTGCCTTATCCTGCAGAAGAGGAAGCTGCAGAAGAAGTTAATGAACATGAACAGCTAAAGAAATATAGTTTGCCAATATCATTATAGAGAAACTTCTCGTCTTGTTCTTGTTTAGTTTTTTAGATTAACTGTGTTTACTTTCGATTTCGACAATAGAGTAGCCTATCGTGAAGTTAAACCTGCCATCATGTCGTTACTGAAATGTTTTTATCTCCTAGAATGTCGGTCGCCTCGTGTTTTAAATAAAAACCTTTAAAAATAAACTATTATATTCCTATCCCCAGATTTGAATTGAAATATAAAGAAGAACACAGTGGGAGCATGAGGACTTCGAAGGACCCAGCGATGAATATTCACAAGCGGCAGAATCAGGTGTATTAACTTCATGGTAGTGGAAGAATTGATTTTCGGGGTCATGTGCCGTAATAGTTGGTTTCGATTTTCGATTACGACCGGCAACGCATCAATAGCTTACTTACTGTTTACGAGGGAGCTATAAAATCGGAAAAATTGTTTGTAAAACCTGCGGTTATTACATCAGGACACGCTAGTACAGCTATATGAAGTACCTGTCAAGCTTGAAATAAATAGAAATATATTATAGAAATTATTATAGAATAAATTATATTATAGAATAGAAAGAAATTAAAATGGTGCAATACGGTTACGTATGTTTAGTTGATGGCTGATTAACCAAGCTGTATGTTTAGCGGGTAGTAAAATATCCCATTTCTTAAGTTATTGCACTGCAACAGCAAGTTTTAATGTTCCGTTTTTGTTAGTAAGTAAAAACCACAATCACGTTATTGCATAATATGGCCCACATCATCTGAATACTCAATATCTTTATTGCTTTACCATAATGTGTACTTAGGTGGTAACTATATAATTTAGATCATTATAGACCCTGTAGGGCACAGCAAAAGGGTACGAGAGAGGAAGCCCTGTTTAAGGAGATCTTATACATCTCAGACAATATTGCAAGAATCAACCATAATGGGGCAAAGAGATTGGTGTTGTTTTTTTTTTTTGGGGAAGCGGAGGATGCTGCTGGCTACCCTTTGAAAAGGATGGAATATATACAAATATCAACTACCTACTTGCTATCGAAGTCAGAGAATGTAGCAGCAGTATGTGGAGGACCACAGAACATGAGGTTTTATGTGCTGTGTGGAGGAAAGAGACATTAGCTAAGGCCATTGCCGTGCTGTAGCTGTTTATTTAGCTAATCAATGTAGTCAAGCTGCCTATTGCGTTGTAACTGTTGTAAGGCAACTTTAGTATAAGTCGACATGCAATTTTTATGCTTCTTTATTGAATAATGCATTTAATTTTGTAATAGCAAACTCGCTAGCGAAGGTCAAAAGTTTAAGGCTAATGAATGAAGGTTAGAACAGCGATCTAAAACCTGTTTCATTTTGTAACAATTCCCGATTCAAATATTTATTTTGAAAGACCATTGTACTGTATGTTTGAAAACATTATTGTTGTTGTTTTTTTAATGAAAGTATTGATTTGGATGAAAGGACCAAAAAAATTTTGTGTGCATTTAATTTTTTACTTATAATACAATCCTACGATGTCACACTTACTTTCTACCAAGTATAACATTATAATTTCCTGTGTGATATAAATAGTAGTGTGGACTTGCTCTCGCCAGTCTCGCCTCTCGGTCACACAACGGACCTCAGACAAAGGTACAAGGACGTCACGGCTACACTATCAGACACAATACCCGCCCTACACTATACTTCTAATTCTAATAATATGCTCTAAAACTAGAAACCAGCAGCTGTTGGTCCTTATTGCGTTTACTGAAGGTGCAATTTCGATCAGTACTCTAATGGTTCTTGGTGATAATAATAGAGCAGTGGGAAGGAGACGATCGACAGAAATGTGAATAATCTTTATTTTAATAGTCGTCATTATCGTTAAGAATTCAAGAGATTCCAATAAAACCAGTATTGGAAAAGACGAGATAGATTTTAGTTTACTTAATAAACTGACTCTGGGTTTATTCATACTGCTGCAGCCTGCAGCTATGTATTACTAAGTTTAAAATATTTTAATAAAAGTGCCATTATTTAAATCTAAAATTTTAGATTAAAATAATGATTTTAACTAAAATTTTAGAGTTTGTATGTAGAGGGTAATCTTCGGAACCACTGGTAAAAAAAAATCTTTTTAATGGAAAGCTACAGTATTGCCGAATCTCATAGGATATATTTAATATTAAAACAAGAAATTTAAAGTCGCGGGCAGAAGCTAGTTCAAAATATTTACCACAAAGTTCCTGTTTCGGGCAATCCATATAATAATATTATGCTTATTATTGCCATACAAAATTACTGCTTGACACAATTTTATTAGAATAAAATGTGTAAAATCATCCGTATATTCTCGACCTTTAATTTATTTTATGGTCATGGATTACACTGATGGCCATCAAGCAATCGATCACAGTCAACGTTATAATCATGTGCTGGTCGTAATTTTACAAAATGATTGAAGAAACAAATTAGAAATGTTCCACTAAAGATATTTATCGATGTTATTAAATAAATCCGGTATAAATGCGTCAGTTAACCTGACGAGGACATCACTCATTCTACACTATCGTTTTTTGAAATCAGAAACGTTTGATACAGGTATCGCACGCGCATGTATCAATAGACCGCACTAAACCGAACCGCAACCCGACCAACACTGATTGACTTGACGAGCACTCGGCCAGACGCAAGGAACGCACGCAAAAACTGCGCAAACGTAACTTGACCGCACGCGGGAAAAATAATTGAGATAGTTGCACGCGGCTGTCACAGAGAGCTACGTAAAAAATCGATTGCGGACGATTAACTGTTAGGAGATCGAACGGGATCGATGGACGGCGAGGAGCGCACGCGACTATATACGCGGACGTAAATATCGTGACATTTGCGACGCATCTGCTGCTATGGAGCCATCGCCAACGCACGTGAGATGCGCTTTCGTAACAGCAAAGGTGAATGATCGATGTCTAGGCTATTTATTAACGACGACCAAACATTTAACTATATTGATACAATCAATCAAACAACGGCGCGACATTGAAAATTTGAAATGGAGGATATCCATTACTACGGTGTGCAAATTAAGTCAAGTGTTTCGTTAATGAAATCGAGTCGGGGGTTAAAGTATCAACCGGTCGATAACAAGGACCAATACTACACAAGCTTTGGATTTATCGGTAATACTTTACAACGAGGACATGCATAGTCAATTAACATTAACGATTAGTTCGCTCTAAATCAAAAGAAGCGTTATGGGAGTTTTATGAGACGAATTTATTTTTAGAATTATTAAAGTGTCCTGTGTGATTCATGGGCGAGGCGCCTGTGTTGTGGGGACCACACGCGTTCCTCGCCTGTGTTGACTTTATTGCAACGAAGCAGCCATAACTTGTAACAATATGTCTCAAATTAAGTCTGTACGAGCCTATATTATGCAGATTTTCTGCTTTCACCGCAGTTTGCAGACCGGTCGAGATTCTCTGTGCTACATCTCCAAATCAATAAACTCTTTATGCAGTCGTCGTTAAGTCTGTTATTGTATAAACCTGTTTCAGTAATTGTGTAAGTATATCCTTATCTGATGTTGTAATACTTCCAGTTGATGAGCAAATCCGTCTGCATTTGCAATTATTAACGTAATGAGAGTGCCTCATTAACAATAAGCATTTGTTAATGAGGCCTAGCTGTCTACGATATATAATAAATGTTTACCTGTGTAGAACTACTAGAAACGGATTTTAGATTAATTTTGTTTGTCCTTTTATGTTAATACTGAGTTTCCGTATTTATTTAGACATTTTTCCTGGCTAGTGTCAAGGTAACATCAACGATTATGAACCGAAAGAACATAGACAAAGAGATTTGGCAAACAAAACATATTTAGTTAAATTCAAGTTCCCAGTTTTCCCAATTGAGTACTCACTAATTTAGGTCTAACTAGGCAAACAACCGATCGAGCCGACGAGTCCTCGTCGCTGCTGCTCTCCAGACAGTCAGACAGGGACGGCGAGCGTTGTTGCGCCCACGATTTGGGAGCCTTCTCCAAGCACGGCGAGGGCAGCACCAGCGGCGGCGGCAGCCAGCTGCCCTGTCCGCGCCACCACGACACCAGCGCCGGCGCCACACCCACTACCATCGCCAGCCCCAACCGAACCATAATGTCAACTTTACAGTCACAAACCAAACACAAACCAACTAAAGTCTCACAAGAACATAGTCAACTTCAACGCACTAGGAAGTGCCTGACGCGCGTCTAAAACATTGTTCTTAAATAAAAACGTCTATTTTAGATGGATGCAGTCTCACACGCTTTCACACATGCAATGTGTCAGCACACCGGCGAGCTGACGCCACGGATTATCCATCAACGTGTCACCGACACACAAAACATCACACGTGCGCGACGAACTATAAGTTAATACGCCACACAAACATGATCAACTAAGTTGTGCAACGTGTCAAGTGCCAGGTATACCGACGGTAGACGACACAATCGGCACGAAACGCATCGTGCCAAACGAGTGAGTGTTCGCAATCCACTCGCTAATTTTCACAGACGAACACGAGGTACCCGGAGCAGTGCACACGCGCGAAAATTAACGCTTTGTGAAACTGCGTTATTGAAAATGTCGAAAGTTGAAAGTTGAATCGTCCGGGTGCAGCTTGGGACGGTGTTCCCTCGCGATCGCAGACGGTCGAGTGGCGGTCGTTGACGCTGGAGCCCCCCGCCAAGCCGCCCAGGCGCCCCTCCAGCCGCCCGCCCAAAGGGAACAACCCCCCTAGCCCTACATGCAAGAGAATGTCGCGCGAAATGACTGCTCGCTGAAAGGGCTTCTTAGAAATGGACATGGAGGTTGCTCACGGCACGGTTGTTTATTTCTAATTCCCGCGGCGAACCACAAAATGATTGACTTTCAGTACCGTTAGCGCAATCTGGTGTCGTAAACTAGGTCAGGCATGTACATGTATGCAATACTCGTAATAGCCAATAAAGCATTTGGTAAGGAACATTGTAACAGCATAAAACAACGTTGTAAAATCGACTTTACGGAATGATTACATAAGAAAAGTTTTAAAATATAATTGATTAAACATGACCGTAAGAAATAGGTAATGGACCTATAAACTTATGGTTTCATAATGATTGCATACTTCCGTAGCTTCCTTCCTGTAAAGCAAAATCTGCAATATTCCGTATGAATATGTATGATTGTAATACTTTAGTTTCCAACTTTCTAATCAAGTCAATGAGATTAAAGGAGCACAAGCAAGAGAACAATATCTGCAGTCGGCGTGAATATGCCGAGGGCCCAGTAATGCAAACTGCATTTGCATACGATAGAAACCACAGTATTGGTCGGGAGTCGGGACTGCAGCGGGATCGTTACACAGATCGGAATTTTACTTAATGATAAAATGGAATATTTACCCAACAGCTGTAACATCAGATGAGGCATCATCGTACCGGATCAAAGGACCAAAATCGAAACCACCTTAAAATATGATCATGATATCGCAATAAGTTCCCAAGTTGCATCAGCCGCGGTGCGAGGCAGAGGGGGATGGAACCAGACAAATCGATGCTGCTGCTGACGTCAGTAGAGCCAGACTAGGGGCGGGCATACACAAAACCTATTTATATTATGTACGTATAGATTTCTGAGATTGTATTAACTTTCTTTGTCTCATCGTACACTGCTCAGTAAAACAAGATCTTTATGGGCATGAGGTTTTCTTTAAGTACCACGTAATCCTTTTAGATAGGCAGGGTATCAAGATAGGCAACACTGACTGCTTCGTTGGTTTAATATAAGCAGATTGCATGCGCGAGAGCTTCGCGTTGGGTTCTTTGTTTGAAACTTACGACAAGCAGACAAGCGATATTATTGCATTTTTGCATAAGGAAAGTCTCCGTAGCAGCACTTAGCAACCCTAAGACTTAGATGCGCAATCTTGGAAAAAATCTTCCCAAAATGCAATCAAAGGAAGCAAGTTGTTTTGTTCGAACAAAACCGGTTTGCAAATTGAAACTTTTGCATAAAATAAACCTTATTAGAGCCACGTTTAATATATTTCATGATTTTAATTATTGGAGACAACTATAAATGTATAAAATTAAGACCCATTCGCAACGAAACTAACGTGTGATGAGCTCAAGCTGGATCATCTTAGTCGATAAAACAGACTTTGGTGACAGTATTAATTTATTGGTCTCCATCCAATTCTCCTTCGTATTCTTCATTGCTGGTATTCAGCTGCATCCGGTTAGACTGGAAGCCGACCCCAACATAGTTGGGAAAAGGCTAGGCAGATGATGACGATTCTTGATTACTGAAGATCGTGGCCAGCAATTCAAGAAATGTCTTAGCATGCAATTTTGTTTCCAACAGCAATCTTGAGCGGATTTAGTACACTCTTACCACCTACTCGTAGTACATTCTCAAAAGATATCATACAGGAACGTTAGCTAACAAAATTGCAGAGGTGCATAAAAACTGAATGTATAATATTAAAAAGCTACAGTGGTCCTTACATAACACAAGCAGGAGGAGGGTAGGCCGCTTCCGCGAGGCTGTGTGGAAGTGGGACGCGGATCGATCCGGCACAGGGCGACGAACCCAACCACCAGGTTACATCTGACCTATATTTACTATTCCCACTTTCCGATATTAATTGAACTGACTTTAATAGCCAGTTCAATTAATATCGGAGCCAATCACACTAATATTATAAAGGCGAAAGTTTGTGAGTGTGTGTGTGTGTATGTTTGTTACTTCTTCACGCTCAAACGGCTGGACCAATTTTGATAATATTTTGTATGGAGGTAGCTGACACCCTGGATAAGGACATAGGCTATACTTTTTATCCCGATATTCCCACGGGATCGAGAATTACGCGGGTGAAACCGCGGGGCGCAGCTAGTTTGAAGAATAAAATCTAAATGACTATAGAAGATTTGAACTTGGTTGAAATAGTATCCAAATAAACGTTATTCTTTCATATTATGCTATTCTTTCTTTCTTTCATGTAGTAGATTTCTAAATTGGAAAGTATGGATTGGATGTCTGGCTGGTTTACTTCAAACCCAGGGGGCCAAGTCTGCTATTTTCAATGATTGGTCATTATGACGACCGTACCAAGTCAACGCCATGATCATTGTGCCAATAGTTTGTAACCTCCTAAATTCATAATGGGGTGACAGTGTCCATAGGGTAGTCAAAATAATAGGAGCTTGTCAGTACGCGATTACCAAATACAGACAATTTTTCCAATGGAGTATCAGTGGCACGTCATTGGAAAATCATAAAGACGTCTTTCAATTAGGAGATTAGCTTTGACTTGGCCCCCTGAACATTTGTTTACAAATATCACTTTCGACTATATTGAACCAAGACATTACTTCCATACTTTAGGTCCACTAAAGGTTTAAAACTTTTAATTGCAATGTTAATGACTAGAGTAAATTACACATACACTAGTGACTAGACCAAGACATTCATTTGGAAATCAGTATACATATAGCCGCTATTACTATTCTTGGATGTAGATAGTCCTTAAAAGGGATAGAATTCACCCACTCGGATACGTTCGCCTGGCAGACTTATTATTAATTTCCGTTCTGTTGAGAAATATGTTGACCTACAGAGAAGCTATTTGCTTTGCTTTAAGCCAAAGCGCAATTGGTTTGCAGAATTAATAATTGTGATAGGATGTTGAAACTGAATTGGAAATATTTTGGAACTAACCTCCTACTAGGAGCTTAGTAGATGAAAACCTTATGACGAAAAGTCTAATATTAAAATCCGACGAAGAAAAGTAGAGAGGGGGCGGTAGAACGCCTAGGATTGATTAGGGCTTAATCTTACATGAAGGCTTTCTGACACATAGCACATTAAAAACCAAAATTGTTTTCATGAGCAATATTATGTACACACGGCTACATATCAAGCTATACATATCCAGTTTAGGCTGATCTTGCATTGTATGGGATTTCCGTACAATGAGAGGTACGCCTATACTGGAAATGTATAGCTTTATAATGTAGCCGTGTCCTACAAAAAAAAAATGGCCTTGTTGGAACACCATAAATATTCCAAATTGCTTTACAAGTGCCAGCCAATTGGAAAAACGATTAAACCAGTTCAACAATACTTGACATGGGCAGTCGCATGTATCCTATACGCTGGTATCGTAGGAAATGATGCAGTAGGTCAGTAGTTTCCGCGAACTAACGGACTTACTTGGCTCGTGCCTCATCTTGCTGCATTTTGCATCGTCGACATTTTTGCATGGACCATGGAAATCGATTCAGACCGTAACACTTTGCATATCCGGTCTTTTTGTTATGTTAACTTTGCCTGCTTCTTAGTGTGTCCATGGCTCTCTAGAGTATCGGCCTAGAATTTGCCTACTTTGGCTTTCAATCATTAGCATACTTTCTTTGGGTTAAATGTACCTAAAATTAATATTGTGTACCTGGACTTAAAACGACTTACTAGCTTGCGTGCAAAAAAATTGGCCCACTCGATGTATATTTTAATTATTTTATATTTTGTCAATGTAGGTAAGATAAAGTTTATTTACCCTACATTTTGATAAAATCAACAGCCTTGACAATATTGACTCGATTGTTCAGATGGAAAACTGCGTGACATTTTTGTCAGTGAAGTAGACAAAAGCTTCATTTTTAACCGACTTCACAAAAAGGAGGAGGTTCTCAAGACGTCTGTTTTTTTTTTTTAATGTTTGTTACCTCGGAACTCCGTCGTTTATGAACCGATTTGGAAAATTATTTTTTTATTTGAAAGGATATAAGTACTTCCAGATTGGTCCCATTTTTATCAAAATCCAGTTCTGATGTTGGGATCCATGAGTAACTGAAGGAACTCCTCAAATATTATAGGCATACATATAGCGATTTTTATATTTTCATCAACAAGTCAATCATTTGCATTCAGAAAGTATAATTTGGTGAAGTGGAACTGATGAAGAAGGCCACAGATGGCCACCGGAACTTCTCAATGATAAGTATTTCACGGGTGGCGATAAGATATCTGGATTAAGATAGTTAAGCGAAGCAAATTTAAATAAATAGTTCTGATCAAAATAGTACCATCAAACTGATCTGATGATGAAGCCGGAAGGTAGGCACTGGAACTCCGTAATAAAACAATGTATCCTACCCGTGTTTGGTCTTATTGGAATTGTCATGAGATGCACTCTGGCTATAAATGATAACCGACTTCAAAAAAGGAGGAGGTTCTCAATATAATATCTAGCCTTATATATAAAAGGACACCGTGACTGATTGGTCTGTCAACACATAGCTCAAATGACTGAACAGATTGGGCTGAAATTTGGCACACAGACAGTTCTTATGATATAGGCATCCGCTAAGAACGGGTTTTTGGAAATTTGACATTGAAGGGGGGGCTATGATTTTGTAAGTAATTTTGAAGTATATTGCTAATCCATAGCTTCATGTTAGAAAAAAAATTCTGCTCAACAACTTAAATAAGTAACGCAATGAATGTTGTTCAACTGTCAAATTGAAACCGATTCCTACTGACATCTGTTACGCAATTAGCCCGCAGATCTAACTAATAAATAACAATAAGGCTGCCTACAATAGCAAACAAATTCCATCGATCAATGACTGCTGGCTGCGATTCACTAGTTTTATGATCATGTGAATCAACATGATCGTCATAGAGGACACCTTACAAAGGGACACACGTCATAACGATGTTTCCATTCGAAACACTCCCTTAGTACCAATATTAGATGTTCGTTCATTCAAATATCAATAGAACGATTAGAGGAATATGGAACAAAATATAATAATATATAAATATACGGACATCCTTGAACATTCTATAAATAGGATGTGTGCAGCGGAGTATAGATGATTGCAAAATCCCTAACGAATACGGGACAATGGTTATAGGATCTGGTAGGCGTGACGCATGAGGAACCGACACTTGAAGAAGATTAAGCTATATGTTAGAACAACTGACTACAATTTGCACAGATGAAACAAGTACCTATCCACGTTAATGAAGCCAGCGCATCCGTAGAAACATGCCTGGGACATAGCAGCTGTAATTAGCTATAGTAGCTAGAGCGTCACTTGCAGACGCAGTGCACCAGATAATCTCGCGAAGGGTCCCAACTCCCGTACTCCGCATATTCGTAAATAGCGCCAGCGACCGGGCCACATGAGGCCGCATCTATTTCGGCCGCGCGTCGTTTTGTTTCGCACCGCGTTCCGATGCACGCTGTATGCGCTTACGCATAAATATATCCACGTCAACACTCAGGGATGGCAGAAGCTGAGATCTACTTATTTATTGAGAAAATCCGCGTACCCTAAGGCGCAGCGTTGGTGTGGTGAAAGTCGCTGGCACAGGACCCTGGGGCCCAAGTCTGCTATTTTTATAAATTCAGTCATTCCAACACGACCCCATTGTCATTTTGCTAAAAGTTCGTAATCTGGTAAATTCATAATGGTCGATCATTGGTCGGTCAATGTTCTCGTAATATAATTGTGTTATTATAATGGCATTGTCGTAATGCCATTAATAAAAAACCCATTAGTAGAAATGTCATTCATTTGTCATTATGTACGAGATTACCAATATATGCAATTTATTTCAATGTAGTGTCAGTGGCCGACCATTGGAAAGTCATAATGACGCCATTATAATAGTAGATTACCAAACTTGTCAAAATCAACAATTATGAAATCAATGATCGACCATTCTGACACTATTGTAATAGCAGACTTGAGGCCCTGTCGTTGTGGAAATTCTTGGAAGAGGATGATGATGATTAAGAAAATAAGAATAAAGAATATTCAAAGTAAAAAACCCTTTTGTGTTGACACACATTGTGCATGCGTAGGCCTAAAAAAATATTTGATATTATGCTAATTTGTCTAAATAACAGCATCTGCTTAGACTTAGGTAAATGTGTGATAAAAATTATAATAAATTATAAAATAAAAAATGTAATTTTATCTTATATCGTGTATTCATGTCTAGTATGGTGTATTAGTTTAAATAGTCTTATTATTCGAATTTTGAACCTTGTGAAAAAACTAAGGAAAAAATCCATGTAAAATATTTACAATTGTATGATGGATGTTCTTCTTTTCGAGTTGATGGTATAATACCATATAATAGTTATTAGATTACTTGGGCCCAGTTAATAGCAGCATGATGGATGACCACAGATATTAGAATGACACATTGCAGAAACACGTGTAGATTTTGGTACCTATCTTAGAAAAACCTGTCATGTACGTGTCGGACCTCGCACAACGAAGGGTTTCGTAGTTGGGATGAATTTATCCCAAAAACAAACTTAACGTTGTATGTAGTTGAAAATCTTGTTCTCCCATACGACATCGATAAACGTCATGGTCAATTCTCCAACCACAAATGTACTTTTAGAAAAACATTTTTTTTAATATGGTGAAATACAATTTTCCGACGTCTTCCTTTACTTATGCTATGAGACCTTGCTTCTTGCCAAATTTCATAATTCTAGGTCAACGGGTAGTAAGTACCATAAAGGTTTTGATTTATTTGCAAGTGTCAAAATATGTCGCATAGGCCGTATTGTTTTTATTGCGCTTGACTTTTTTTAGAGCGCCAGGGGCCCATATACCTGCATGTTTGATATTAATTCCAACTTGATACCTCCAAACATTTCTGATATAAAGGGGCTTGACAGACAGACAGACGGACAACGAAGTGATCCTATAATGGTACCGTTTTTAGGGTTCCGTACCCAAAGGGTAAAACGGGAACCCTATTACTAAGGCTCCGCCGTCTGTCTGTCTGTCCGTCTGTCACCAGGCTGTATCTCATGAACCGTGATAGCTAGACAGTTGAAATTTTCACAGATGATGTATTTCTGTTGCCGCTATAACAACAAATACAAAAAAACAGAATAAAATAAATATTTCCCATACAACAAACGTGATTTTTTTGCTCGTTTTTGCTCGAAATCGATAACGGCAACAGGTAGATGCTTGAAATATTCACAGAATATTTAGTTATATATTCACTTTAAAAATGAATAATTAAATTAAAATAAAATCAATATTTAAGGGGGCTCCCATACAACTAACGTGGTTTTTCCCCCATTTTTATAGATAATGGTACGGAACCCTTCGTGCGCGAGTCCGACTCGCACTTGGCCGGTTTTTCCTTTTGCGGTACGGAACCCTAAAAAAGAATTTGCAGCAGCTAAATAATTAGATTAGTGAAGTACTAATCTAATATTACATATGCAATACACCCAAACATAATGTTATACATGTACGAATCTATGTAGTTTATTAAACATCGGAAGGCGAAGCGACTGTTGTAGTACGTTATCTAGAATTCTAGAAAAAAGTCAGTTCAAGCAGCAATTTCAGACAATATCGGCTGAACTGAGTCTGACTGAAACTTGTTTACTTGCATTCGATTAGAATACATACCAAATATCCGATACCGGCCGGCGTTTTCCTTTTCTTGTGAACCTTGCCGTGGTAACCCTATTAAATTCACAGCTCATAAAGCAATAATCATCGGATTCGATGGATCCCCGATAGAGTCGATCAGCTCAGTGGTATTTCACGCACACATTCGACTCAATTTGCAAATATTTTATATTGGATCAGCCGATTGGGTATCCCGCGATGATAAATACTTAATTTATAGTTTCAATAATATTAGCTTCGTTGCGCATCGCTGTTATTGACCACCTACTGAGTTTATGTGTATTCGGATATGTTTATTTAATGTTCGCTATACTAGGAATATAAAGGAAATTAGGGTTTGATTTATCTTCACATAGAATTGTTATGTTCCTAACCTAGGCTCAAACATATGCAATTGGCAGAAACAGATTACGATTAGCGTACGCCTATTGGTTGTACCATTATATGAACAGACCCCTGGTAATTTTAAACAAGGGAGCTGTTCAAAGCAATCTTCTCTGATGCTTTTATATTATTTTAAACCTGACAAATGAGGCAATGCATCAGCGGAGTAACACGTCAGAATCTTTCTAAAAAAATAAAGCACGAGGATCTATTGCAGGATCCATTTCATCGATCAATCAACTGGGCCTATGAAACGCTGCAAAACCCAAGATTAAGGATCAGGCTCGAAGGACCAAACGATAACTACTTTGCTAAATAAAATCCGGTTGAAGTAGGTATGCGTAGATTAACGCCTCTTTCTAATACAGATATGCCTTACAGAAAGCCACGTGCCGACAACCGATCCTGACATAGTCCTTTCGCTTCAGCACCGTTCATAATAAATAGGTACATCTTTTCATTTGAAATTAATCTATTTATTTCACAAATGGTCGTTAGTGTGTTCCCTACATCGAGTCGTGTGTGATATCAAAGGCGACATCAGTAAAGCCAGTCGGTCGCTGAGGTGTCGCACGCGGAAGTCTATTTCGATCGCGACTTATTCTACTAGCACCATTAACAGGTGGCAAATTACACAGTGCTTCGAGTAGGTGGAGCTTATATACAAAAGAGACTACTTTTTGGTAAATGGCGAGCTTTGGTGGAAATATAAATGGACTTATTGCGAAATCTACAGGCTTCTAGATCATCACGAATGTCTCGATCTAGAAGCCTGAAGATGACAGACAAGCATTCGTTTTTGACACCACGATATCAGTGCACTATAGACGTGCTGCTGCTTATGTCGCTTCAACAATAAAATTCTTAGAGGAAAAATCTTGTCGGGCTATTCTTGTTAGGGAAATCGCTTTCATACATCGTTCGTTACTTAATTATTTAGTTTAATGCAATACTATAATAATTACAAATCATTGCCAATTAAACAATTAATAGCGTACTCCATATTTTTTCCAAGACAGGCATCTAGTTGGCACAGTATGTGCTTTGGTTCGTCGTGTGCGAGGCGACCCGTCTGCCAGGACGGCCAGTCCACATTGTGGATAATATTCGTCGGTCGGACAAACAGGTGAGGCGAATTGTGCTACATAAACACTCTTTATTAGTACTAAAAGGCAATCTTAGGCAAGTGTGTGCTATCAGTGTATACTTCGCCTCCTTATCTTTGTTTGAGGTATCGCGAGATAATCAAGTGTTGATTCGTTAGTCATCATTATGGATGTGATTGGCACTTTTGCTTTCTATCACGATTGCAGTATTGTGCACTAATTTTGGATATTTTATTTAATGTAGTGATGTAAATGTTAATTTATTGTGATGATAAATAATACAAGTTAAATGAACATCCTGCATAATCAAAGTTCAAGTAAGTAACGTATATTTTGAACTAGAAAGTACAAAAGGTAGTTTGAAACTTCTAACTAGAAGTGCCACTTGTTGACTACTTTAGACATCATTTTTTACAAGAAATAAAATAAAGGTCAACGCATACAATTAGCAAGATGCGTTGATACACTTGACCTCTAGACATGAGTCCAAGAGGCTTAAGCTTGTAATTGTCTTTGAGTCAAAGAGATTATTATTCTAGACAGGAGGATTAATAAGCACATGGGCTCTACACATGTCAATAATACGATTAACTGTTTAAAGGAGAATATTCAGACTAATCTATTTACATGTATTCAAAAAATGTCACAGTAATCTTGTTCTTTTTAGTAGTAAGCAAATGGTGAAAAGGCAGCCAGCAGTAAGGTATGGACATATTTCACCATGTAATACTTCTTTACTAGGCTTAACTTTTTACATCTTGTTTATATTGCACTCCACAAGTCAACCACAGGTCCATTACAGCCATGGTGTCATCTGCGTAAAGCTATTGATTCATAAATCACTTTCAGCCTTTTGACCAAATTTTTACAGGAGGGTTGGGTTGACTTGGGACACTTCTGTAATTTTATATTACTATAAAATACTACTACTTTTTTAATAGTACTCACCTCTCTGGCGATCTGATCGAGGGCCTGCTCCTCCGCAGTGGCCTTCGTTTGCGTGCGCTGGCGACGCGACGGATCCATCCCGCACGACACACTTCACACTCTGACACAAAAACAATTGTTACTTAGATACTAGTTTTAAAACACTTCTAGAATTTAAGTTTCTCTATGAGGTTTTGGTTTGTTACTATGTGTTATGTGGCATTGGCTGGCCTATCAAATAGGCTGTGGTCAAGCCTCTTCCTGTATTAGCCTCTCAGTGAATTAGTACCAAAAGAATAATCAACAGTGTAAGCCATATTTCACGATGATTATATAAATTCTTTTAAATTAAATAAATAAGCTCAGATACTTATGTTAAATACAAAGAGGATAAATATTTTGCAATTTATTCCTGTTACTATGTATAACCTTGATCCTAATAATAAGGTATTATACATAAAAAATAAAGAATGTTCATTTAAACCTATTTTAATACACAAAAAGAGCCAGTAAAATGTATGTTAGCATAGAAACTTTAAATGTAATTATTATTTGAAATAGTAACTAAACACCAGTGATAAGCAACAGTATGTTGCATGCTGTAGTAACCTTGGATTAATGGATGTAGCGACACTAATGTGTCAGATACATAAAGAACAGAAAGAAAAATTGTTTATTCTGCACAAACAAAACGCACATTTCAACAAATATATGATACATGCGTTATCAATGGGAGCTACCAACAACAAGGTTATCTCTTGACGAGTATTGTTCTGCTACTGTTTTAATTACTTAGTAATTCCTTCATACAAATACACTGAGTTCTGAGGTAGTAGGTTGTTGGTTTAACTTTTACACTGTTACTGAGATAAAATAAAAACCGGCTCTTCAGGTCAAATTAGAAACTGTAAAACCATATTTGCATTTCTTATAATATTCATAAATCTGCTGGTAGACTTAGAAACAAAAGCCATATAAAATATATTAAAAGTTTGTATCAGTTTCCAAAAAAATGTAACTTTATTTTTAATATACAGATTGGATTATTAGCTAGATAAAAAACAGACTTATTTTTAATTCTCAAATGTGTTTATAATAGCCTTATCAAAAAAGCATTATTCATAATATTTTCCATCAATTTTATTGAATAAGTAGCTAATGCCTGAATAAAGTGATTCATTTATATTAAGCATTTAACATGCTGCATTGTCCAATTATTTGTACATTGAAACCAATCTATTAAAGTCAGACTACTTGCACTAATAAATAGTTTACCAGATTATTGATAGTGTTGACAAAATATAAGATTATTTTTTTTATAAAAAGAGATGATTAGATAAATGTGTTGACACAAATACACTTACAGATAGCTATTTTCTAAGATGTAGATCAACAATTGGACACTATTACTTGTGTCACTATATCACCAGAGTTGAATCACATTCACTACAACCAGTGACCTAATGCAGGTTCTTACTTAGTTCTATTTATAAGGAAACACCACTATGTTGACACAATTTTATAAATATTGTCACACTCATCAGGCCCATAATGTATCACTTATAACAATACAATCCGCGTGCGGCTATTTTACAACTAATATTCATAAACAGAGTGGCCACTGGCTGGCCACAATTACAAACTAATTATCATAAATTTAAAAACAGGTTGTCTATAACCTAAGGGGTTCATTGCGCTTATCCCACATGCTTGTTTCCTCAAAATCGTATTGGAGTCACGATCATCAGGAAAACGGGTGGGCACAAAGCCAACACAGTTTTTTATGGTAGTCACTACAATGACATCATTGCATACTTACTGGGACAGTTACAGATGTAAACACATCACTGCAACGCTCACTATCACCTACTTATCGGTCATCAGTCCCGACACGATCTCGCGATTATGCTAATCAACTCTAAAGCGCAAAAGGAACGTAAAAAAATTGCAATATTTTAAGAAATACGGCGACACCAATTCACTGCCTACACGAATCACATTGATTATGCGTCAATTATACACTTTACACGCATGGTTTTAGGTGCTTGGCACGGTTTTAAATTCATACAGTCAATTCTATAGTTTATTTATCATTAAAATCATGAATTAGGCCATTTTTACTAATATATTTTTTTACAAAAGCCATGACATGCATGCCATTGCCATTTAAAAGCGTTGCGTTCGAGAATAGCCTGTTGGAATGTCAGTTAAATTTATGGAAGCGTTCAGTTATTTTATACTTTGTTCAAACTCTAAAGCCAATATTTATCCTCGTTTATTTGTAGTGCTTACAAAATGGTAGAACTCCAAATTAAGTTTAAAAAGATATTTTGTTGTTATCCCACACCTTAGTGAATTATTTTCTAGTTGGATCAGTGGTCGTGTTGCCATGTTTTAAGGTCCATTACGTTTCCGAATCCGAAAGATGTAGGCTAAAGAGTAGAGTAACTATGAGGTAGGCAGAGACGTGTATAGTCGCATTTGATTTCACCGATAAATCACATGAGGTCCCAAATTACGAAAGGTAAGAGACTGCAAGATAACATGCACTCTGATTTACATCTTCTCCATATCTATCTTCTGTAAGGTATAAAACAAAGTCATTTTTCGTATCTGTGATTGCTAATATCACCACCATTTATATCTCTTAGTCCAGGTGTATGTGTATTTTATAACATGTATGTAACTTAGGTTTAGCATAGAAACCTCGATGTTTTGACATGTCGCTATTGCAGCCGTACGAAGTAGGGAAAATGTTTCATTTAGAGACCCTCGTGAAAACTGAAATGATGTATAAATAAAATACATGAGTAAATAATGAAAATTTATTGTAATTCACATTTCATACATTATAAATGCAACCCACACTTCCATACATTCTTGTTAAAAGTTTTTTTTTTACACTGTGTTCTAAGCACACGGGACTATGTGAATGAAACCTAAACTAGAGTAGATCTACTCGCTCTTAGTCTTGGGTGTGTCTTCCTTGTAGTAGAGGAAGACGAAAGAGAACAGGAACACGCCCACCATCATTGAGAAGGCGCTCACGTAGTAGGGGTAAGCGCTAGGGATGAAGCGCTCGTACTGTGTGTGTTGTAGGGGGCGCACAGACACCTGGGATACAAATAGATAAATTAGTAAAGATGATAAATGTTTTGTATCATTAGTAGTGATGTATGTGTACATTAGACATCATACTGCAATGGAACAAGTTGCTCAATTCTGTACCATACTGTTGAAAATACTGGTCAAAAGTGTTTTTATCGGCATTTATAAATAAACAATAAGATCATGTTATTGCGTTTTATTTATTAAGGTTGTCTAATGTAAGAGCGGCTCTAGTGATCGAGAAGTTTTGAGCTGGGGAAAGGCCTCCCCCAAATCTTTGCAGGTACTCTTTTCTTGCGCCACCTCGAAACAGTCCAGGAATTTACAGTAGGAAGTTTTTTTTTTTTTTGTCATATGTCACTTTTCTAATACCCCTTTCAACTTTACAAAGAAAGCAATGAAAAATAAATCAATCAAACTGACCTGCGTCGAGTGATACAGCCTCGTGTATCCAATTCTATCATAATCAACCTTGAACTGATAGACACCCCAAACGTCTGGCACCTTGAAGATAGCCTCATACACTCCATTGGGCTTCTTCTGTAGTGTTGTGCGGATGAAGGGGTCGATGCGCACGAACTCCAGCTGCACGTCAGTGGCGTCGAATGGCTGCCATTTGCCGTTCTTCAGTTCTTCAATTTCGATTCTGTATACCTGTGTAAATTATACATGGTCGATAAAATTGTCCTAATGTATAATCTTCGAGGCATATAGGATAACGTACTTTTCTCTACATTTTATTTAAACTTGACGTAAACTTATAAGACAATGTATGTTGATTCACATGAATGACTTCAAGCAACTCCACTAAAATAAATATTTTTTATAAATGTATATGATTATTCCAGAAATCTTTGGAGCTTTTCTCATGTAGATCTTTAGTTCCTGGAGAGATCTTTGCTCACTATATGCTTAGTAAATACTATAAATATCATAAATACTCACAACAGTGTCAGTGATAGTGTAAGTGTTGGAGGACTCCTTCTCTCCCTTGCGGTTGTGGTTCACGTTACGCACACGCAGACGGCCGACCTCACCGAATGACCACTGGCTCAGACGCACTGCTAGAGCTTTGTTGCCAGACTGGCCGGAGCTCACCTTGTCACCCTGTGCAAAATTAGAAATTTAAAAAGAATATTCTTGTAAAGCAAGAAGTAGTGCGAGTGTGGTGTTCTGATCAGACCATGTCCCACTCAGGGTTGATAAAAATCATGATTTTTATTGTTTAAAACAGATTTTTATAAATTTTTCTTTTTTTTCACCATTAATGGTAGATTTTGACTTTGTTAACTGACAACTCTCTAAGAAAACACTGAGATTCCCCTAAAATGGTCTAATATTGACAACTCTCTAAAGAAAAACTAGTGTATTTCCGGGATCCTCTAATTTGTCAATATTGTCATGCAATCGTTCGCCAGATGAATATTGCATCGCGCGTCGTAAAATATTGTGTTATAATTTGAACTTGTAATTCTCATTTGTGTTGTGAGAATGACTGGACAAAAAAAAAACCTATTTGGCAGCAATATAATGAAATACATGATTTAAATAAAAAGGGATCTAGTGCAGTGTACAATAAATAGAGATACATGGAATACCGCAGCGATAAAAATACAATTTTAAATCGCGAAGTACATAAAATTCTAAGTAATCCATGAACTTTATGATAAAATATCAATGATTTTTATTAAAAAAATCACTTGATTTAAATCAATCAACCCTGGTCCCACTTGCTGGAGTGTACTTGCACTTTTGACAACCTAATTTAGGTCCTAAAGAATGCCACTGATGCCTCAATCAATGTGGCCACCTGCTACTGGGCTCGAAACAATATAATAATATTCAATCAAGGTATGGTACACACGGCTATACATTTCCATTTTACGCTGATCTCGCACTGTACGGAAATCCTATACAATGTGAGATCAGCTTATACTGGAAATGTATAGCTTGATGTGTAGCCGTGTGTACCTAAACACGAAAAAAAGATTTTCTTTTAGTAAACTTATTTAAGACGGACGGTATGACTAGGTTCTATGTTGAACAACATGACTAGGTTGCAGTCATACTTAGTTTCTAAACTGCAATGAAAAAAGCCAGGATTTTGTTGGTAGGATGGCCTAATTGTGGCCTAAAATGTCAATGGGGGGTGGGTTTGAAAAGAAACAGGTAGCTTGTATTCTATATATCTTTTTCACACACTTTAGCACTAAATAACTTTTTCATTCATTTGTAAATAACATTATTAATTTTTCTTTTTTAAGCTTAAAATTGATGTCATGAATAAATAATAGAAACTTACATGAACTTTAGCAACAGCAGAGTTGAAGGCCTCATCAGAGAAGAAGAACAGAGAGCCACTGAACACGATGCGCGCGTTGTTCCGAGCCTGCAGTGCGGCGATTAGCACGGTTTTACGGCCGACAGCGTGGGGGTACTCCTTCACCTATTAGAACGTTAATGTTTATAGAGGCACCAAACTAGCCAAATGCTGGGCTGACTCAATTTAGATTATCATCGATGGGCTAAGAAAATGTTAAAAGAATTACAATTTATAGTTATAAAGCTAGAAATGATCAGTTCAGTGATCAGTGATCAGTTCTAGCTTTACTCTTAATAAGTTTTGTTACACAGACTGCATTTTAACTAGAATAAGCACAAAGCTACATCAAATATTTATCCAAAATTAGTACAGAAATAAATTAGCATAGTCACCATTGACAATGCTTAAGCAGCTACATTTCTATTAAAATTACTATTTGATTAGCCTGTGTCATAAAAATAAAACAAACTAACCAAATCAGCTAAGGGTAGTACTGTTTTAAGTGACCCCATACCTGGCTCTTAGGATTGTAGCTGTAAGCAGTAGAGTCAGCAGTCAGGATAGGCAGAACCAGGCTGTTATCCTTGTCCAGGATGAGACCGGTGCCCTCAAACAGCAGGGGCTGGGTGTTCTGTGTTCCAACAATGGTGGGAGAGGAGATCAGGTTCTTGGGAGTCACCACGATCCTGGTGTGCTCACCATCATCAGATGCATCGTAATTGAAGTGGTCAATCACCGCGGCAGATTCTTCATCCATCTAGAAACAGAGAATATTGTTTTGTTTCAAGAGTTTATTTATTACCGAAGGATTCTTTGCAACTAGGTTTTTCAGAATTGCAAGGGAAGTTGGCACATCAGGTGTCATTACTGTTTCAAACTCAATTTGAAATGAATTAAACAAAACAGCAAATTAACATGTTAGTCAATAAGATAAGGATAAAAAGCCACATAATATAGGAGCTTTAAAGCATAATAATAAGAGCTAGTTGTATTAGCTTTCATTACTGTAATCATTAGAGATCATAAGCAGTATAAGTTGTTTACCTCAAATCCACATTCAGAAGCGATCTCCCGGTACACGTCGCCGGCGGCTGCGTTACCAGCCATGAGGAGGTTGCCGCCATCGTCGATGAACTTCGTGATAGCCTCCGTGTCAATCTGACCGCCGAACTCGAGCACCGACGGCGCGAACACGATCAGGTTCTTGTATAAGTACTCGCCATACTTTGATAACACTAGGTTAGGGTCGTCAGCGAGTTTGTATGTGAGGCTGTAGCCCCTATCTGAAAAGAGGAGATTTGGTTGCTGGGAAATAATTCAATATACAACGCTTAGATTAGACTATGTAAGGTTTGTGGGTTATATATATTTGATACATTAATGCTAAATTTGCTTCAAATACATCTTATCAAAATAAAATACCGGCGTCCCATCGCCTTCATCGATTCTACTTACCCTGCAATGATTTGAAGAACTGTGAGTGGGTTTCCCTTATGCTTAGATTATCAACAAGAACTAGTGTTTCTTGTTCAGCTAATGCTAATGAAAAACTGGCTATAACTCCTAAAATTAGTGAAATCTTCATTTTGCTCTTGTATTTTCAACCGCACTACAAAATTCGATCAATGACGTGTACGTAAATACTATAGACAACACGGGACAAGAGTTGACAGGACAGAGCTAAAGAGAAAAGAAAAATCGCATCATTTTCTCTATGGAAATAAAGGCTTTAGCGCCAGTAAAACACTCTACATGTCAGTGCCAGACAAACTCGATTCGCCACTTTCGCCAGTAGCCAGTCGCCATTGCCATTATGCACTGGCCCCGGGGCCAGAACCACATAACACTATTACTAGTACTACTTAGTCTGTGCTATTACTCCTAGCGGAGGCCAGAACACTGGTATGCTTGTGCGTCTCTCTGACACATTCGATGATTTGAACCCTATTTTAACCGTTTTTTACCCGCAATTATTACTTGTATCTACGCGAGGGATACTTTGCAAGTATGTTCAAGTAACTGGTTTGTTGATGTGCAAGTAACATGCTCAGTATAGTGAGCTACACATGAGACTCCCCACCATTTCCATGAACCATAAGAAAATTGGTTTGCGGATCGTACCTACACCTAGGCATAAACATTTTTTTGCTGCAGTTGGTAGTAGTGTAGATATTTTCAATCTGTGGCGTCAATTTATTTTGATTGACGTTTCGTAAAATGATTTATTTTTGTATCGAAAACTTGCTCTTGGATTTAGCTAAATAGGTAAAGTCAGACGTACGGAGTGGTCATTTCATCAGACAAGCAGTCTTCCATAAGTGCTTATAAAATGATCATATCGCGGTCTAAGCACCGCTCATCGGTGGAAGTGTGCGCGGACTGCGGTGCATCAGGTCAGGGCGATGTTCCAGTTTTAGAATTAGTTTTAATAGTTCCGGTACTAGTTATTAAGTGTTTTTGTGTTGTTTGCTGGTCGTAGATCCGTCATGGGCATCGATCAACCGTGGGCTGCTGTTGTGTGCGGAGTGCTGTAGTGTTCACCGTAGTATGGGACGACACATATCTCACGTAAAATCATTGCGGCAGGGTTCTTGGCCACCATCGCTATTGGCAGTATGTATATATTTTTCCCATCATCCTAAGATGACCTTCTGACCAGTATCATCATTCATCATTGCCCTAATTACATTAACAAATTGTAGTAATTGATGAGGTTTTAATTCAGTGCTTAGTCATCTGGATTACAATGAGTTTAATTTAACAATAAGCTTCTGATTAGGAGCTAAAATTAGAAACATACCTAGCAACAATTTCAACCAATTATACATAATGATATAATATAACATTTCTGCATATGATTAAAACTTATTTAATTTCATACTATGTATGTAATAAGAGGCATTTTTTGAGTTAGTTATACTGTTCAGATGGTGCAGGCACTGACTGCTCAGAACGTGAACTGCATTTGGGAACATTCCTTACTGGACACTTCAGCCCCAAAGCATCTCCGCAAGAAACCACAGGCCAAAGACCCGTTACAGTAAGAACAATCTCATGTAACTTTAGTTGTGTTAATTACAACAATCCAACTATTAATTCTCTGATAAGTTATCTCTCTGCCACAGAAGTATGTCAGTAAATAAGTCTAGATATAACAAAGAGCTGCAAAATTATCTGATTTGAAATTAGAGCAATAATAATTTAGACTTCATTCATTTCAAATAACTCTTCAGGAATACATGTTCCCATTAATAATAGCAATAATACAAAGTTACTTAACTACAAAAATCTAAAAAGGTCCATAATATTCATGGTAAAGAAATTGTTAGCAACACTGTTGAAGGCAACTTATGTTTATATCAACCTTTGTTGCCCCTACATGTCAGTCTGCATGAGACAAGCAACTTGTTTAAAACAAGTTGCCAACAAATCCTGTTACAGATTGTTTTGCAAGATAAAGCAACATGTTTCAAGCAACACAGTTACTCAACATTTGTTTACCTACCGTTTATGAATATGGATCTTAACCTTACAGAACCTAATCTAGAAATACACTTTCAGCCCAGTAAAGTCAGAGTTCATTCTGGCAAAGCACTTAAGGCTAGCATATGTGCTGAGAGCCCGCAGAGATGAGCCCCCCAGTGAGTTGGGGAGACAGCTGCACAGTGCAGTCAGGAGCTCCTCGCTAGACACCGCCATGAGGCTGCTGGCTCAGGGAGCTGATCCTAATTATTATAATCAGGTGAGTAAGCTGCAAAAAAAAAATCATGTAGCACTTTGACCACTACAACATAAAACAACAAACAACAATATTTATATCTGTAACTTTTATGTTGTACATAATAAAGAGTATTCTTATTCTATTCTAGTGACCACTAAAATTATCATTCACAATGTGGATGACACTTTTGTATATCACTTGCAAATTACCTAAATGTGAATTGGTCACAATTTATTACTTCACATCAATCAACCTAATATAAATGATTGTATATGGGGCCATCATGAACAATGGGTTCAAAATCTAAATAGATATAGCTTATACCTGTGTTCTATGTGAGAGGGTTTGGTTTCCACACATAGTCCTTCAGGTGGACCATTATAGTAGCATAGTATAAATTTTATGTTTATTCTATAGGGAAACCAAGCTGGTGAATGTAATAAAATAAACCAGTATTTGGTTTTGTATTGTTTTATTAAATTAAATTGAAATACAGTTAGGAGACATTACATTTTCCTTCCTCAAATAGACTGATACAATTCATGGAAAAGCAATTTATTTCCTACTTATAATAACATTATAAATACACCAATTTTTAATTGAGTGAACAAACAGGAATGTTTTGCCTTTATTTTACAAAATATGGCCATTGTTTCAGGCTCTTTATCCATATTTTGTTACAAATGTTTTAAATATTACAATGACTAATGAGTAATTCGCCATAGTAAGTAATGGTAGCCAAGTCAGTAATTAAATAACAAGTAACAAACTATTAATGGCAATTCATACTTGATATCTTTGTCAGTATGCACAATGCTTACCTGATGTAAGTAAGGATCGTGGTGCAAGTAGCATTCTGTAGCTTCTGCCTAACCCATGGGAAGAAGTGTCAGTTTTTTTATCTATGTGTAAATAATCTTTGCAGCCTCCAACCTATAACTTAAAATAAATTCCTACAGGAGAAAGGAACGACATGCCTGCACGTGGCGTGCCGCGCGGGACAGCCGGCGCAGGCCGAGTTATTAGTAGCGTGGGGCGCCGAGCCCACCGCGCGGGACCACTCCGGACACACGCCCGCCGATTGCGCCAGGTAAAGTTTATAAAATAATATTAAAAAATAAAAATATCACGCCTGTAATCCCGAAGGGTTAGGCAGAGGTGTACCTATAGTACACCCACATTTTGCCAAATATGAAGTCCCATGTAATAGGGGTCGATCCTATTGCCATCAAACGGGAACAAATCTAGACTCCGGGCTGCTATTGAGAAATTCCTGGTAACAAAAACCCCATAAGTATTTGCCCGACCTTGGAATCTTAGGCAGGACCACTAGACCAACGAGAACTTTATCTTAAATACAATTTACTGAGGTACTTCTCATTCGCCTGTCTTGTTCATTTACAGCGATTGGTTGACAGTGGGATTGCCCCACTTGATCTAGTGACTAAACGTCAAATAATTGATAACACTTGTTTTTTAGCTCTTACCATGACTTGGTGTTTTACTAATCCGATCAATTAGTGTCAGTCACACTTCTTCGGACCACGTAATCGTCACGAATTTAGCGTTGGCAATGACAAGAGAAACATGCTGAACTTTAGTTCGAATATATTGCCACCAACTGTTCAGGATATGCATATTTGTAACCAACTTGTAAAGAATTAGGTTTATAATAATGATGGTATATGTCCCAAGAATGGCCAATAAACCAAGATATTTATGGCATCATACCTTAATTTTGCGGGTACAATATATAGACCTGTCTCTGGGAGCATATTCTGCCGTATTAATAGGTCAGACACTAAGCTCGGTGGAAACAAAACACATACTATAGAATTCGCATAACATAAACCGTAATTTTTATTTCACAATAAATTTAGTGAAGACTGTTATTAGATACCTGCTTTGTATTATTTCGGAGCTCATTAATCACCTGCCTACGTGATCATAACACTAGAATAGAGGTAACCTTTAGCTTTGTTTATGGATATGGCTGAGACAAGGTCTTCTCTGTAGTTTTACACCTACAATATTAATATTATATATGGAGCTAAGAAAATACTTTTGAAATGTTAATGTGATGCATTATGAAATAAAATGTCGTATTCAAAAAAGCAACCAATTTTTTTCTTATTTCTTCCCGTGGGTGTCGTAAAAGGCGACTAAGGGATTTACTAGAGAATGGGCAGCAGCGTTCTCTATGCATTTTAACTCCATACCGCGATCGCCAACCCGCCTGCCAAGCGTGGCGATTATGGCAACCCTATTGGGGGAGGTCTATGTCCAGCAGTGGACGTCTTTCGGCTGAAATGATGATGATGATAAAGGGATATTAGCTTAAATCTACTTAATCATATCAATCTGCCTAGCCTTTTCCCAACTATGTTGGGGTCGGCTTCCAGTCTAACCGGATGCAGTTGAATAGATACCAGTATTTTGCATGGAGCGACGGCCTATCTGACCTCCACAACCCAGTAACTGTATAAAACGATACCCCTTGGTAAGACTGTTTTTCAGACTTTCTGGTTTCGACCCATAACGACTGCCAAAGATCCACGAATATAAAAGAATCTATAGAAAATAAATAATAAAAATCTATTTAAACCAAACTACATCATTGCCATTATTGTTAACTAACTGTATTCTCAAATTTTGAAAAAAAATTGACTTTTATAATAGCAGGCAGTGTAAATCAAATATCTACCCAAGCTCCGCCCCTTGCTCCCCCCGCCCCCCCCCCCCCCGCCCGCGCCACTCCGTTATGTGCTAAACGTTAACACATCACATCACACTAATATTATAAAGGCGAAAGTCTGTGAGTGTGTGTGTGTATGTTTGTTACTTCTTCACGCTCAAACGGCTGGACCAATTTTGATAAAATTTTGTATGGAGGTAGCTGACATAGGCTACTTTTTATCCCGATATTCCCACGGGATCGGGACTTACGCGAGTGAAACCGCGGGGCGCAGCTAGTCAGTAATAAAGTTGAATATTGCGTGCGCTTTTTGGTTGTGTTCGAGCACGAAACTAAATAGCGTAAGTCTCAATTCTTATTTGGTGGTATGAGGAACAGGGTGTAAAGTTCACTCATCCACCATAGAAAAGGGAGGATCCTCCGACCAGACGGGTGTGGTGTCTGGTGGGCAACTGCCCGACTGTTGATGTCGGGACGTTGTATATATGCTAGTTGCGCGGTAAACTCTGCTTGCGCGATGCAGAATTTGCGTGACGTCAGTGTAACGCGTAGTTCGTACGTGGCGATGTTGATGCTGCTACACTTATTTCGTTTATAACTAAAGTAATATCTATTATTACTTCTCTAGAGAAAAAATATCTGGTGGGTGGATAATAAACTATATTTTCTTGCTGTGAATATTTATTTTAGACATAAAAGCCAAACAATCTTGTTTGTTTTTTATAATTACCCTTACAAATGACATGACTTTCGAATAAATAATCAATCGGGGGGAATTATTACAATTACGTAACTGTCTTCAACATGGAAAGAAAGAGATCCAATAAATCATATACTAAAGTTTAATTGTGCTTATATGTGTGACTGTTTCAGAATATTCATGCAAATTAACATAAAAATAGGTAGCCTCCTCTTAATCGCAGCAGTTAACTCCGTAAAATGGCGATTTTTGACCATATTTGTGTCTAAGCTACCTTTAATGTTGTCTAAAATTCCTTCAGATATTTTACATTTTTTTTTTACATTAAAAATGCACACATTTAGGTACATATATTCCCCAATCATAAACTCAAACGCCGACATCTCATTTAATTTACATTATAAATGTGTTTCTGTATTGTTTTGTGAATAAAGCTTTAGCTTTAGTTTTTGGCTTTAGTTACTGAAGTTAGAGACAAAAGCCTCGTGTCTGCAATTACACCGATATCCCTGCTATTCAAACCGGAACCAACAATGTTGCCTGGCGATTGATAAGTATTTATTATTATTATAGACAGGGCGGCCACACTGAGCTAGCGGACCGCCTGACCGAGCTAGTGTACGAGGCAACAGACCGCATGATCTACTTCCTGACCGGCGAGAAGCCCGAGCACGCGGCCGGCAGGCACTACATAGTGCCGCGCGCGCACGACACGCACGAGATGACCGACGTCGCCAAGGCCGCGCGGGGCAAGCTGCAGTTGGTAAGTCCTTAGTCAGGGAATTTTGGATAACTGAATAGAATATTCAATCATTCGGATCTCATTTGATTTGCTGACTTTTCAAGGATTACACTGCACCCTGTATATTTTTTTTTGTAAAATGGACATTGTTCGAAAGTTAAGAACTACGGAAATATAGTATAAGTCACCCGATATTTTTGAAATTTAGTATTTTGTGTTTTCAGCTGCCAAATCATCTATTTGAAGAGCTCGTTATGGACATCTACGACGAAATAGACCGGAGAGAAACAGAAGCCAGTAAGTACAAAATATGAATAAATATTTCCTGCACACAACTTTTTTTTATTTTTAAATACTTTGGCCCACACAAATCTCTCAGACAGACAACTTAGAACAATTATCTTTCAACATCATCATCAGCCTATAGAGATTATCTTTAGGTTATACGAATATTTGTTTAGCCACTGCGCCAATCGTGCCGTCATTTTTACTATCTATGATAAGTATATCATAATTAAGTTAACGTTTATTTTGCCCTTTTTGTCTTTCAGTATGGCAAACAAGCGCGACGGGGCTGGAGCGCTCCGGCGTAGTATTCTTGCCAGTGAACCCCGCGCTGTCGGCACCTCGGAACCAGGGGCGCCAGAAGTTAGCCAGGCTGTCTACTGCAGAGATGGCTACGCTGCTACGAGACGTGCTCGTAGACGCTACGAGACGGCAGCACATTGCTACGTTACAGCCGAGAGGTAAGAGTTAGCTGTTGCCCACTACTTCATTTGCGTTTATTTTGTATTTCATAATTTTTAGGCTTCCGTACCTCAAAAGGAAAAACAGGACCCTTATAGGATCACTTGTGTGTCTGTCACAGCCAATTTGCTCCGAATCTACTGGACCAATTAAGTTAATTTGGTACAAATAATTAATTTCTGTGACGTAAACACGGACGTGTAACGTAATTAAATGAATTTTGAATATAGGGGGCAAAGGCTTTGGGCACGCCACAATTGTGGCGATAAGTCCCCTCTTTGAGGAGTGGCTAGAGAGGCGCCACGGCGTCCTCACCTTCCGCCTGACGCAGGTCCTCACCGGACACTGTTGTTTCGGGAGGTTCCTGTTCAGGATAAAGCGGGAGGAAACGCCCGGGTGTCACCACTGTGTGGATCGCCCGGAGGACACGGTGGAGGTCTGCCCAGCTTGGGCGGAGCACCGCCGTGTCCTCATGGAGGCAATCGGCGGCGGCGATCTCTCGCGTCCGGCCCTGGTTCACGCCATGGTTCGGAGCGAGAGTGCATGGGAGGCCGTCACCTCCTTCTGCGAAGCAGTAATGCTAGCGAAGGAGGAGGCGGAACGCGTGAGGGTGAGACAAGGTTTGCACCCTCGCGCCCTTAATCGCCGCAGGAGACGCCCCGGGCGTCGGGAGTCGCAAGCCGATTTCCGGCCACCGTAGGCGCGGGCCTGCGGACGGTGAGCGATGGGTAGCTCGCCGTCCGATAAGGACCAGGCCCGGGTCGACGGCGCGTTGTGTTCTACGCGCGCCTCAAAGAGATGTTAGCACAAACTGACGGGGTCCGTTAGGACCAATGCCTGCCAGGGTTGCGAGTTTGTCCGAAGGGGATATAGAAAGAAAGAAAGAAGAAAGAAAAATAAATTTATTTGTCACAGAAACACGTGCAAGATATATGAAAACATAAACTGGTAAAACAAATAGTCGGCAGCTGCACGTCATGACTGTGACAAGAAGGCTTGCACTCAGCATGATGCTGTGCTATGGGGGACCCACAGCACAGCGCTGATTTTCAGTGGTCACCCGAAAAATACGTACGGAACCCAAGTCAGGTTTAATGAGTTGTACATAATAGCTAACAAAATAAAATAAAACAAACAGTACTTAGAATAGAATGCCTATACAACCAAATAAATAAGAATAAATATGATTAAAAAACACAAAAAATAATCCGCTGGCATCACCATGCATAAATAAAGTAGGTACCTACCTAAAACATTTATTTCATTCGTTACACGGGACTATCAAGTGTTTTGTCTCGCTTGCACCCTGTCCTGCGCAGATATAATTGATTTAATTTGATATCTGCTGCCCATGACCATAAACTTAGATTTAAGAGGGTTCAGTACTAGTGAGTTGCCCATAGACCAAGAAGCAATTTTATCAAGTTCCTCATTTAGAGTACGTACAGCGGATGCTGTGTTAATGGCGTTAAACGAGACGTATAACTGAGTGTCATCCGCGTAGACGTGATATTTGCAGTTCTTAATGCACGTAGTTATGTCGGCACTATACAGTATATAGAGAAGCGGGCCGAGCAACGATCCCTGAGGGACTCCTATATTATACATTTATATATACTTATAAACTGTGGGGAGGAAGATACCGTGGATCCGTCTTTCATGCGTATCTCCACCCGCTGCGTTCTACCCGTTAGGTAACTTTCAAACCAAGCTGTTGTCCGGCTATCAAAACCGTAATACGCCAATTTGGACAGCAATAAAGAAGTATTGATTGAATCAAAAGCCCGCGAATAGTCGAGCAGTACCAGAATAGATCCCTCACCACGGTCCCGTGCTTCAAGAATATTACCCAAGACGTCTGCCAAGGCAGTTGTGGTTCCGCGTCCCTTTCTAAAACCTGACTGCAATTCGGGCAATATACCATGCGCCTCGAGAAAATCAGAAATCTGCAGATACACCACTCTTTCCAACACCTTGGACAAACATGGCAATATGCTTATGGGGCGAATATCTTTGTAGCTTTGTGGGTTATTATTTTTTGGAATTGGCCGCACAATTGCATTACGCCACAGATCAGGAAATACATTAGAGGTAATGGATCTATTTACTATCTCCGTTATTGCAATTAACGATTGCGGGAGTATGAGACTTAGCATTTTCATCGATATACCGTCAATCCCTTGTGCATTTGTTGATATGCTTTTTAAAATATTTAAAACTGTTTTCGGATCTGTTGGCGTCATTGTGAAATTTGCGGTGCCGAACCGTTTTGATTCAAAGAAGGTATGCTGGGAACTGTTTACAGATGGGTCACCCGGGACATCTAGGAACGCAGAATTTATCCCGTCTGGGTCGTTAAATTGCTCCAAAAGCACATCGTCGTCCTTATTCCCTGGAAGCACATGCTTTTTTATATTGTGCCATAATGATTTTGAGTCGCAAATATTGTCATTTATATACTTAGTAAAGAACGCTTTTTTTTCATTCAATAAACCATTTATTGCTTGGTGCTTGAGATCTAAGTAGTAGCGTTTATGTACTTCCAGTTTAGTTTGACGATATCGATAGCGGGCATTGTGTCTCAATTTAAACATTAATTTTATAATGTCTGTTATCCAAGGCGTTGGTTGCGTTTTGAAAATTCTAGTTTTTAAAGGTGCGTGGACATCGAAAAGCCCAATGACATGTGAATTGAAGGAATTCACCATGTCATTTTCGTCCTGTAGTTCGCAGATTGAGTCCCACGGGATTGCCTCCAAATCTCTCCGGAAATCATCAGCCGATATGCCTCCAAACGGACGATATGTTATCTTTTTACGTAACGGTTTCTCTTTTTTAAAAACAATTTCGCATGATATGAACGAGTGATGACCTAGTTCCGCTATGTGGTCCACAACCACGTCCCGATACCTTGCATCCGTACATATCACATCGATCAGAGTAGCACTGTCTCCTACGAAGTGGGTAGGCATAAGTACAATTTGATCCATGTTGCAGTACTTTAGAAATTCCGTGAGCTTTTTTGCTTTAGAATTGTTTATGTCGAGCATATCAACATTGAGATCGCCTAATAAAATAATATTATCATACGGAGCCAATGCACATATGCTGTCCGTGATCGCGTCCAAGTAGATATCCAAATCTAACCAAGGGGGCCGGTATGCAGTTCCTATAAGCATTTTTTTTTCTTAGCTGTTATATTAAGCCACATTTGCGTGGAGCAAATGTGGCTGGGGATGATGCGGGTGAGCTCTAGTTCGAGCGCTGGTTCCGGTTTTAATATAAAACGCTACCCCACCCCCGCGCCCCCCACGGATTGTCTCCGGGCGTGGTCTATGACGCAATTGATATCCAGGTACCACTGGCGCCCGGCCCTCCTCCCCCTCCCGCAGCCACGTCTCATTTATTGCCATGACATCGACGGAGTGATGGTTCATAGCTATAATAAACTCATCATGATTTGTTGATAATGAGCCTGCGTTCAAAAGTCCAAATTTAATATGCTTATTGCGCGGCATTTGTGCATGAAATATGGTTAGATACATTCAAGACTAGGGTTGAGCGAGACAACACATGTATTAAAGAAAAATACGAACAATAATAGAAAGCATAAATACCAAATTGAGTAAGAAACGGATACAGTGATGTAATACAATAGTGAGTTGATACAAAAAATAATATAAAAATGGATATAATAATTTTATACCGATGATATCCGTACGCTATACTCACAACAAATGTACATCTGTTTCTTTCACAGCCAAGACGTGCACTGCCAAATAAACAACCTAAACAATGACTTGACAACTTTATAAAAATAACAAAACTTAACATAAAAACGAACCTAAACTTAATATTATCGGAACTAGTTCTGAGGGAGATTTGCACTGTCTGGTCCAAAGACTTCCAGTAAGTCCGTCTCATTGCGTATGAGCTTCGCTTTATCACCAGGCTTCCGCCGTGCAAGAATACGGCCATGCTTCGTCCATACAAACTGCCAGCCGAGACGTTGGCCCGCCTCCCGTGCTCGCCGAAATAACTGACGGTTCATTTTGGTTAGGCGTTCATTTAGATAGTACCTACTTGATGGGCCGGACATCTCGAGATCTGCGGTGTTCGCCCCGCGCCGCGCATTAGCTCGTCACGCAGGTCGCGGCGCACGAGCCGCACGACGACGGCACGCGGGCGGGTCTCCACTGGGCCCGCAGCGCTCGCAGCATTCACTTGCCTGCCGCCCATGCGGTCCACGCTTACTATGTCGCGGTCTTCAATTTTTACGCCTAACTTTGTAGCTATTAGCTTTACCGTATGCGTGAGGTTTTCCGAGGTTAATTCCGGAAAATTTGTGATTTCCAAATCATTGGATAAAAGTTGTTGGTCCCGGTCATTTAAATCTCGCTTCAATTGAGCAATTTCCTCGGTCGCTGCCGAACCATTAGTGGCAGCTATTTTTTGCTCCAGCGTATTCATTCTGCTATCCATGCCATCCATTCGCTTCTCATACTGCTCAATTGACCCCTTCATATAATCTCTGTCCGCCTGGAGCTGAGCCAGATCTGTACGAAGACTCTGAAAGTCGTCTTGGAATTGTTTTTGCATCGCCTGCAATTCTGCCCGCAACTCCTCCTTAAACATTAGGCGCAGCTCAGCCCGCAATTCCTCCTTAAAACTGCGTAGAATGACAAACAAATCCGGGGCAACATCTTGAGAATCACCCAGTGTACCGCAGCTCAATCCGCTTGTATCCATCGACTCTTCGGCCTCCGCTGGTGCAGCATCCGCCTTGCCGTTAACCGATGTATTTATACAACTAGGGCAGACCCAGGTGGGTTTAATAAAACCTGACAGTGGTAATAAAGCGCATGACCGATGAAAGAGAGCGTTGCAGGTGCAACACCTAGCGGCCTCTAGTGGCGATATAAATTTTGCGCAACCACCACACTTTGCTGCCGGCATTATGGTGCTTACAGTAATTATCTGCACACTTCGTAGCGGTCGATCTTGCTAATTTGGTACCCCCGGGCGTCAATAGATGGCGCTTTACCAACAAATCGTGTTTATGGTGCGCTAAATCTATGGGAAGTATAGTGGGATGACAACACCATAGAACGCTGCACTCCCTCCAACACAACACACACACCGGATCCACTCTGATACCCGGGCTTTTTCAATGTTTGTGAATAAACGATTATAAATTTTCACTTTTTGTAGTAGTAGGTACTTTTTTTTCAATTTAGTTTTTGAGTTTGTTTTGCACTTTTCCAGCCCTATAAACCACTGTTTCACTATATAACAGACTATATTGTTTATGACTGTATATGCAACACTTTAAAACAATACACTTAAAAACACTTGCAAGGCCGCTAAAGCCTTATACATTAGCAACAAGGTTAAATCAGCAGACAATAAAATAAAGACGGTTTGGAAAATTATCAATAATGAAACGAATAGGAACAAAAAGCATGATTCTGATTACGCACTGGAGACGTCATGTGGACTCATTTGCGATAGCAAACAAGTTGCTCAAGAGTTTGTAAATTTCTTTACCAGTATCCCACTTAAAACTACTGAAACCTTAAATTCCTCGCCCTTGCTCGCTTTTGACTCTGTAAGGGCGAACGTTGCAGCCTGCCCGATTGAATTTAACTTTAAGCATATTAACCCCATAATAGTATTAAAAGCTTTTAAGCAAATCAAGATCAAATTGTCCGAAGATCTTTGGGGAATGTCCATTAAAGTCTGTACCTCAATAATTGAGACGATAGCGCCTTACTTAGCCTTAATATTTAATTTGTGTGTGGATCAAGGAGTCTTCCCGGATTTAATGAAATACAGTAAGGTAATACCACTTTTCAAATCCGGAGACAGTAAAGACACAAATAATTATAGACCCGTATCCGTTTTGCCGGTTTTCAGCAAGGTGTTTGAAAAGGTAATGCTTAATCAAATGCTCAATCATTTCAACGCGAATAAAATCCTTCACGATCAACAGTATGGTTTCACCAAAGGACGTTGTACGACCGACGCCGGTGTAACCTTATTAAGACACATTTTTAACGCGTGGGAAGAGGCCCAAGACGCCATAGGAATCTTTTGTGACCTTTCCAAGGCATTTGATTGCGTCGATCACGAAACCTTACTCTTGAAGCTTGAGCATTACGGACTTGGAAAACTTGCGCTTAGTTTAGTAAAATCTTATTTAAACGATAGACAACAGCTAGTTCAAATAAATGGTATCAATTCACTCGGTTTAAAAGTAAAAATGGGTGTTCCTCAAGGCTCGATATTGGGTCCTTTCCTCTTTTTAGTGTATATTAATGATCTTCTCCATTTATTAAAAAATCAACCACAAATGGTGTTATTTGCTGACGATACTTCCTTGATTTTTAAGGTAGATAGACGTGCTACAAATTTTGACGACGTAAATAACGCCCTACTGCAGGTCCAAAATTGGTTCACGGCCAATAATTTAGTATTAAATGGAAAGAAAACTAAGTGCATACGATTTTCTTTACCAAATGTAAAAAGTAGTGATTATGAGATAGTATTGAATCAAGAGAAACTAGAATTCGTCGATAAAACTGTTTTCCTGGGGATCACGCTCGACTCTAGGCTTCAATGGGGTCCTCATTTAACATCTCTTGCAGGACGGCTAAGTTCAGCAGCATATGCTGTCAGAAAAATCCGTCAATTTACTGATGTAGATACCGCGAGGCTAGTCTATTTTAGTTACTTTCATAGTATCATGTCTTACGGTATTTTACTTTGGGGACGGGCTGCAGACATCGAGTCTATTTTTATTCTGCAGAAAAGAGCCATCAGAGCCATATATAATCTCCGCAGGCGCGATTCTCTTAGGGAACTGTTTAAGAATATTAACATCATGACGGTGTCTTGTCAATATATCTATGAAAACATCATGTACGTAAGAAAAAATTTACATCTTTTTAGTAAAAGAGGCGAAAGACATAATTATAGTACTAGAAGTAGGGATCTATTAGCTCAACCAGGTTTCAGACTGGCTAAAGTAGACTCATCTTTAATGGGGTACTGTTTAAAATGTTATAATAAAATTCCTCCCCACATACTTCAACTGAATGAGACGAAATTCAAATCTTGTATAAAACGCACAAACACAAGCAGGCATATTATAGGCTGGGGGATTACATCGCTGATAGAAATGCTTGGCTCAATGCTGGTCCTGCTCCACAACGTCAACTAATTGATTAACATTTGAAAATACTGTTGGAGCTGCTGAAGATTGTAAGACTATCTTTTCATTGTATAAACTCAATCACCTTTGTATTATATAATTGCATAACACAGGTGTGAGTACTATGTACAATAGAGCTACCATTTACCGGGTAATATGTCTTTCATTGACTTGAATATGTCCTGGCAGCTGAGAGTATGTCATGCTCACTCAGATGTCTCGCTGATGGTGGCGTGTGTGTTGGATCATTTAGCTCCCTTCAAAATGGTTGAGCTGAATGGTGCTGATCCATGCGTCATGTTCGTGAACGGGCGCTGTCAGTTGGGACTGGTCATCTCTTAGCTGCCACGGCTTATTTTTAATTATTTTAGTTTTGAATTGTTTTTTTTTATCACGGACGCTTCTGACGTTTTGCATCGTTCTCACATGTATATTTTCAATAAGAATGATGTAACCAATACTTTGTATCAAATATTTTATTTTAAAAGAGTGTCTGTGGAGTTTCTTGCCCGTTCTTCTCCATAGGAACCTACTATTTGGAATGGGCAACTAGCTTCATATTTGTAACTGACCGACTTGTTGACAATTCAAAAGTGCCTGTAAATGGTTTAATTGAAATAAATGCTTTGAGTTTGAGTTTGAATAAATACTTGTAATGAACTACTTGTTTTATTTTAAAAAGCAAAAATAAACAGACCTAGCTAACACCAGCTTGACGTTCCGTTACGTCCGCTGTATCGTGCGATATCGTGGCCCTGGCACACAGGCAACGGAAGGAACACGGGTGGGTTTTAGTCAGTAAAAGTCTGACACGCCCATAGCACGCTCCGCCCATAGCGGGTGAAGTTATTTTATAATTTCCCACCCAAAAAAAAAAAAGGGGGCAAAGGCTTGGTGTCACGATTTCAGATATTTTTTTTATAATTTTAAAATAAATGCTTTTAAAGTGATTTAAGAAAATTTACCATTTCCTCCGAAACTACTGACCCTAAAATTTTGAAAAAAGTACAGAAAATAGTTCTTTACGTTTACAAGAAAACCTATGAGAAGTCTTAAAATAACATGGTAGATCTCTCAATATTGTGCGTACAAACTTAAATTTGCAGTTGGAATGTATGAGGGAACATGTTTTTAGGGTTCCGTACCGAAAGGGTAAAACGGGAACCCTATTACTAAGCCTCCGCCGTCTGTCTATCTGTCTGTCGCCAGGCTGTATCTCATGAACCGTGATAGTTAGACAGTTGAAATTTTCACAGATGATGTATTTCTGTTGCTGCTATAACAACAAATACTAAAAAACAATAAAATAAATATTTAAAGGAGCTCCCATACAACAAACGTAATTCTTTACTCGTTTTTGCACGATATTGATAACGGCAACAGGTAGACGCTTGCAATATTCACAGAATATTTAGTTATATATTCACTTTAAAAATAAATAATCAAATAAAAATAAAACAAATATTTAAGGGGGGCTCCTATACAACAAACGTTTTTTTTTTTTTTTATAGATCGGACGAGTCGGACTCGCGCACGAAGGGTTCCGTACCATTGTACGGAACCCTTCGTGCGCGAGTCCGACTCACACTTGGCTGGCTTTTTAACTTTAATGTTAAGTTTGTTCTTAGGATAATAAATCCCCACTACAGAACCCTTCATTGTACGTAGTCCGACACGCACTTGGCTAGTTTTTTTAATAAAAATAATTATACAGTATGATGCCTATGTCCTCCTCCAGGTCCCAGGTACCTATCTGTCAATATCATAACGATCGCTTCAGTGGTTTAGGCGTGAACGGGTGACAGAGTTACTTCGTATTTATAATGTTAAGTATGGATTAGACTGCTTTTGTGATACAAGATAGGTTTAATTGACTAGTATACATAAACTTGCATTGTGTACAGTCGCCAGCACATCAAGTTACCACAACCGCAAATTTAAAATTTTCTCATTCGATTTTGAACTTAAACATTAACATTTTAAGGTTTAAAATCATTTGGAGAAATTTGTCAGTTTGGTATAACCTGATGTGCCGACTGTACAATAATTTCTGGTTCAATTAATACTACTGGTTCAATACTTGCCCTTCAAATGTGTTCAAAATATTATCGTACCGACGTATGATGCGCCCAGTTTAGCTTCTACGTAATTTTAGATATAATTTTCTATGTTAAACTAATTATAAATTGCCATGTTTTGTCTCTGCATCACCCTAAGGTTGACTGGTAGAAAATGTCTGGGGCATTAAGTCCGTCGTTGTACTGTATTTTTACTTGTGCATAAAGTTTTTATTGACAAATTATTGTTCCAGCGCCCACGTCACTGTTAAACCCTCTACTGTCTGCAAGCCACCTCAAGCATTTCTCACAGATGTCGGATGACGAGCCTTTATACGACTCAGTGGCTTCAGATGAAGACTACGCCGCCTTAGCTCCTATAGATTTAGATGTAAGTACTATTTTATGTTAGTGTAGTTTTAGTTGAAAATAACAAACAGAAATGGCTTGTTTCATTGTCCGTATAGAGGCACTATCCAGATAAAAATACAAAATTGATATGAAATAATCTACCTAATCAGTTTTTCGGAGTTGATTAACCAGCCATGAAACTCTCAATGTATTGTACAGATTGGTGATTTCTATTATCGTAACTACTTTGTCTTTTTACAAAAGTTTATCGAATCTGTTTGTTCTTTAACAGTTATCGACCGTGGTACCGCGTGCAGGTGAAACAGTATCTGTAACATACAACCCATCGCTGCCCATAGAGCACAATTCCATCATAGACATACGCCGCACTCAATCGCCGAGCACCCTCGCACACTCCGCCATTCTCGAACAGAATCCCGAAATCGAAACTTTGAAGAAACAAATCCACACTAAAGACTCCACCATCACCGAACTAAAGAACCAATTAAAGAGCTTACAGACAATCGTTGAACAACTGACGAAGGAAAATAGTGTACTGAAAACTACAAGCAGCGTTGACGATGACCAAAGTATGACGTCACAGATGTCAATAAATGAGACCTCTAACAATGTTCTGGAAACTTCCAAAGCTCAAGAAAGAGGGAAAAGTCTAGAAACAGAGCATTTCTCTCGCTCGGATGAAGTCGATGCGAAGTTATTGAAAGCCGCGCAGCGACCGGTCAGTATGTTTGAGACTAGGGAGGGACCAAAGAATAACTGGCAGGTTACTAAACACCAGGTACTAATCGTTATTAATTACACTAATTTATTTAGAGCTCGTACTAACACGGTCGTATTAAGGTAATAAGAGTAGTCGCTAGATTCATTAATATCAGTTTAACTGAGTTAACTTGTAGAAGATAATTCATTAATATGATTATAGGAAATATGAGAAGTTGTCTGGAAAAGGCGACAAAGAAAACACGATCATTATTACAGTAATACAAATGAAATTATACAAATCTGGGTGTTGGGCGGGCAGTCGATTGCTAACCAATAACAATCGACTTCAAAAATCTATACCTGCCGCGATGATATTACAAGTAAACGGTTGGGCGCTAAATTAAATAAAAATGCATGTAGTAAATAATCATTTTTTTATTACCTCGGGCGCGGTTGATTACGGCTATTGCCCTGCCCATACGCAAACTGTTTTTGTGAAACTGAATTGTCTATTTTGTCCAACAAATAAAATTCAATCCAAACAACCAAACTGAGATTGCTACACGCCTCCATGCAATCATCTAAGGCCCGTATTACAGAAGGAAACTCAAGCATTGATCTCTGTTTAAAACTAGTTTTAAGTCAAGTTTTAATTTTAGAACGTTCCTCAAGCATAGATTCATTGATCATAGTTCAGCTGAGTTTGACTTTATTTTAGAACGTTACTCAGTTCGTAAAGCGAACCCAAGCAGTGATTTGGTCTTTATTCGCCCAAGTGTGGTCGAGACCACGCTTGAGCATAGAAATGTTATGTCAATTTTTGTTTCAAGCGTAATTTGTCGAGTTTTTAAATAATATTGTTGTTTTTTTTAATTAAGTAGGTATTAATTACCAAAATGGATATATTTGAAGAATAATAGAAGGTTGAACTTTAGCGTTCCTCTCAGATATTTAAGAGATACACAGGACCCATACAATTGTGAAAACTTCAAAAAGAGGTACAGGTTTTCACAAGACGTGGTAAAATATGTAATTCTACCTATGATAGACCACGATTTAAGAAAACGACACAACCGTGGGCATCCCATAGCCCCAGAATTGCAAATTCTTGTGTGTTTACGTTTTTATGCGACGGCTTCATTTCAGGTGAGTGTTTTATTTTCACCCTCACATTAAAATGCTATTAATTGGATTCTTTAAACAATATGAATGAATAATTTAATAATTTTTACCTTTTGCAGATTGTATGTGGTTATCTCTTAAATGTTTCCCAACCAGCTGCTTCAAACATAGTTGCAACTATCTCTCGCCTAATAGCTCTTCAACACAGACAATATATTAAGTATCCGCAAGTTATGGTCTCATAAAGAGCGCAGTTTCAGCAGCTGGGCCAGTACGAAGGATATCCTGGTTTCAGAAATGTAGATGGTGCCATTGACTGCACACACATTAAAATAGTCAATACTCCAGGTGTGGAACACCATGAAGCATATAGAAACAGAAAATCTTATTTTTCTATAAATGTCCAGGTTAGCTAAATATTGATTACTTACCTACATAATTATTATTCTTTTCAAATATCTACCTATACAAAGAACCTAAATTTATTTTCATTTATTTATTTCAGGCAGTTGTTGGTCCATTTGGCCATTTTATGGACATTGTGGCACGATGGGCAGGCAGCTGGAAACGGAGATTTCCATGCCTAAGTCGAGGGCTGGGCAATAAACTGGTTACAGTTTGCAACATACTTGTTTCTTGCGCTGTACTTTTTAACATATCTATAACATTGAATGATACAATGCCAATAATCGATGACCAGAGTGATAGCAATATAAATGAAAATGACCTGAATCATCCTGTCAATGAAGGGACTGTTGATGGGTTTGCTTTTAGAAGTACCTTAATAAATAATTATGTTTAATTTACAGCAAGTTTATATACCTATCTACAATACTTTTTATTTTTATAAATAAAACAATGTGTAAAATAATCAACTTTTTATTAATAATAATCAGTCTTATTTGAGTAGGTAATAAATACAAAAATAGAAAACAAGCAAGCACTGTTTTTTAATTATTTACATTTATCTATTGTATAAAAGAAGAAACTGACTGACATAACAGCCAAAATTAACAAATTCACAAAACAGGTCAAATACTAATAATTATCTAAATAAATAATAGTGTAAGTGCTAGTAGTTACACATAATGACATAAATGAGCACAGAAACTTGTGGTGCTTGGGTCGCAGATACCTCTTCATAAAAATATTTTTTATGAAGAGGGACCACCACCTCCCGTAGCCATCCTATGCTTACGCTCTCTTGTGAGAACATCTCTTTGGCGGGTTTTGAGGTTTAGCCAAAGGCGTCTTAGCTGTTCCCCTGATGCCTGTAACAATAAAGTAGATATGTATTTTATATAATGATAAATTGAATAGTAAGAAAACTTCCCCCCATTTAATAATATTATATTACCTAATTTAAGAAAATAGATTGGTACTTACTGACTCACTTATCATAGCCGAACTATTAAATTCCTCCGTAATACAGATCTAAGCAGCCTTTTTTGTTCCTGTGCTCACCCTCACCCTATCGGTTTTTTTATTTTCTAGTATGTTTGAAATCTATAAAAATTCTATAAGCAGGTTTTTTTCTAATGATCAAAAATTTTTCTTTCGTCCTGCCATTTAAAATTATAGGAATAAATATTAATCAAAACAACTATCAAATATTATAATAAAAAAAACAACTATCAATTACGATGTTTTGATTTGCAATTTTGCATGTTTGATTTGACAGACATACTGATATTTTTTTAAATAGCGTTCCTATTTATGACCATAAATACAAGTCTTTTAAGCTTGACAAATTTGCTTACAAAATTACTATACTTTAAAAGGGCTTTTACTTCAATATATGAGGGATTGTACTATTCGGGACCAAATTAATAACGCTGATTTCCTAAAGAATTGGGCGCCTATGGTATATTTTAATATTTCTAATCCAGTGAAGATTAAAACAAAGTTGGTAAATAAAATAAATCGTAAATGAAAACAGGCTTATACATAGACAATACAGATCTCTGCTTGAGGTTCGATTTGAATCTCGATTCAGCTGAATAGAGATTGATTACCGTTCTGGAATAAGACCGATGCTCGAGTACTGATTCTATACTTAAACAGTGATCGACTGATTGACGCTCAAACTGGACTTGAGGAACCTTCTGTAATACGGACCTAACAGTAACGCGTACCAACCCCACTAACCAAAGTTTGTTGATCAGCTGACAACGCTATCAAGTCTGGAGCGCTCGCTGTCGCCACTATCCCTGGGGGGCGAAGGCGCCGACGTGGCGGAGGGCGGAGCCCTGCCTCGCGCGGAGCTGGTACAGCGGCGCGCGGAAGCTGTGACGAGGGCTATCTCAGAGTTGTGGGCCGCCGCGCGGGACCAGCACCCGAGACTGCAGCAGCGAGGGGACTCCATCAGACATGCTGTCAGGGCACTACTGGCGCTTTTCCCGCAGGTACGTTGTCAGCAATATTAGGCTATAGGATAAGAAATAATATTTTGTATAGAAGCGGAGACCCATGAACACGTTTAAAATCCTCTTAATCTTTCTCCCTTTAATCCATCCAAATGTTGTCTGTAAAAGATCGCATGTAGCGATAAGACCGTCCATTGTGTCACCCTGTGTAAAACTACAACATATAACCAACTATATCTGTAACTTGTATGGTGTACATAATAAAGAGTATTCTATTCTATTCTATTACCCTACAAGTATCGAATCTATACGGATTATTATTTACTCATTTTATGGCCTGGCCAACATTTGTAAGCATCCTAGTTTTAGGCAGCCCTCCCGCGTTGATTCGGCACAGTTATCCTGTCATTATGTGAGTAATTAAATAAATAAATAAAAAGCCAATGTGTTTACAAAATGTGGAATGGACTACCAAACTGCTTGCATTTTTAATTTGTACTGCCTGCAGATATCACTGAGGGATGCTGTAAAAACATGCCTTTCATAATTATCCGGTCCCACGTGGGCGCCAATAGTGACATTCATATTAATGGCGCCCAAATGGGACGAACTTATTACTTCAAATAATCACCAAAAACATATTTTCCAACAGACGAGCTCCGACCGCGAGCTGTTGCTAGTATTAGGCGAACTGCGCACAGCCTGCGAGGAAGTATCCCTCGCGTGTTCAGCGCCCTCTCCTCTCAACGAGGTTCGTGCTGCCGCGTACGACCTCGCCAAGGCCACCAAACTGTTAGTGACGCACTTCCAACCCGACTCATAGCGATCGCCCCTCTGCTACTACACCACCGTGTAGGACGCAAGACTTCAGTATTTCTCGTGAAAATAAGTAAGTGACTCAAAGTGTTCGTGTTATTATTGTGTTAAGTGCAGTTATAAAGATTATGAAAGTGTCAAGAATTCTAAGGAAAAGTGCAAAATGATTTAGGTGAAGACTATTGTTACATTGTCATCTGTTCGTCGGCTAGTGTTCACTTGCGTGTGTGCAAAGAGATGTAGCAATTAATATTGTTAACGATTAGCTACTATTCCGTTTGAGGGTAGAACATAAACTGACAGTTTATGTTTTAAATAATGCATTTTTGTGGGTTAAACAGATTAAATAAACCCGTGTTTAAATCTACAAATTGAACATTGCATGAATATAGAAAAAATGTAATTTAAGTCATGTGATCGACTTACAAAAGTATACAAACAAAAATAATTAACGTTGTCTAGTATTAAAATCGGAATTTAAAAGTATTTTATATTGTTTAATCGGTTGTCTTCCTTTAAGTCGGTTGTATGTCGCAGCTCAATGTCACCGCAGCTATGGTAACTCTCTGTTTAATTGTATTATTATAATTATGAAAGATGCGTGTCTAAAATTAATTGCAATATTAAATATCGGTTTACAAAATCGTCGCTAAGAAAGACTTCATCGGGTTATTTCGCGTTTAATAAAACTTACAAATAATATTTAACCCAGACGCGAAGATATCGCGTAAGTTGCATGGTAATGGAATATGGTCAAAGCGTTATTTAATATAGGAAGGCTAGTAAAGACCTTGTGCACCATATATTCTATCAGGACTTCCTTCAAGAGTAAAGCGAGGTTAATAAATTCGTAGTTGCTAAACCGTGTCTTAAGAAATCTTTCAATAGAGTTTCGATATAAAACCAATGAGATTCTAGACGCCATACTTCTCTATTAGTCGTCACCTGGGTAGTGACCCTCTTTCGAGCCATATCATCTTTCCCACAGTCCATCCATAGTTTCTTTGGAGAAGTATGGAAGCAAAAAACATGTTACTCCGACCCCAAATAAAATAGGAATATAAGATAAGGGCAGGAGAATGATGATGATTCTATACGCCATACGGAGATTGAAAAAATATTAAATTATTATTATATAAATAATTATATGATCTCGAGAACTGACAAAATAATATAATAAATATGAATATTATTGAATTTAAGATTGTCTATAATTCTATATTGCATTAGTTTGGACAAGTCGAATATTTGAAGCAATATTATCAAACTTTGGCTGACTTGAATAAACTGTATGCAAAAGGATATTGCTCTATTATTATTTATTAACCATATTTCGTCAGATAAGTGGTAAAACTGTATCTACATAATATTCATAAAATTTTTGTTACTTTATACATAACAATTATAAAATAATGACGAAATAATACAAAATGCTTGACGCTTTCGATGTACCAAAATGTAATTGCGGCGCTTATTAGCTAGATGAAATGTATAAAAATATTAAGTTCAAATATGTACAATCTCGTTAAAAGTAACGTCAAGGGAAATATGTATTTTTGAACCTTATGGCTTAAGCTTAAGGTCGAAATTTATATTAGGAGCCTAGTTATATGTTATATGAGGCTAGGTAGCAAATTAATGGTGTTAGTGATGTATTTATATAATTAAGGATCGCGTTATACATGAAAGTATTTGAAAGTGAAGCAACAGTATGGCATTTCTATTGAGTTGTGCGACAAGTATTAGACAAATTATTGTTATACTGTGCTTACTCGACTGCGCACTTAGGTTTAAAATTTGCAAATATTTTTGAAGGTTTTTGACTAGTAATTATCCAAGTAAACAAGTGTAGAGTAATAAAAATAAAGTACCAAAAATTACTTTTCACAACTGGCATAATTTTTCAATTGGCTACCAAATAAGTATTTTGTATTCATTATGTAGTCTCTAAGCGCGCGCAGTCGAGTTATGTTTTCTAACATGTACCACGATGTGGTAAACCCAAGTGCCATGCCCACAGGGGTAGTAAACATTTTCACTTGTTTCAAACTGGTATGACCAAAAGCTTTTTTCTAACTTCGTTATTACTACTGTCACAAATCTGCATTTTCCACTTACACTGTGTCATTCCATTCAATGTGTTCTATCGTATATTGTAATATTCCTAGATGTATTCATAATACTTCCACTTCTTTATGTTAACTTTATCTTTTTACAGTATTTTTGTTCCATTGAAGTGTTTGGTCGCTATGGGATGACGTGTATTTCAGGATTTAGAATATTAACAGAGTAAAAATATATCAATGTCGACTTGTGATTTTATAAAATGTCAACTGATTATTATCATATCATATAGTGAGGTATCACAGGGTTGTCTTTGATACATACGTTGTATATGCAGGGTCAAAAAAAATTTGCTAGCGAAACTCCGCAGACGTGATGGATATCTAAACATGATCAAACAAAAAATAAATTAATTTAATGAGTTTTTTTTTGGGTCTCCAACCATAGTTATGTTGTTACTTGAAAAGTCCGTTTCTTTTTGTGTTTTCTTCACAGACGTGATGGGATGGACATTTAAACATGATAAAACAAAAGAAAACAGATTTTATCAACTTATACTTCAAGTAACAACACAGCGGTCCGTTGACCCCAAAAAAAATCATCAAATCATTTATATTTTATTTTATCATGTTTAGGTATGGATACCCATCATGTCTGCGTAGTTTCGCTAGCTAATTTAATTTGACCCTGCTACAAAGATCTGTTGGCGTCTCAATGACATTGACAGGAGGGGCGTTGTTGGGGTGCGTTCCGAGTTGCGCTGTAAACGATTTGAGCGCGCTTACACCCGTTCCGAATTAGCGTGAGCGCGAATCAGATGTCGCCGGCGATTCCGGCGACAACTGATTCGCGCTCACGATTATGGTTGACGTCATGACATGCGCCATCTTGCGATACCGCCGACCGATACCCCAAGGCTGCATTCCGAATTAAGACCATAATCGCTGTAATCGATTTTAGCGCGCTTAAACGCGTTCCCTATTAGCGTGAGCGCGAAAACGTTGTCGCGTGAAACGTCATAGATGACGTCATGACATGCGCCATCTTGCGATAACGCCGACCATGTCCTAAATTAATATCACCGTGAGCGCTGTCAAAAATGACAGTTGCGTTGTTTTGTTTTGAGTCTTATCTTATTTATAATAGCGTGGCATTTTCGAAATTATGCTTCTGGCTACAGTCGCCATCTAACCAAAGAAGAAGAAGTGTACAAATGTGTGTGTGTGGTGTTTATACAAATAAATACTGTAATCCAACCGTGAGCGCGGTCACGAGAATTCCGAATTGTTGACAGTTGTCGGCTGTCATAATCGTAATAACTAATTCGGTACGCCAATTATTGATGTGAGCGCTGTCAGCGATTAAAGTCTAATACGGAATGCAGCCTAAATTAATATCACCGTAAGCGCTGTCAAAAATGACAGTTGTGCTGTTTTGTTTTGAGTCGTATCGTATTTAATTAGCATGGCGTTTTCGAAATTGCAGTTCTGGCTACAGTCGCCACTTAACCATAGAAGAAGAAGAAATTTGTGGTGTAAACACAAAAAGAAATATTCTAATCCAATCGTGAGCGCGTTCACGAGCGTTCCGAATTGTTGACAGCTCTCGGCTGTCATAATCGTGATTATCTAAATCGGAACGCAAATTATTGATGTGACCGCTGTGAGCGATTATGGCTTAATTCGGAATGTAGCCTTGGTAAATATTTATGAATATTGTCACAGAAATCGTATTGACAAAACAAGATGGCGGGGCGTTAGTTTCCAATTTTGGCCGCGCGCCAAAAGAACCTTGTAATTATCCTTGTCTTGTCATACGTGTTTCCCAGAGCAGCTAGTTTCTCCTACTTATAGGTGCTTGATACGTAATAATTTCTCCATCCCAGTACACACTGAACTTGATAACAAATTGTGCCTAAAAATTTTATATTCATACATTTGTTAGAAGTACTTAGATAAGTTTATCGGTTCGTAGATTTTATATGAGCGTTTCATAATAATCTATATTACGTTGTTAGATAGGTGTTCTATAGTTAACAAGGTGGATTTACTATTGTGGTTATTATATTATGTAAAACAATAATAGCTTTCGTACTATGTATAGGTATGTTTAATATACGTATGAGTATTATGTGATCACTTTATGTGCCAATGTTTATGTAAAAGACGTAGAATAGTAAGTGCTACTCAATGGGATCCTGTTTCTGTATTTTTGTACATATTTACAATAATTATCCCACCAACACGACATAGCTTTACTTTATAATAACTACATCGGTGTGTGAGTGCTTACGACAATGGTGCGACACCATGAATGACCGTGACAAACGTTGTAATTATTGGCTGCCTCTACAATGGCAGCCATGTCTCATTACAAGTTGGGAACTACTAAGCAACCTTGACGAATTCGCTAATCTAATAATTACGGCGCGAAGTAGTGTACTCGCTTTTTTGTAGTACGCACTCATGCAGTACCCGAGGCACACGCTGGATCACAATAAACATTCAAATAAATGCAATTATTTATATAGAAATTTGTACTAATCACTGAATAGATATCAAACTAGCTACGGAAACATGATCTCAAGCTGATTCGTATGAAATTTATTGAAAATTTTAACATTTAACATATTAAAATTTATTATATTATTAATTTTGAAATCAGTTATTGTTTCATTTCTCTAATCTTAATGGCAACGTCCTGACGGAGTGACGGAGGCCGTAGATCAAATAGTAAATCATTCATAACATAAGGTACAATCAGCAACAAAAGCCAGTCGATAAATTGTGTACAATATTTAAACTAAAATTGGAACTTGTCAAATACTGATTAATAGATACCATTGAGGTAGGAATACTATGGAGATGGCTTAATCTACTTTAAGAAGAATAGAAATATCTATCATATCAACACAGACATGTCATAAAGCATTTTGCTTCTTTCTAACTAATCAAGAGCTACATATGAAATGAGAGACATCTAAATGTATGTCAAGGACTAAAGGCTAGGACTTTTATGTGACGTCAAAATCATGCCTATGCGTGACCGGTCGCCATGTTTAGTGCCAAGTTTGGGGTACAAAACTCGGCAATGTGCTGTCAAACTGTTGCTTGCTTTCTCTCTCGCACTCTCAGTAACAACCCTACGTAAGGCGGACATTCTGTGTGCTCGATTTTTGTAGGTAGTCACGCTAATTTTGTAGGTATGTCAAGTCCATAGGTTTATAAGTCAATGATAGAAACCGTGTTAACTTACTTGTATTTCTGCCCGCGCAGGTATAGATCGCGCCAAAGAGGTATAATAATACCAGTCTGCACCTGCCCTACTGCTTGGCAAAGGCCTCTTCTCATACAGAGAAGGCACGAGCATTGATCACCACGCTTGCTCAAGACGAGATGGCGATTTCAGACTTATATTAATTGTCAGTCCAGGTTTCCTCACGATGTTCTCCTTCACCTATGGCAGTGATGTCCAAGATAAACTTAAACTACTTATGAATTGAACAAATCACATTGGTACTTGCCCGGATTTGAACATGAGAGGCGAGACTGTAACCACTGGGCCATCACGACATATAAAAGTAATGAAATAACTTAATATGCACAGGTAGCCGTATAATCCAGAACGCTTGCCTCCAGCCAATCATGCGTAGTCATCGGCGATCGTATTCGCAGGCAGAGTGGGCGTGTGCGCGCCCGCGACCTCTGCCCGCCATTACGACGATGACGTAGCAGTACTATACTGCGTAGCTGGCCTGTCACTGGTACTCCGGTTGATCTCACCTTAACCCCGCATACTTCGTGCCTGCATCAACGCATTATACAGTTAATCGTGACAGCATACATAAGTGCAGGAAGGCAAGTTTGACTACGCTACAATCGCATAACTTTACAGCTTACAGCACTTCGCTTAGTATCATTCCATCGTTATTCGATCGAATTTAGGTACGGTAATTTAGCATTAGCGCAGTTTCATACACATACTAGGTACCTATTACCACGTTAGTCTACGTTTACGGGACGCATATCGGGTCGTTAAGACGCAGTTAGAGATTAAGGCGCTGACAAGAGGCAAATGATAAAAGTAGGCTTCTATATAGTTAGTGCGGTAGCGGAAAAAATATATGTTATTCTTGAACATATTTCTCTGAACTTGGCTGATACCAAAACACGTTTAGAAAAAAAAACTCGATACAAATTAACGGTAAACTAACCCTTTACTTTGAGGAGTCCGCGTACCACTGGTCAGGAGTTTCAATCCAAAATATCTGTATTAAATATCAACGTACGGTTGGTATTTAATTAATAACAAGAATGTCTTGTTTGTATGCAGAACTTGGTTGTTTTTAGGGTTCCGTACCCAAAGGGTAAAACGGGAACCCTATTACTAAGGCTCCGCCGTCTGTCTGTCTGTCCGTATGTCACCAGGCTGTATCTCATGAACCGTGATAGTTAGACACTTGAAATTTTCACAGATGATGTATTTCTGTTGCCGCTATAACAACAAATACTAAAAAACAGAATACAACAAATATTTAAGGGGGCTCCCATACAACAAACGTGTTTTTTTTGCTCGTTTTTGCTCGATTTTGATAACGGCAACAGGTAGGATCTCGAAATATTCACTTTAAGAATAAATAATTAAATTAAAATAAAACAAATATTTAAGGGGGGCTTCCATACAACAAACGTGATTTTTTGCCATTTTTATATATAAGGTATGGAACCCTTCGTGCGCGAGTCCGACTCGCACTTGGCCGGCTTTTTATTTTCGATTACTCAACTCATTTTTGAGTTAATAGATAATTGCTTCATATTTTGCAATAAATTACAAGCGTTGTGTCATCGCGCTTCTCTTTCTATTGTATGCAGTCTGACAGTGACAGCGGTTTAGCTGTTGTCAGCGTCTTAACTACGATAATATGGCCCGGCACTCCAAATCTCAAACGTTTGAAAGTATTTGTACGCATGTGTGCGTAATGAGACGGCCGTCAAACAAAAACAAATCGCGGATTTGTTGTTCGGCTAGCGGCGTTATTAACCGCTCATTATTATTAGGATGGCGCTTCACTGACGACTATGAAAACGACACGTGCGTTGTCTGGTGCGATCGGCTAGTTATGATTAGTTGACCAATAAATCTGGTAATAAGTGCGATATTACGTTACGAGTACTTATTGCACAAAAACTATTGTAACGGCATCAACATCACCACATTCTAACTACGTCACACTGACATCACGCAAATCCTGCAACGCGCAAGCAGAGTTAACCGCGCAACTAGCATACATACAACGTCCCGACATCAACCGTCGGGCAGTTGCCCACCAGACAACACCCGTCTGGTCGGAGGATCCTCCCTTTTCTATGGTAAATGAGTGAACTTTACACCCTGTTCCTCATACCACCAAACCATGAATAAATTCGACGAATACGAAGATAAATACTCAGAACTACATACAAACACAAACTCTTTAGTAAGGATGTGACTACACACATCAAAACAGTAATTTGGAGGAGCGAGCCCAAAGGGCGAGCCATAATATAATTATGTTATCGTAGTTTATCTCTAACTCCCTAGGGGACATCCATAAAGCACGTTATTGTAATACCTACTGCAGCGTTTGCTGAACTAGAATATGGAATATTACGCAAAGCTGAGATAGCAGATGTCACCACTTTGATATGAGGTAACGGCAACATTTTTCGGCGTTTTTAGGGTTCCGTAGTCAACAATGGAATCCTTATAGTTTCGCCATATCTGTCTCTCTGTCTGTCCCCAGCTTAGCTCAGAGCCTGTTAGTACTAGAAAGCTGTAATTTGGCGTGGTAAGAGTCAAGTGTATGTCCCTGTCAGCTAAATGGTTGTTATTGGGTATGTGAAAAAATTAATGGCAGTAATATATAACGAAATTAAAAGGAAAACTATCTAAGCTAAGTAGGCTTTACAAACTAACCGAGTAATAGTCTACCAACTTACATTTACAGACCGTGACGTAATGTTTATGAGAACATGTTTTTCAACTACAATGTTAAGTTTGTTTTTGGGATGCATTCTGTTGTATGTTTATATTTATTAGTTGTTAACTGTTATATTTAAACTGTTATGTTTATTTATTCCCTCTCTTTTTAACTTTCATGCAATTTATTATTAAAATGATTTGTAATACATGATTAAGAGCTCCTTATCCCTTCTGGAGGCTTATTAGGGTTTCGTATTATCCTTCCGAGCCCGAGCCCTATTGCTGTTCACGTGTCCGTCTATCACACAGGTTTTACAGCCAAACGGTTGGAGCTACAGTCTTCAAATCACAGTATAAGCACCAATTGTTGACCCAAAGCCATACTAATTGTATTTTTAGGGTTCCGTACCCAAAGGGTAAAACGGGAACCCTATTACTAAGGCTCCGCCGAGCCGTCTGTCTGTCACCAGGCTGTATCTCATGAACCGTTATAGTTGGACAGTTAAAATTTTCACAGATGATGTATTTCTGTTGCCACTATAACAACAAATACTAAAAAACAGAATAAAATACATATTTAAGGGGGCTTCCATACAACAAACGTGATTTTTTTGCTCGGTATTGATAACGGTAACAGGTAGACGCTTGAAATGTTCACAGAATATTTAGTTATATATTCACTTTAAAAATAAATAATTAAATTAAAATAAAACAAATATTTAAGGGGGGCTCCCATACAACAAACGTGAATTTTTTGCCATTCTAACACTCAGGTACCTACCGTAAAACCTTACAAGATTGCCCAACTGATCTGACTTTACCCAGCAAGGTACTTTTCACAAATATTCAAAAAACCGGCAACATTTTTTATTTGCGTCTATTATTTAGTCTATGGATAAAATTTAAATATGTCTCTAGCAACACTACGTAACTGATGTTTCCTAATGTGACTTCAGTCGGCTGTCAAACTGTGTCAAAGTTGGTGGTGTATTTCACGGGCCAAAAGTCGTGTGAAAAACTTTTTGTAAAACTCGATTTATAATTAAAGCAGGTAAGTAAGTTTTTTACCATTGTTAGTTTGTAATAAATACACATGAATGATCGAATATCCAACGCGGAATCTCTCTTAAATTCAAAATTAGGATGGTGGGCAATGTCAAACTAGTTTTTCTAAGCAGTTGTTACGACTCTGCCCACCAAAATATTACCGTTAGGGTTGTCACCTCCGGCGGCGATCTCTCGCGTCCGGCCCTGGTTCAGGCCATGGTTCGGAGCGAGAGTGCATGGGAGGCCGTCACCTCCTTCTGCGAAACAGTGATGCTTACGAAGGAGGAGGCGGAACGCGTGAGGGTAAGGCAAAATCAACGCCCTCGCGCCCCTAGTCGCCGCAGGAGACGCCCCGGGCGTCGGGAATCGCAGGCCGATTCCCGGCCACCGTAGGCGCGGGCTTGCGGACGGTGAGCGATGGGTAGCTCGCAGTCCCAAGGACCAAGCCCGGGTCGACGGCGCGTTGTGTTCCACGCGCGCCTCAAAGAGACGTCAGCACCAATTGACGGGGTCCGAAAGGGCCAATGCCTGCCAGGGTTACGAGCCTGTCCGAAAGGGATATCGTGGCCCTGGCACACAGGCATCTGAAGGAACACGGTGGGTTTTAGTCAGTAAAAGTCTGACACTCCCTCCCGCTCCACCCAGAGCGGGAGAAGTTATTTGATAATTTCCCACCCAAAAAAAAAAAAAAAAAAGGGTTGTCACCTCAATGTTAAATTAGATCTGAGATAAGTAGGTACTTTGTTTTACATTAATTGATTAATTATCGTAATCCTTTGTATACTCTCTGTATACAAAGGATTCAATTACTCTCTGTATAATAATTAACCAATACATGTGATAATAATGTAAATTTTGTTGCAAAAAGTAATAAAAAAGTAATTGACTATGAATGAGAAACAAGTTAATTTCTATATTTATTTTTTGGGATCCAGCCGTTTTGCCGAAAAATTTTGCCAAATTTTCATTACCCAAACAAATTTTAGCAACCTTTTTTTATACCATTGCAATATTTCGAATGATTTTAGTACGCATATTTTCATTTGGTCAAATTTTTACTTGGCAAAATATTACCAAGTATAATGTCATTATGGCATTTGGTCTTTAATCAAATGATTTATTACAGCAAACAACCTTCAGACAATAAACGTTTTTGAGCGAGCGGTGCCACGGTAGCGACCGGCGGGCGAGTGCCAGACACGACTTGCATTAATAGAAAAAAAGATATTGTTTTTAGTAGGTTACCCGGAACATAACTATTTAGATTAGGTTAATTTCTTTTAAAAAAAAAAATGGGTAGGTTAGGTTAGGTTAAAACTGTGACCTCCTACGCACGAGCCGAGCGAGCGAAGCGAGCGGTGCCGCGGCAGCGGCCGGCGAGTGCCAGAAACGACTTGCATTAATAGAAAAAAGAGATTGTTTTTAGTAGGTTACCCGGCTCTGAACAATTTAGATTAGGTTAATTACTTATTTATATTATTATTTGATTTTGCGTAAAAACTGTTATTCCAACTGAAATATTTGACTAAATAAAAAATGTTAAAAGTACTAGTTGGTAAACAAGTTATAGTTTAAACGTTCATTTGTCAAACATTAGGTTTGCGTTACAATTTTTTGTGAATAGATTTTTTGCTAAGTAATAATTTGGCAAATGAAATTATGCGAGAATTTTTTTGGGAAGTGAAAATTTGTCAAATTCCTTTCGGTCAAACAAGGGAGACCCTTATTTTTTGTTTGTTGATTTCTTTGTATTTTTGTACACAGATCTTGATGAAACTTTCGTTACAATGTTACTAAAGGGTCTGAAAAATAAGTGCTATTATGCTATCTCTTAAAGGTACTGAGCACTATGTCTCGTATCATGTTACCTCAATAACCTTATTTTGGTTTAGCGTAATGCGTATTTGGTAATTTTGCCAAGGTCATTTTTTTCTCGTTTATTTCAGGATGAATAATACTAAGTCTAAAAACACAAGAAAAAAAAGAAGAATTTTAGGATCGCGAGCATACAGAAATTATTCTGAGGAAATGTTAGAGTTAGCGGTTGACATGGTAGAAAATAACAGGATGTCAAGTCGGGCGGCAGAAAAGAGGTTCGGGATTCCTCGACGGACGATATTGAACAAAGTTAAAAAAATTCACTTGAAACCAGCTGGAGGACAGAAGAAACTCACTGACCTAGAGGAAGAAAAACTGGCCAACGTGTTGTTAGCTTCTGCAGATTACGGCTGCCCCATGACGAAAATGGATGTAAAAATGTTAATCTATAAATATTTAGAAAAAAATTCACGAACTGATTTGTTCGATGGCAAATTACCCAGTGATACGTGGGTGGAAGGATTTTTAAACAGACATCGTTTGAAATTGGCCATCAGAACGACTCAAAATATAAAAAAGGTTCGGGCTGAGAAAGGATTAGAAGAAATGGAGCAATTTTATGCAAATTTAAGTGAAACCCTAAATGATGTACCACCGATGAACATACTCAACTATGACGAGACTAACTTGTCCGACAACCCAGGCACTTCAAAATGTGTTTTTAGGAGGGGCGTCAAACATCCTGAAAGGAATCTAAATAGCACAAAGAGTTGCGTCTCCATCATGTTCACTGCAAGCGCAGCTGGGACATGTCTACCAACATATGTGGTTTATAAATCCTCAAATTTATATTCCGAGTGGCTTGAAGGAGGCCCAGCTGGAACTAGATACAATTATTCGAAATCAGGTTGGTTTGATACGGCTTCATTCGAAGATTATTTCAAAACTATAGTAGTTGAGTGGGCCAAACAAATTCCCGGGCCAAAAGTAGTCATTGGTGATAATTTGTCTTCCCACAAAAATATAGAAGTTGTAGAGTTGTGTCAAAAACTATGTTGTGTTTTTGACACAACTCTACAACTTCTATATTTTTGTGGGAAGACAAATTATTGGAGGTTGGTATTTTAACCACCAAACTCCACTCACCTTTTTTTTTTTTTTTTTTGTTGCCGGGGTGGAAAATCCTCATGGATGTCCTCCGCCCTGGGGCGGGCGGAGGGGTCTGTCAGACTCTTACTGACTAAAAACCACACCAGTGTTCCCTTCCCACACTTGGGCCGGGGATCTTGGGATCTGTTATTACTTCCGCAATCCCCGGCTAGTGCCGGCCCGCCTCTGCGGGCCACCTCAAGTCTGGCGGGGGTGAGGTGTTAGACCCCCCCCGCGACGTCTGAAAGGGGCGCGCGTGGAACACTACGCGCCGCTACCTCGGGTCCAGTGTGATAGGGGGCGGCGGACGTCCCCGACGTGCCGGAAGAGGGCATTATCTGCCCTCTGCCGACGCCCGGTGCGCCTGCTGCGGGCTGGGTGAGCGGACGAGATCTCCCGCTCCCTTTCCGCAGCCTCCTTCTGCGACACGACTGTTTCGCAGAAGGACACCACCGCGTCCCAGGACTCCTCGCTGCCGGCCATCGACTCGACCACGGCCAGCAGCGACAGGTCACTGCCTTCTCCTGAGATGAGGGCACGGCGAGGCTCCTCCCATGCGGCACACTCTGCCAACGTATGCCGCGCCGTGTTCTCCCGGCAGTCGACGCAGTGGTGACACCGGGCGTCCGGCTCCCTGTTTATGCGACACAGGTACTTCCCGAAGCAAAACTCCACTCACCTAACACTACCATTGGACATAGCGTACTTTGGCCCACTAATAAGAGAATGGAAAAAGATCCTGTTGGATTACAAATTGAAGAATCCAGGACAAGCCACCTTGAATAAAAAACACTTTCCGAAACTTTTGGCTCAATTACTAGAAAATGTGAAACTTAAGGAACGCAATAACATAATAAGTGGCTTCAGAGCTACAGGAATATGGCCTGTAAATCCACGAAATGTTTTTAAAAGAATCCCAGAGTATTTCGACGATTCAGAATACGGAATTGATACAACTTTATCTCAAAGAATCAAGGGCTGCTAAGCCAATGCAAGTAAAAAGAAGTAAGAAATTACGAACAGAACCCGGAAAGTCAGTATGTGCTGACGATATTTTGACAATAAATAGTCAACTACCTAGAGATTATAGCGTCGTTGGACACAGAAAATGAGATATACTTAGATGTAATTACAGGTGAAGTGATAGGAAGGGAGGAAACGATTGATTACGATATGCCGTCGACCTCATCTGGAAACATCGGTTGGAAAAATACTAAGGAGGAAACAATAAAAACTAACCAAGAAAGAGAGGTAGAAGAGATTATGGCATCGTGGGACTCGGAAAATGAGATATACTTAGATGAAACTACAGGTGAAGTGATAGGAAGGGAGGAAACGATTGAATATGATATGCCGTCGACCTCATCTGGTATCATCAGAAAACCAGCACTACGGCCCCTATTTTCACCGGTGATCTATAACCCAGCCAGACTTGATGCATTTAGTATCAAAATTATCAACATGCATTTAGGTTCACCAGCGCACGATACTAACGCTCAGCTAACCGACGACGACGTCTGTGTATTAAATAAAAAAATAAAAACTGACAGCCAGAATCGGCCTTTTGTGGCGTATGGTGTAAATGATACCCCAGGGTGTTTAAAGATCAATGACGAATAATTCATCTAAATCTAAAGTTATAATAACCTCTAAGGAAATGAAGGACATCAAGAAAAATATTAAATTTGGTACTGAAGTCATCGGAAAATCAGCTTTACAGGTGAAAATTGATAAGAAGAAAGTGGACAGTGAAAATGGAAATGCAGTAAATGAAAAAAATAAAAGAAAACGGGAAAATGTAACTACTAGAAGAAAAACAAAAATCACGAAACGGAAGAAATTGAGATCATATTATTGTGAAACGAGTTCTGAATCGGATATTCTGAGTATTGCAAACACAGATGATTCTGATTATGATGCATTTGATGAATATTTATCAACATGTTTGCAAGAGATAGACAACAAGGAAAACTGTGAGCCAGAAAACATCACTGCAACATTTGGGTTCAGTGATATCAGCTATTTTACAAGCGATGTAGATTTAAAAAAAAAAGACTGGATTGTTGTAAAATTTGCGACAAAAAAAAACATGAAGCACTTTGTCGGTCGTGTTTTATATATGAAAAACAGTATTCCTACGGTAAAATTTGCAAGAAAAGTGAAAAATGCAAAAGATAGTAAAATGATTTTCACGTACCCGAACGTGGAGGGTGTGTCTGAAGTTAATCGTGATGATGTAGAAATAGTATTACCTCCACCAAATATTTCTAGACGAGGCCAAATAATGTTTGATATTACCTTTAATTAATCCTTCCTATAACATGCAATAATAAAATGTTTTAATGTTGTATAAAGGAATAGCCAACACGTGAAGCCAAAATCTTCCTGCAATTAGAACCAGGAAATAATGTTCGTATATTGTTTAAGAATAATTAACCTCAAGAAGTACCTCTATGATTATGGTTTATTTTATTACTAGTTTTTTTATTAGTCGATCTACTTTGCATCGTTCATGTTAATTGTTACTGTATCACAGCTGTAATAAAAATATAGTGTTGAGTACAGCTGGTTACTGTGCGCAAAATTTTCTTAAGTTAGTGACTTCTAGTGGAAGCACAGTGTGGCAGAATGATCGGCCATCGTCAACCACATATTGTCGCCCGATTTCATTTACGTTTATGAAAGAAACGGAAGCAAATGTAAAGGCTGAAATGGATATATTTAAGACCGAGATTCGTGGACTGAACCCAACTGATTGCGGCAATGCTACTATTACGCACAATCTGTGGTTAACCATGGTTGATGGTAAGGTGCATTCAATCTTATCTGGAAAATCGGCAGCAGTGTGTGATTTGTGCAAAGCTCGCCCAAGCGAGATGAATAACTTGGAAGAAGTGAGAGCTAAACCTGTGAATGAAGATTTATACAAGCATGGATTTAGTTCGTTGCATGCTTGGATTCGTTCTATGGAGTGTTTATTACACATTGCCTACAGAATGGACATAAAATCATGGCAAGCAAAAGGTGACGACAATAAAAAAATAGTTAAAGATAGGAAAGAAGCTATTCAAGCAGCTTTCCGAAGAAACACAGGCTTACTTCTGGATGTTGTAAAGCAGGGTAGTGGCAATACAAACACTGGAAATACTGCTAGAAGGTTTTTTGCAAACCCTGAAATGACTGCGGAAATTACAAAATTAGATGTCAATTTAATTAGAAGACTCGCCGTAATTTTGCAATGCATTTCCTCAGGCGAAAAAATTGAAATCCTTAAATTCAAATTATATTGTGATGAAACAGCAAATTTATTCGTCCAGTTATATCCATGGTATAACATGCCATCAAGTTTACACAAAAAGCTGATTCATGGATCGCAGATAGTGGAGCACCTATCAGTAGTGCCTATAGGTTTTTTGTCTGAAGAAGCATCTGAAGCAAGAAACAAGGATTTTCGTAAATTTAGAGAAAATCATACACGAAAGCATAGTAGCATCGCCACTAATGAAGACATCCTTCATAATCTTCTGTTATCTTCCGATTCTCTTCTAACGAGCCTACGACCAAAGATGACCAATAAAGAAAAAAAATCTTCATTTAGAGAACTGGACGATTTGCTCATACATGATCGGAGTGAATTGGAGCTCATTGACATTTCAACTGATACAATAGTTGGAGCAGTTTCGGAATGTAGTGACATTGAAGAAGATGACGACAATAATGATTATGATGAAGATGAAGAAAATATAGTATAAGTCTTATAGTACCTAATAGAATTTTTTGTAACTAAATGGTAGTATTAATTCATTTATTTTTTATTATAATTAGTATTTATAATTTATTTATTTTTTATTATAATTAGTATTTTTAATTTAGTTATTAGTACTTAGTTGTTTTATTTTTTATTTATAAATTATTATAGCTTTAATTGTAATTTACTTTAAGATTTAATGATATTTTACAGTGTTATATTAGTTAGTGTTATATTTTACATTTTATTGTATAGATTCAAGTTTTTAAATGAACAGACAGCTGTGCTGCTGGGGAGTTTGTTGCGCCACTTCTTCTTCCCAGCTAAAGCACTAGGAAGTGGTGAAGGGTGGGCGTTTTTGGGGGACTGTCTCATGTAATTTTGACGTTCGAAAAGTGCTGATTCTCAGCCTAGTTTGAATAAATGACTTTTGATTTTGATTGATTTTATAAATAAAAAATATATTAATACATATTATATTTTCTTATTCACCATAAAACTTTTCTTTTCGACTTGTTATTGTTAATGCGATGTCACAACTCATTACCGATATTTTTTTCAATATATAGAACTCACTAATGCCTTTTCTTAATTTAACTTCTTAATTATGTGTAATTCTCAGTAATTACAATAACTAATTAGATTAAGCAAATACTACTGGTAGTCGTTATTTAATGACTCATTAACGCTTTTGTTATATTGCAACAAAAGCGTTCATAAGTCATTAAATACTCACAAATGCACCTGTTATTTAAGGAACTACTTAGTCTCAGTAATAGGTATACTTAATGTACCTCCATTCCATCAGGAATACAATAACAAAGATAGTTACTATAGGCAAAATATCTCGGAAAGGGCACTCTGGGGGCACCATGTGTCCTTGAAGAAAATGTGGCATAAAATGGGTAAATAACAGTAGTGAAAACCGCAAATCGAAACAAGGAGGGAATCATGAGATACAGACATTTTTGTGTTCGTTTCCATACAAAAATAACAGTTTTCATCGAATCGCTCCGAAAGTGCTGGTCAAATAAAAAAAGCGTGGTAACAATTTTTGTTGTTCTTTAATAGAGGAATGCAACTGTATATATATTTTTTTTATTAAATACTTTTCCAATTTTTGATTCTATGTCACACCTCTTGTATGGGGACGATCCACTGTGCGACGTTGACTTTCTACATGATTAAACAAATGTACATTGGTTTAAACATCAAAACCTCATAGACATACAGCGACGGTACTGTCAGAATATTTAAATCCTTAAAGTGTGGCTTACATGTATCTGTTGTTTTTAATTTGCAGATGGCTCGGATGCATCTTTTTTGTGCCAAAAGTACGGAGGATACATTTTTAGCATTACCCCAAAACATGAGTCCATACCTTAATGTGGAGGCTACATACCCGTGGCATGCCGTTAGGAGGGCAGTTTTGTTTGCAACTTTACCTAACATATAAAGGGCATACGAAAACCGGTAGTCTCAAACAAACATTATTAACTTGATTTTGCAGTCAAATGCGCGCCTACTGCTTATGAATAATTCTGTCATTCGGACGGCTTATATTCTACGTTACGGAACTCTAAATGTGCGAATTCCGACACGCACTTGGCCGGTTTTTACAACCTTTTTAGGGTTCCGTAGTCAACAAAGAACCGTCCGTCTGTCCCCGGCTTAGCTCAGAGACTCTTAGTACTAGAAAGCTGTAATTTGGCACGGGTGTAATATTAGTTACGCCGACAAAATCGTAAAATAAAACCTTGAAAAATATTTTTTTAGTGTATACTCCCTTACACGTAAAGTGGGGATGATTTTTTTTTTCTCGTCTATCCCATGGTGTGGGGTATCGTTGGATAGGCCGTTTAAAAGTATTGTAAGGCTGTGAAAAACATTTTTCGGTTCGGGGATCAGTTTGCGTAATATTAAGCTTTAAAATGTAAAATTTTGTTAGAGTCGAGTGTCCCCCCCCTGCCAGCTAAATGGTTGACTGGGGATATGTGAAAAAATTCATGGCAGTAGTATATGTATACAAGGAAATTTAAAGGAAAACTATCACAGCTTACGAGTTAACGAGTAATAGTCGACCAACTTAAATTTGCTGTTGAAGAATTGACCGTGACGTATATCGATGTATGAGAGAACATGTTTTTCAACTACAATGTTAAGTTTGTTTTTTTGATAAATTCATCCCAATTCCGGAATCCTTCATTGTGCGTGGTCCGACACGCACTTGGCCGGTTTTGTTATCTAATGCAATGGTGCCCTCTAGCGGGAGCAATTGGCAGTAAGGTAACCTTTCGCCGACATTATCTTGTAACACTAATCAGACACCAACGACGTTAAATAACAATGCTTACATTTCAACACAACTAACGAAATGACTTTACAAATGAAACAACAACAAATGTAAAAAATATTCTTTATTCCATTATAAAATTTTCTCACGCCCGCAATAGTGTATTTTTAAATAATCATTACAAACATAATTACGTTAAATTCAACACAAGTAGGTATTATGGCCTCGATTTTATTTTGTACATGTATTAGGTACATTTCAAATGGCGCGTCGTGTTAAAACAGAGTAACTACAGCAAAAATTGTATGTAATTGACAAAATTATTCTTTAGTTAGGTACTCTGATTGCTATACTCATTAAGTAGTTGCTCAGTGAACAATAGGATTGCTGGTGTTTATAAGTAGGTATATAGGTATGCGCTCAAGGCTTTAGTGTAATTAAGGTGGATCCGCAATGGTAACGACATTCAAATTTTCTTACGTTTTAATTTGCGGTCAGTTTCATGTACTTACAATTTATCTTGATCAAAACATGTTTCGCGACCAATAGAGTTCTTAAGGAACAAAAGAGATGTAGGTATTAATGATTTTATTGATTATAATTCCATATTTGTTATGGTCGCGAACCATATTTGATCAAAATACAACTTGACACTGACCTGCAAATAGCAAAAAACTCAAAAAAAATTGAATTCCGCAAGCTACGAGTACCACTGCGGATCCACCTCAACAAAAAGTTTGGGAGTAAAAAATATGATGTAAGTATTATTTATTATACTTATTGTTCGTAATTTTTCCGACGCCGACGGTACTAACAATCACAGCGTTCCATGTATCAAATTCGACAGACGACACAAAATAATGTTTCCATTAACCTACACATTATTATTTATTAGATAAGTACCATGTTTAACCTTGTCTTAGTAATAAGAAACACTATTGTATGGTGACCACTGACCACCGAAAAAATCGCTTTCCTCAGTCACGTTTTAATTAAATGGGTTTCAAACTTTCAAATACTTATGTAGTGCACTTCGAGTGAGCATTATTTGGACTGACTTATATTGTGGCCGAGCATTGCTATAAATAACGACAAGTACCTAAATTGGTTAATGAAGCACAGTAACCTCCTTTACTAAAGCTCTATCTCTAGTGACTAGAGACAAAGCTACAGATTCTCAGACTACAGTCCAGTCTGAGAATCTGTAGCTTTTCTGAGGAATCGCCGTGCTTTAGGTAATGCGATCTCACAGAATCAACATACGTAAATTAAAAGAATGTGATAGATGTAAGTAAGGACTAAAGTGCTTTCAAGGTGTTACAACCGCCAGGGCCACAACTCAACAATAGAGTCTATCAACCTACGTTGATAGCCCACTGTTTATTTGTATTCTACCAAGTGAATGCATTATTATGAGTCTACAATACCTCAAATTGCTTAGCGTTAGCATGATCCTCCGTTATACAGATTGGAAGGGACATCGACGCGCTTCCTGTTACCATGGATTCAGTACATCATACTTGACCCCCGTGCGTTAAAATTCCTCGTCGTTAATTTAAAAAAAAAACAGCTGTTTCCTACAGAAGTGCAATGCCTATTCGGTCAAAATGTATGAAACAGCAATTTTTTTTTTCTGCCACCCTGTTAAAAAAAAAATACTACAGCATTCATTTTGAAAGAAATATATGGTAAAGTTGAGGATTTTGACGAAAACACGATTCTATAAAATTTTCTCGACAGAAAACCATTACAAAGTTACCTACAAAGCGAACAATATACAGCAAGTATTAAAAAAAAATACTTCAAATAAGATCATGAGACTGAACATAATAACTGAACTGAATAAAGCAGATACCTACTATGTATGGTTATTTTTTTAACATTTTTTTACCGTAAAAAGAAATTACCTAAACTATCGGCGCCTTGGAGCCTTCTCCCTACCGCCCTTTCTCGCTTGCTTGCGTGACAGCGAGCAGTATAGTGTGCGAGCGAGATTATTGACTCATAATGTGTATTTTTAAGTAAGTAGGTACATACCTAGAACTTACGTTTGCCTTCTAACTTCAGTAGTCTGACATAAATACGATAAATAATGGCTCCAAAATAAAAATTGAAATACCTACTAAAATGTTGTTTTTGCCCAAAAAGACGAAAAATAATATTGGCTCTCGTTCCAAGTCGCATTGACCCCGTTTGTTTTACAACATAAACGGCGATCTAACGTAACGTTATGACTACCATACCATGTATGCCCACAGTCGAGAATATATCTAATATTATATCTAAAAACACTCGAGCCGTTAAATGCGTGAAGATTTATTGATCATTGAACTAAAATAAAGCTGCCATCACAAGTCACTATCTGTGTGGTAGAACCCGTAGAACCCATTTTTGTATGATACGAGTACCTACTTGTGTACCTATCTATAACTACTTGCTAGGCATTAGGTATACGGGACTACATATTAGCTCGACATATAGGTATTAATCTGTCTGGATTTAGTGACCATTGCCCTTCAAAATCTCCCTAACAAACAACCGTGTGGAGTGCAAATTACTAAACGACGCAGGCTGTCTGGCTCTATAGCGACTCTGACCCCAGTGCCCTAGGGTGACACGAGTGTGGAGGGTTCATGGCACGCGTGCTTTCGATTTATTGAACCTATTACATCTGCAACACATAAGCTATATAGGTGTAAAACTTGCATTTATACGAGACGGAAAGACATGCTAATCTTTAAAAGAGAAAATTACATTTTAGATTACCCCATTATAATTTTCTTTTTATGGAAATTGGCTTTGGCGCATGAATTAGTTAAGCGTTAAGTACGCGAACAATTAAAACTACAATAAAGTCTAAACTTTGCTTATCAGCAAGCACATAAAAAAGCCCTATATCCCGGGGGTCTACTCCGAAGCGTTAAACCGAAGTATCGGCCGATTGTTCGGCCGTTTTATAACTTCCATAGTTTCTTTTTTTGACTTTAAATCCATACGACTAAAAGTCACATTTTTGACTTTGGCTTATCTGTTTGACTGTTGTTTTTTTTTTCGCCGTAGTCAGCCACAGTTAACCGTAGTCAAGCAACGGCCGAACATTCGGCCGATACTTCGGTTTAACGCTTCGGAGTAGACCCCCGGCTACAGATCGTTGGTTTCTTTGAAATGTTTGTAAAATAAAAACTTTTACTCGCGTGTGATGAACCGTTTTACATAATTATGAAACGCGGCACGGCGCACGTCAGCGCCATTGTTTTATTGTAAAATGTGCTCAACTTTCGGGAACTAATTTTTAACCTTTTTACTATCGGGAGAAATGCTGGTACAATGTTTATGTAAAGCAATGAAGTATGCAAATCGATTACACGGTTTCACAAACTAGGTTGTACGTATAATTTCAAAGACAACTTACATTTAGATACCTATTGTACAGAATCTTAAGTTGAAAGACACAGAATGGCATTAATTCTACTATGATAAATCTATTGGAACCGTTCCCATATTCCCATTATTCGGTAGTAGGTGTATACCTAATATGAAACAAACTATTCACATCCTTAAATAAATTAAAAGTAGATACTTCTTCGGTTTATCATTTGGTAAGGCTAACTAAAATTACTGAGATTTTCACGAGCATTTCCATATGCAGATGGCCTGGTTTCCGCCGAAGAATATGTAGCATATGTTGGTACATTCATAGGTGATTTCGAAGCCGTAGCTCTCGCCGACGACGACGTGGAAGGATGGGCCGAATTTCTTGTCCATGGATTCCTTGACCATGCGCGCGGCCAGCTCGTTGTTATGTGAGAACTTTTCACACGCTGTGACGGACAACTCGACAGCTTCGACGCGCATCTCCTCTGACATATCTGAATACTGTGGACAAATGGGGGTATGTTAGATGGTTTTTCGTACTCTTGATTCTCAACTGCCTGGAATTTCAGCGACTACTGTAAAGCTCGCTCATTTTTTTTACTGTATAATCGTTTGCATGACTGATAACGGTTTCCAGTTCCATTACCTGATAAAACATTCCTTCTAAACACTCACAAATATTATCCCGTTTAAAATTTCATGCCTCATCAGTCTCCAAACGCAAATCCATTACTAAAGAAGTTGTCTTAACATAACCGATTGTCCAAACACGGAGATAGTACGAGATTGGGTCCACCTGCCAAAACAAACAGATGAAACATCGCGATCGAACACTCGGAGAGCTGTCGGCGAACAAACAAATGTGTTTACTTACCGCCAGCCGGTAATATATAGCGATATTTGGACGAGAGAAATTTCTTACCGAACGTTGACTTGCAAAATAACTATTGTAGGGTTGAAGAAGACGATGGCAAATAGACAAAGTTATGACATAGTGGAGGATTTCCCAGACACTTTTAGAGCGGTGAGACGACGACGTGAAGATTTGAAGAAAGTTACTGCGATGGATTGGGCTGGCAGAGTCGAAACTTATAATATGCTACAACTTGGACTGGACCTTCAAAAAGCGCTACCAGCAGGGACAAATTACGAACAAGGAGTTGATCAATCGAGACGAAGAAGTAGGTAGGTACCTGTTTGGGGTATTTTCTAGGTTTTATTCATCCATCAGTGAGATCATTGGACGGGTATATGTAACTCTATAGCCAAAGGTTCCGGTCGAGTGATGCGTTGCAGCGAGCCAAGTCGTACTACTCTCAGGCCTTGACTCCGCCGAAATTTAATATCCACATCGTTTGACCAATATCACGCTAGTATACAACGATTAGGTAGTAGAGGTAGGTAGATAGATATAAATAATGTTCAATTTAGAAAGTCATTACCCTTAACTATTTGACTGTTTCATAAATATGTATCTATTACCTTTGTCAATTATTTGTTTTGGATAAGGATTTCAAAACTGTTCACAGGTGTACCTAAAGGTTTATGATCGTGTTTAAGGCTAGCCCGTGATAAGTATAAGTATAAGCCATGCAGACAGGGTCAAATTAAATGAGCTAAAGAATTTCCGCACACGCGATGGGACTAAACATGATAAAAAATGAAATTAATTTAATGATTTTTTGTCGGGTCATCGACCGTAGTTAGTGTAGTCAGTTGAAATATCAGTTTTTTTTGTGTAAACTTCACAGACGTGATTGGTATCGATACCTAAACACGACAAAACAAAAGAAAACAGATTTTCTCAACTCATATAATACTTCAACTCAAGTAACAACAATCATTATACTAGCTGTCGTTGACCCCCAAAAAAGAAACATCAAATCTCTTTTTTTACCGTGTTTTGATATCGATAACCATCATGTCTGCAGAGTTTTGCTAGCTAATTTAATTTGACCCTGTGGTTGTACTACTAATGATATTTACTTTTATTATCATTGGTAGTTGGTAATCGAACCTGGCATAACATAAGGAATAAAAGGACATTCATTTATTGACCCAATGGGGATTCACTAATATTAGTATATTTATTTTACCTATTCGTAGGTAGGTATATCCCAATTATTCTATTCAGGTAGGTATGTTGTGTAGGCAGCAATAGATAGCAACGAACAATAACACTGACGAAGAAACGCTGATGTTTTTAAAGAAGTCATATATTTTACCCTTATGAGAGGATAGGTATGTATCACTTTCTCTGTCGCCAATGCTGTAGCCGCAGTATCGTCTTCTGCCATTGTCCATAAAATTCGCAAATACACAAACACTACACAACACAAAATTTTCGAAATACGACACGTCTCTCCGGGACCGTTCAATGCAACGTCCACCGAATACATGCAACGTCTCCCCACTGTTTACCCGTTGCCTTGGAAACCGTCGGAGGCGGGAAGATTCTGATTGATTTTTCTCAGCGCAGTGCACGCACTGTGGCACGGTTGTGCGTGGCCAGTCACTGTCGCTGGTCACTTAACTACTAATGGTAGTAAATAATGAGCATGTCTACTAAGGTTGCGCGTGGGAGTATCTGCCTACATTTTAGCATAGTTGGCGGCACTTATCTTTCACCTTTGATTAAAATGACATCATTATCCTGATAGGTAGATTGATCAACAGATTGGAGGGTCCCAAAACTGGTATGTAGTGATTAGGAGCAAGTGCAGCTAGTGAACTTATAATATTGTATTAGTGAACTCAGACATAAACTCACGCCTTCTTCCCATGGGGGTAGGCAGACACTATAGAACGCCACCTGCTACGCTCCTTACATACTCCTTTTACTCCACCTACGTTCATACGTCGCGCGTCGGTCGTTTGTACGACATCAGCATTTATTACATTAGATATCCCACGGTACGTCTATTTAGCACGTTCTATTTCTTTTTTACTTTAGATATTGTAGATACACCCTTAGACTGCGTGGACAGTTCTTTTTACCGTTAAAACTTGCAGTCATAAATACGCTTTCGTCTTAAACCTCAACTTGCGTGTACGGCTTACTACAGCAAATTGCAAAGTTTCATCAATATGCTGCTCAAGTGGACGGTCAGTTATAAACTTCTTCAGCAGCACATTCAGCACACAATAAATTGTTGTTGTAATCTACCGAAATAAAGTGCATGGTAGAAAATTAATTTACATCGTACCAATATTGGTATTAAGTCAGCTGTCAATGTCAAGCAACCAACAATCAATGTCAAAATCAGCTGTGTGTTTGGTGTTTTGCTGTTTTGCGAAAGTAAAATAAACTGAAAGAAAAACAAATTAAAGTGATTTAAACCATTTCATTGCAATAGAAGAATATGGCTTCTCGGTTTAGTGGCGCGTTACAGTTGACCGACCTCGACGATTTTATAACACCTTCGCAAGTGAGTAACCTAACATAACCTACGTTAATTAAAAACAAATAAGTTGTTTTGTTATAATTTCTGTTCACTTCTGCCCTTTTTACCCGACTGCGTGACGCAAAGGAGGGTAATGTGTTTATTTGCGAGTGTAATTTTATACAATTTGAAAATTTAAATGAAGCAAAAGAACCAGTCATATTTTATTTGGTCTAAATTACAAAAGTTTCTAAAAAGACGTTCTTTGCATTGTTATCACTTACCTTCGAGGTTATTCTCCGTATTTTAAAAGTCTTCTATCAACAGGAATGTATAAAGCCTGTCAAAATCGAGAAAACAAAAACAAAAACTGGTGCAAAGATAAAGATTGGTGAAGATGGATATTTTGACGTGTCAAGTGGGCGGGAGCAGAAACTACAGAAAGTGGAGATTACCCTGGCAGACTGCTTGGCTTGCAGCGGATGCATCACGTCTGCGGAGAGTGTGCTGGTCACGAAGCAGAGTCAGGAGGAACTGTTAAGGTTGGCCAATAGCCTTGTAATCTTACATTATTAATTTATGAGTAAACTTATTTGAAACATCTGGGCAAATATGTGATGGACTGATGACACAGCAATAATATTGTTATATGTTATTTTACCAATGTTTGTTAACTTTTGATTTATCATCATCATTTATCATTTATCTCAAGAAGATACAAAACCATCGTGAATTATTTCTGCTCTTAATTATATTGGGTTTATATTTTTCTAGAGTATTCTCTGAGAGGAAGTACACTGACAACAAGGGAGACAGTAAAGATGTGAGTCTGATAGTGATATCTCTGTCACCACAGCCAACCCTCTCTCTCGCAGCGCGGTTCAAACTGACACCAGAGGAGGCTACTCACAAGTTAGCAGGTGCCTTTATATTTGATGTCTAACAAAAATCAATGTAAAACTAAACTCACCAGTTTTCATGCCACAGTCAACACTATTTATTTTAAAATAATAAAATGTCTGGTCAATATGACACGGCAAAATAAAATAAAATTCAGCATTATTTTATGATATCTAATAACTTGCCAAACAAAGCAGAAGTTTCTAATTTTAGTATGGTGGATTGTCTGACTACATTCACTAATGCATTTTATGTGTAAGAAACATAAAGTCCAAAGGTGTACACTACTTTGTTTATAGGAAGATCTGGCAGGGAAAAAGCAGCTCTCTACAAGTTATCTAATTGTAGGATGTTGTCTTTTGATTAAGTTGTACAGACGCCAGCAGGTCAAGTTACCCGAAACTGTAAATTTTTCCCAATCAACCATGAATCTTATGCTGTAGGGATAAAGTTTAAAATCTATTAAAGAAATTTGACAAATTGTAGTAGCTTGATGTGCTAGCGTCTGTACAAATTGATAAAAGTTTATTATACAATGTCATTAGAAAAAATCCTCAGGTTTGTGCTCTACTCAGCTTAAGAACTACTTGTATTTATGGGCACACTTCATCCGTTCCACAGACTAGATTGCTCATTCTATGAGACTTTTAATAAGTGCATATGAAAGGTACACAACATTTTGCCTGATGTAGTTAATACACTATAACTTTTGCAGGGTATTTCAAGAGTTTAGGTGCCGACCTGGTGCTGGACATGACTATAGCTGAGGACTTCTCACTCCTGGAGGCACAGCAGGAGTTCCTACAACGCTATCAGAACCAGCAGAATGACCCTAGCTCTAAGAACATGCCCATGCTTGCTAGCTCCTGTCCAGGTAATAGGCATAGGCACCTAAAGATAGATTATAACTTTGCAAATTGCTCTTCCTTACATATTATAAAACAAAGCCCCCACCGCCTCTGTCTGTCTGAACGCGATAAACTCAAAAACTAAAACGGATTTTCAAACGGTTTTCACCAATAGACGGAGTGATTCATGAGGAAGGTTTAAGTGTATAATTTATTAAGGTTTTGTGTAAATTGGCTGAAAACTGACGATTATTGTTAAAGATGTCGGAAAAAATCATGGGAGCTAATACTGGCGTGCGCCGCGTATAGCGAACGATATACATAACATTTATGTTCTACCTACAGGATTGTACATCTTAAAAAGTTCAACAAAAAAGTCCGCGATGGCATGTCTATATTCTAAGGATGACCCACAGTAACTATTCTTAAGATAAGAATTTCATTGTTATTTCCGAGGCTATTTTAACCGGTATTTCATTAATTCTTATCCAACAAAATGTGTTATTTAAATTGTCCATTTACTGTAGATTAAAATATGCCTTGACATCATATCATTTAAATGAATACTTTAAAATAATTTACTGCTTATGTATGACATGTAGTCACTATGGGTGAAATGTATACGAGGGCTGCACTAAAAGTATCGGGAATGGAATATTTCCACTGTTCCTGTCATATTAAAATCTTTTTAATTGAAAACTCCTTGGTTTTAAAAATCGAATACCATTTATTTATTTAAAAAAAGATTCTCGGTCTTGTCACAAGGTTTTGTCAAACTTGTTTAGTCGTTGAGAAAATGGAATTGACTCGAGAAAATTCAAGAGCGATGATTTATTATGACTTTCGAACTGGTTTAACACAAAAACAGTGTGTTGACCGGATGATTTCTGCATTTGGTGATGAAGCCCCATCCAAAACCACAATTTATCGCTGGTTTGCTGAATTTCAACGTGGACGTGTCAAGCTCAGTGATGATCCCCGTCAAGGTCGTCCAAAAACTGCAGTCACCCAAGAAAACGTTGATGCTGTGCGTAAGCTGATTGAGGAAGATCGACATGTGACATACCGCGAAATTCAGGCAACTTTAGACATTGGCATGAGTCAAATACAAATAATCTTGCATGAACAATTAGGTGTAAAAAAGTTGTTTTCCCGATGGATACCGCATTCGCTCTGTGAAGAGCAAAAAGCGGCTCGCGTTACTTGGTGCGTCAGAACTCCACGCAGGATCCTCAAATGCTGTATACAACATTGTATCAGATGACGAATCCTGGATATACGCGTACGAACCCGAAACAAAAAACCAGTCACGAGTTTGGGTGTTCGAAAATGAGTTAAAGCCAACAAAAATTGTTCGTTCACGGAGTGTTGCAAAAAAAATGGTGGCCACGTTTGTCTCCAAAACCGGCCATGTTACGACTATTCCTCTTGAGGGACAAAGAACGGTTAATGCAGAATGGTATGCTAGCATTTGTTTGCCACAGGTCGTTTCTGAACTCCGTAAAGAGAACTGCAACCGCCGCATCATCCTCCATCACGACAATGCGAGTTCTCACACCGCGCACAGAACAAAAGAGTTTTTAGAGCAAGAAAACATAGAATTATTAGACCATCTGCCGTACAGCCCCGACCTAAGCCCTAATGATTTCTATACTTTCCCTAAAATAAAGAATAAATTGCGTGGACAGAGATTTTCATCACCTGAAGAAGCTGTGGACGCCTACAAAACGGCCATTTTGGAGACCCCAACTTCCGAATGGAATGGTTGCTTCAATGATTGGTTCCATCATATGGAAAAATGTGTCAAATTTCGCGGAGAATACTTCGAAAAGCAATAAATACATTTTTAAATAGTAATGTTGTGTCACTTCCTTGATTCCCGAAATTTTCAGTGCCGCCCTCGTATATTGTGTGTACATTGCAATGCCTGAATTAAAATGTTTTATTTTTTAAGATATAACAGATTCAAAATTACGCGTAACAATATAATTATGGTTGACGCTGGCGGGCGGAGGGCTAAGAGACCTTTTCCTCGGCTATGAGGTATGCGATCGCTTCGTTTCCTTTTAACCCCGGTGGAACGTTCCCGTCATCCCGTGGGATATTTTCCGACATCCACGCGGGTGAACCCGCGGGCAATAGCTAGTTTACACTATAAGTGTTAGTGTACACGTAGATCATAAAGTGCAAAGACGCACGTAAAAACACCTACTAGGCACAAAACTGCTCTTCGAGAGTCTTTGAGACACACTATTCTAATTTACATTATCCAGTAAACTGCTTTTCAGGATTGCATGTAATAGTCAACAGTTTACATAAATAATCTTGTGTACAGTGACTGTTCAAACAACAGATTGCTGTGACTATAGTATTTACCGTTTGTTGCTAACTGTACCTCATACTCCCATACAGGTTGGGTATGCTACGCAGAAAAAACGCACGGCAACTTCATCCTACCATATATATCGAGTTCCAAGTCGCCGCAGCAAGTGATGGGCTCCCTAGTCAAGCAGTACCTGTCCAAGTGCAGAGAACTGACCCCGGGGGAGATTTACCACGTCACCTTTATGCCGTGCTATGATAAGAAGCTAGAGGCGTCCCGAGAAGACTTCTACAGTGAGATGATCAGCTGTCACGATGTGGATTGCGTTATAACTGCAAGTATGTATGATTATACTTTTATTTATTATTGTTAGGGTTCCGTACCTCAAAAGGTAAAGGTATAACATAAAAAAAACCGGCTAAGTGCGAGTCCGACTCGCGCACGAAGGGATCCGAACCATTATCTATAAAAACGACAAAAAAATCACGTTTGTTGTATGGGAGCCCCCTTAAATATTTGTTTTTTTTTAAATTTAATTATTTATTTTTAAAGCGAATATATAACTAAATGTTCTGTGAATATTTCAAGCGTCTACGTGTTGCCGTTATCAATATCGAGCAAAAAAATCACGTTTGTTGTATGGGAGCCCCCAAAATATAATTAAATAAATATTTAATTTATTTAATTATATTTTTTAGTATTTGTTGTTATAGCGGCAACAGATATACATCATCTGTGAAAATTTCTGTCTAACTCACGGTTCATGAGATACAGCCTGGTGACAGACGGACAGACAGACAGACAGACGGCGGAGCCTTAGTAACAGGGTTCCGGTTTTACCCTTTGGGTACGGAACCCTAAAAGGATCTACTTACTCAAGCGGGTACTACTTACAACTTAAATCAAAATATTAACTAAATAGGTGGATGAATAAATTCAATATTAGAAGAAGAAAAAAGTAGTCATCAAATAAAAATACATTTACTAGAATACCTTAATAATATAAACACAAATAAGCGCTCTTCCTCCTCTCTCCTAATATGCTGTGCCAGACAGGGTCCATAATTGTGTCTTTAATTTTAAGCCTACCACCTGTTTTACTAACAAATAATTGTGAATTGAATTGTGAAAAGAAAAGACGGAAACCTAATATAACTTCAATCGTGTGTCTGTCTCTCTGTCTGTATGTCCGTCTGTCACAGCTGATTTGCTCCGAACCTACTGGACCGATTAAGTTGTAATTTGGTACACATATGAAGTTTTGTGACCCAAACAGGGATGTGTAACGTTAATAAATGAATTTTGAATATGAAGGTTACTTTCGGGGGTAAATTAGAAAAAAAAACTTGCGAACTCTACCGAGTACCTTTTTAATAATTTTATAATAAATTGAAAGTTATTTAAGAAAATAGATGAAAATTGACTATTCCCTTATTTACGAAACAACTGAGCCCAAAAAAAAAATGAAAATAGTTCTTTACTTATAGATTACGGGAAAACCTAAAAGAAGTCTATGGTGTTATAATAACACGGTAAATCTCTCAATATTATTTATTTTTTTGATAAAACTATGCACAATAATAAAAAATACTGTACAAAGGCGGACTTAATGCCTGAGGCATTAATGGCATTTTCTACCAGTCAACCTTAGGGTCATGCAGAGACAAAACATGGTAGGTGCAACATAGGGGATAAATAATTCGAAAATCAAAAATATATACTAATACATAGATACTTTTATAAACTTAATAAAAATTGTCAGGAGAAGTAACGATTGGTGGAGTAGAAAACGAATCAGCGCTGGGATGATTCTGCCAACTTCTTACGATTTCTTCCTCTTAATATTGTGCGTACAAACCTACTTTTGCAGTTGGAATGTATGAGGTAATATATTTTTCAACTACAAAGTTAAGTTTGTTCTTGGGATAAAAAAACATGGTAGATAAGTTAGCATATTTATTGTACGGACCCTCACCACGCGAGTTCAACTCGCACTTGTCCGGTTTTTATTAAGGACCTTTATAATTGCAATGCGTACCTTGGACAGTCTCATCATACCCTAAATACACTACACACTCTTCTCATCATCACAGATTAAAAATTACGCGTAACAAAATAATTATGGTTGACGGCGGCGCGGGAGTTAATGACCTTTTCTTCTGCTATTACTACTTACGATAGAAAAGCGGGTTTGGATGAAATTTGGCACCTAGATTAACACATAGGGTAAGTTCATCCCGGTATGGACGTTTCCGAGGGATAATTTCCGACCTACACGCGGGCGAAGCTGTGTTTGTAATAGAAAAACCCCTAAATAAATTTTTATTGCAATGTTTGAGCTTTTAATGAGCATGACTGAGTCTGTGGTTCCAAAACTTGTCTGTCTTTTTAATCATATAATTTATGAAACCCCTCTAGTCGAACTAGAACAAATGCTAGACGCGAGCAACAAGTCTCTCAGTGACGTCACGGGGGCGGAGCTCGATTGGCCGTGGGGCGCCCTGGGCGAAGCCCCGCCTGCGCTCCGCAGACACATCGGAACTGGGTCGGGAGGATACGCAGACCATGTGTTCTTATATGCCGCGGAGCAGCTGTTTGGGGAGAGTAATGCGCAGCTCGTCTATAGGAATTTAAGGTTGGTAGTGCAGTTTTTTATTTAAAGTAAAATAAGATTTGCTATATATTGAGCTAAATGGCGGGCCTACGTGCTGATGATGGTGATAATGAGCCACGTTTTTATATTTTTGTAGTAAAGTCGACCTCGTTATTCTTTTACCATATTTGACAAATTCTCCCAGTAAACTGAAAGTCTGAAACTTGTCACAATGGTATTTAAGCAGAAATAGACCTTGACAGTATATATGACGTGCAAGTGACGGCAAAGCAATGTTACAAGGCAAGCATGCAAGGCAAGGAAAGGAAGCAAGGTTATAGTTTGGCAGAACTATACATAAGTATAGTTAAGGCTCATTTTGAAGAATTACATATTTTACCATGTTCCACTTTGTAACTTCGGCTTGTGGCTCTCGGTGTCGTAACGTACCAGTCAGTCATACATCTTCAGGTAATTAATCAAATGCTATCTAGCTGTATGTGTTTATTATTGAGACGGACTTATTCTGTTGTTCTCTGAGTGAATTCACAAGGAATGCATTGTATGTAATTTGTTATAGGTAGGTACCATGAATGTTAGTACTTACCTATTTAGAATAATTAAGTTAGGATAAGCGCATTTACCGCATTGGGTTACTCTGTAATGGTAGATGTAAGAAGAAAAATAAATAAATAAATTATGTTCAGTGAGAAAGTTACTCATAGGTATCATGTTACAGACAGAGACGATAAATTTGTTAGGGTGCACGATATATTTCAATTATAAGTACCTAATAATTAGTCCTAAAATATATTCATTTATGTTCCAACTTACATCTATCATTACAGGGTAACCTAATGCGATAGTGTACTTATCTAAAGTGTTATCCTAACTTATTATTTTAAATCAATTGATTTCGTTAATGAAACAGGAAACAATGTCCATTGAATGTTGCAACAGTATCTTATGACATCCAGCGTGACAGTTCACAGTGTGACCCCACACACAAGTGTGCCATTGTGTGGTGTGCCACTAATTAGTCAATGGCCAGCCTCGCATTGTTTGCTACTGACGCAAACACTGCACTCGTTTACGTTAGGTCGAGTTTAGAACATAACTTTGTTACGCGACCTAAAATTTTGAGACCATTGTTCCTGACCTGCCGCGGTTCCACGACGAGCAAAGAATAGCGTAACAACTGTATAGTTAGGAGGCGAAACGGAAACTTCTGTTAGATCGAATCAAATGTCATTTATTATAAGCTGAGAATCAGCACTTTTAGAACGTCAAAATTACATAAGACGGTGCCCCAAACGCGCCCGCCCTTCACCACTTGCCAGTGCTTCATCTGGGAAGAAAAAGTGGCAACAAACTCCCCAGCAGCACAGCTGTCTGTTCAGTTAGAAAAACTTGATTCTTTACAATCATATGCAAAGTAATTAACATTACGAAACACAAAACATTAAATTAAATTATTTGCCATTTATGTCGGCTTCACACGCCAAATATACCAACAAAAACAATAAAAACTATACTCAAGCAGAAACAAAAAATTTGGTTAGATTTTCATATATTACTTTCGGTCACAAGCGCGATTGCTAAGCTTGTCGGTTTCGATACCCGGAAATTAAATTGTTTATTCTGCAGGTAGGATATCGGAATCACTTTTACACGTCATATTAAAAAATAAGCTAGATGTAGTCGACATTTCCTATCTGACTACCCCTGAGAAGAAACTCAAGGGTTGAAGTCTCTTTTAATGTCCAGACATAGGTAATCTTGGTCATATCATGTGAGGACCATGTAGATCCGTGTCTGAAATCCGGGTCGGGCAGTGTTCAGTATCAGATGTTTCTATGATAAAATCTCTCAGTAGCAAGCAGCCCAATCTTTTGCGCCTGCTTTCTCGGTTTCTTTTACACGGGACGTCAGGTGAAATGTGGGTGTGCTCTCTGATACACTACTGCCTTCTCCTTCAGTGAATACAGGACTGATGTTATTTTATGTCCTCAGGAACCCAGACTTCCGCGAGGTGACGCTAGAGAAGGATGGCAAGGAGGTGCTGCGGTTCGCGGTGGCCAACGGTTTCCGCAACATTCAGAACTTGGTGCAGAAGCTCAAGCGCGGCAAGTCGCCCTACCACTACGTGGAGGTCATGGCGTGCCCCTCAGGTATGGGCTATTCTATTTTCCCTGCACCACCAATCACTAAAATTACGGTTAGCTCTAAAAAAAAAAAAACATCGTTCTGTTCCTGTCAAGCGTTCGTTGAAACGCATTTAATTCGCGATGTACGGGCCTTGAATCAAGTTCGTATCATGATTTTGTTTTCCCGTTGATGCTTCGATCAAGAATAGTACTAGACTTCCAATGAGCGCATTAAAAACGGACGGAAAAATAAGACCACACATATTGTTGTGGTCTTATTTTGCAACATAGTTTTTCAACCTTATTGCTTACAAATTATGTTTTGTTTTCCCATAAATATTTTTGTTCTTATTTTAAAAATACGTTTACTTTTCAATTGAAGTAGTAAATATATTGCAAACGATAATACACTTTATGTTTGAGTGTTAAGGTTTATAATTAAGTTACATGCAGTCGCAGCCACTATTGCAATGAGTTTTTGTTCCTAATCCTTAATCTAGTGCTATTATTGATCGAAGCTTTGATGAATAAAAAATATTTACGCCAGTTAAATTAACGATTGAAAGCCAATAATGGCAAAACAAGAATCGAACTTTCACAGGGTTGTTACGTCACCATTTTCAATAACCCCTTTTCATAACAAATGGTGACGGAATATATTTTGGGAGATATCGTTTCGTGGTTATTCGATCAATTGATTAGCGGGCGTAAAAAATGAGTCGACCAGAGCAATAAGACCGTTTTGGTAACCTATAGCTTCAACATTCTAGGATGCCTAAACGGCGGCGCGCAAGTCCGGCCGGTCTCCGGCGAGAGTGGCCGCGAGCTGCTCGCTCAACTAAACAACATGTACTCTCAGCTGCCTCTAGCTGTCCCAGCAGACAGCAAGCTAGTTCGCAAGCTATACGCCGAGTGGCTTGATGGCAAAGACTCTGACAAGGCGCGAGCTATGCTGCACACAACCTACCATGCCATCGACAAGTCAGATATAGCACTTAATATTAAGTGGTGATCGGTTGTGACACAGTATAACGGGTGTAAAAAGACGCTTAACGAGATGGTGAGAGTCAGTTGTGCTTGTGATCATTTTTTGTACTGGACCATACCTGGGAACCTTCTGATTACGGAGATATTGAAGGTCAACATTCCAACATTTTTCGAGGTTTTTTTTTAACAAAAACCAGCTGATCGATTCTGAAAAAATCTCACCGTGTAAACGTAGGTGAAGTGAGCTTAAAGTGAGTTTTTAATAGTGTTAATTCCTCACTGACAGTTCACTCCACGCTCACTTCACCCAAGTTTTCACGGTGAAATGGTTACAGAATAGCACTGCAGTTTGCAATGTTATTTAACTTAACTTTAAATACAAAATTTCTTTAAATAAAAGTCGTTTCCCAACAATTAATTTTGCACAATGTTACTAGGTTTGATGTACAAAATGCGTAGGTGATGGCTTCGTGATGGGTCTTTTTACATCCTGTAGATAATGGCATTCACGAGCGCGCGTCATGTGACTCTTATGTCATTGTAAGAAGGTATTAATTGGAATGATTGACTCGCGTTCGGGGAATGCAATAACTGTACCCGGCCGTTAATATGGCCCGTCGAGTGTTGGAAAAAATTCCGCTTTTTAGAGCGTTGCGTCGCAGGTATGACCTTTGTGGAGTCTCTCTAAAGCTCGATGTGTCAAATTAAGTCCCGGGGACCTACTTTACTTTAGTGTAAATTTAGAGTGTCTTTTCACACGTTGAGGCTGCCGGATTCCGTGCATCCGTACCGAAAGCGGATATCGCGCGAATACGCGATTACGCGATCAACCGTGTAATCGCGAATTACCTGAATAATGGCGTAACACGCGACTTGATTTGAAAAAAAAAAACGAAATCTCTGTATGAGCGCGACAGTCGCTTTCGGTTAGGACACGGCCATAAAAGTCGGTGGCGAATTTACCTTCAGGTAAGCCAGGCAACTTGGGCGAGTATGTGCGAAAGCTTTCACCTTCCCATACACTTCGTTACCCCGGAACGTGTAAAAAGACGCCGCTACTTGTGTGTGACAAGTTAGCAAAATATTTATACTGAACTTCCCCAGTCTTGTAATCACACCATTCATAAAAGAGTTGTGTTTATGAACACATTCATCAATCCATGTAATTTGTTCTTATAACATTTGTATTCGATCATTTATAAAAACATACTAAGTATAATCTGTTCTCTGCAAGTCATCATAATCTGAGATATCCAGATGCTCAATGAAAGTTCAGTAAATATTTTAAAATGAATAATAAATAATCGAGCTGTTGACTATCTACTATAATATTTGTTTTGTTTCGTGTCTAGTTGTAAGCTATGTTGTGATATTGTATATTTGCTTATAGAATGACATATAGTTGTAAATATCACGATCTAATTGTAAGAACAATACACTTGTTTGAAAACGTCGTGTTTGTGTCCACTGCCCATTTGCATATTAGGTATATACGTACAACTTATTCACTAGATATAAATATTTAATGGTTCCCTTTATAAGTGACTGTCGGTAAATGGATGACCCTCCGTGTCGCAACTACATGCTGCTTTACATTTTTGTGGGTCTCTCATTCATGTTTAGGATCTGCCATACTGATGGCAATGATTTACTCTCTCACGTCATCGTGACGTCACTGACGATTTAGGGAGAACTGCGTGGTAAGGATAATGTAAAAAAAACGACTGTATAATTATTATTCAGTCCACTGAAAGTTCACGCCTTAAAGGAGGTGCGCTAAGGTAGCCCGCGAAATTCAAATGTTCATATATTTTTTGTAATTTACAGGTCAGTGTCAGGTTGTATGTTGATTAAAATATGATTCACGGCCGTAACAAATATGGCTTTACAGAATTATAATTATTAGAATCAGTAATAAAACTCCTCAAGTTAGAATTGGCCTCAAATGTCATGATTTCATGAAATACTCATTCAGTAGGATTTTAAGAACTTATAGAGTAGTATTGATGGTCTTTATGATTATAATTCTATAAATAAATATTAGATACGGCCATATTTAAATCAACATACAACGTGATGCCGACCTGAAAATTGCCAAAAACATAAGAAAATTTGAATTTCGCGGGCTACCCTGACGCTTTCGTCTTAGTATCTAACAAAATATAAAGCTAAATATTTTATTTAAAAACATATTCTACTCATATTCGCACAGACCAGTAATTGAGTAATACACTATCAATCATAATCGGAATGTTTTTGAGGGATATTTCAAATCCATTGCTTCATATGTGTGAAAAATGTGTCTGGTCAACAACGTAAATTACGCAATGAATGTTGTTGAACTGTCAAAATGAAAGCAATTGCTACTTTATACGTGTGGTACGCACTTACTACGCAGGAAAGCATGGCACAAAAGGGAGGAGGCCTGGGGCCGTATTATGAAGTATAAATGCCATTATGATTCCAGACCGAAAAAAGGACGGTGCTAGCGGTCATGTATAGATCCATCTCTCTCTTGCACTGGAATCGTGATGGCATTTATACTTCATAATACGGCACCAGTAGTGGGCAGTAGATGGAACAAGGCTGCCGATGGTGCTGATGATGAAAACATATTCTTATGACACATATTATTCTTTACACTATCTTTTTAGTAGAGGAATTATAGGCTTTAACAACATGTGATCAATTAGGTAATCGAAACAATTCGAATTAAATCTTCGAAACTATTCAAGCATACAAAATTAAATTAGTGTGAGAGAGTTCTTTACGAAAAACGTATTTTGTAAAAAGGTGTTCATCCAAAATTCCTAGCGGTCAGTTTTATTTAAGTAATTTCAGCACACATGCAATTTTGACACGCTTCATAACTTGATTACTAAATATTTAGTTAGCTTACCTGACCGTGCCTAACTCATCCTAGTTGCGAAGTTCTGATGAGCTGATCACAATCAGTTACGTGAATTACATCACGGTCCGTTGTCGTGCCGCGTCCGTCTCGTGGCGTGTGGGCCGGCTCGTAAGTTAATGAATAACGATCGCAGCTATCGATCGTATTCCGTGCAGTTGCGAGTGCGGGCGCGGCGGCGACCAATCTTGTGTTGTACAAATAATGTTTAGTGTTTACATAACACGTGGTGGACTGCGCGACTGAACGCTCCTCGACACGCGGCACTAGCTCGCGATGGAAGGCTCGAGCGTCACCATGACCAGGATATACTGTGTTCTGTTCTTCACCATCATCAAGGCAGTGATCAGCACGGGGCTGGGCAAGTGCCCCGTCTACCCGCCGCTGCCCAACTTCGACATACAGCGCGTGAGTAGTTCCACATTCCACATTATCACGTGTGCCGTACATTACAGTGCATTTTTTGTATCGTAACGGTTACATGTTACATTCGTAAGCGAAGGTATTTGCTGGCCGGAAGATATAGGTAACTTGTCTTCAATAGAGTTCACTACATAATGTAAATTGGTTTTCTCCACAGGTGTTTACACGCATAATATTAGTAGGTGACTGTTAATCCCTGACAAGACTTATCATATCTGCGGCAGTGTGATACTAAATCTCTAGCGTCCTAACAGAATGTCCAGAAGTCTTCTTTTCCCAAATGTTGGGGTCGGCTTCAAGTCCAGTCTAACCGGATATAGCTGAATACCAGTATTTTACATGGTGCGACTGCCTATCTGACCTCCACAATCGTTACATGTTACCACGATACCCCTTGGTCCAACAGTATATTGTAAAATATTATTTGCTTAAATACAGATTGTTTTTGGAGGTCTATGGTTCTGCTTGCTTCCTAACTCGGGTAGGTATACCTACATTCACCTCGTGTCGTATTTACCATGATATTTCAAGTTCTAGTGCTAACCCCTCCCACTAATAAGTTTTCCTAATCGGGAAAAGTTGGAACCGCCAAAACTATATTTTGTTAGGTACTTAACTCTCTGCCAACTCCTTGTCCAATGTCTTCTGACACACCTCTTATTTATCAGCATTAAGGCTTTTATTTATAAGGGCCTTCTAAATTGGTCCCAATTGTAAAATGGTTTAACTTGGTATTTCTAGAAGGACAAATTTAGACCCTGTGGTAGCGACCAGTAGAATTATATTATCTGGGCTATGGTCTAAATTGATCCTTTAAGAAGACCGTCTACGTGTTAGATTTGAACATATCTGGACTGTTCCCGATATGTTCAAATCTAACGCGTAGACGCTCCGTCTACGTATTCCGATTTTCAGCGTTGTAAACAGTCACCGTGCGCCCTGCTTAAGTCCGAATGTCAAGCGGTCAACACGCAGCTATGCATATGTTTAACATAATGCATAACACTCCATAGGTACCTAAAAAGTGAATCGGAAGGAAGCGACTAGAATTCAGAACGTTACACGAACTACCTATTATGTGCCAAAAGTTTACCACTAGCAGTATAAAAGTTAATTGGTACTCATACATAACACAAGGAATATAGTTATAGTTTGACCGGTACCGCTGTACCGCGCCTTAGGAACGCGCGGCGTGGGGGGGGCGGGATGCCGTGACCGTTGACGAATGAGCGGCCTGCACTGCCCCCGGTGATTCGCGCACATTGTATACCTAAGGTGCAGTACAGCGGCATCAGTCAAACTAAATATTGTACGGTCGTTGACCCCAAAAAAAATGTCATCAATTTTTGTTTTGTTTTATCATGTTTAGGTATCGATACCCATCACGGCTGCGGAGTTTCGCTAACTGATTTAATTTGACCCTGGATAATGTTTTGATAGAACAAAATGCTAATGCCTAAATTAATGAATTCGGATAAACAACATGCGACTACCAATCTAAAGCAAATAAGGAAAATTTGCTCGAAATGAATGTAATTGATTTAACTAATTACCTAATAATTAGCGATAACCTTTCCCCCGCTGTCGCAATTTCTTTGGAAACGATACCTACTAATCATGTTAATATTTCTCACTAATATGATAGGTATTTTCGTCAAAAATGTATTCACGAAATGGGCCTGCCTGAATGGTAAATGCTATAAATATTCTACTAAATTGTTGGTCGACGAACTTTAATCATTTAAAATTTAACCAGCAAAGATTACTTGTTTTGACTAACAAAAGAGACTTCCTCATTTTCTTACGTTACTTCGACTAATAAAATCAATATTACTCCTGTTTTCACAGGCTAATAGTGTACCAAATATAATTAATTTCGTAAAATCCCCTGTTACATGGGAATGAAACACATCTGGCGAAATGTCAGTGTACCTACTAGGTACAGTCGCCAGCACATCAGATTATACCGAACTGTCAGATTTCTCCAAATGATTTTAAACCTTAAAATGTTGATGGATAAGTTCAAAATCCTGGCCTGCAGGTAGTTGTTCCGGGTCGGGAGTTAGTGTCTCGGATATTATTTTATGATTCCGAGACACTAACTCTGAGATTCTGAATTTAATAATTATTGTATTACAATCGGCAGAAAACAATAAACTCCTGACAGCCTAGACCACTCGGTAATCATGGATAGTTTACAGTCTACAACTCTAAAGAATGAACGAAAGAAACCTACCTAATGAAAAATATGAATTGCCGACAATGCCCTTTGCGACACGACTTTGTAAACTTAAATGTTAACTGGAAATACGATTGTTGTGATATCCATTGTAAAGTGATAGTCGACAGGCAGGCGATGATTCAATGATTGGTAATTTATGATGTTTTTTTCATTATTACCGCTTACACTGCCTAGCACAACTTGCCGGCACTGCGCTTCGCTAAGGATCGCAAGTTCGCTTCCCGCACCTACAGGTACACAATGTTGATGTTGTCTACACGGTCTACAGACAGATACTGTTTCGGATTGGTGTAATGTTCTAGTTGTGTTTTTAAAACAGAGTTGGTCAACTAATTCCAAAAAAGCCTACCTTAAAAACTATTCTTTATAGATCGCGATATGTAGGTACCTATTCCCCAAAGTAATAATGTCAGTAACCTTTTTATTTAATTTACATTGATCCACTCTTCGATATGGGTTACCCTTGTTTCATCGAAAAGAAATTGACAAATTATCACTTCCCAAACAATTTTCCGCATAATTTAATTTGCCAAATTATTACATATCAAAAAGTCTCTTCACATATAATTGTAACGCAAACCTAATGTTTGGCAAGTGTACGTTTAAACAATAACTTGTTTACCAACTAGTGCTTTTACCAATTTTAATGTAGTGAAATATTTCAGTTGGTACAACATATTATTTTACGCAAATAAGCCAAATATACTATCGTCAGTTTTCAATTTACCATTTCTAGTCAGTCAATTGCAACCTACAAAAGAATTTGTTTTCTATATATTCTAGTTGTTTCTGGCTGTCTAGTCGTAGGGGGTCACGGTTTTAACCTAACCTAACAATTTTTTTAAAAATAATTGACCAAATCTAACTAGTTTGGTTCAGGCTAGCCTACTAAAAATAAATTAATACAATTATTTTTCTAAATGTTTATTGTTTAAAGATAATTTGCTGTTTTTTTTTTTCCTTTTTATAGTATCAGAACTGGTGATACTTTATTCACATTACAATCTAGCCTATTAGCTAATAAGTAACTTAAATATAACTTAAACTGCTGAGTATAAATTTGCTGTAATTAACCATTGATTAAAGACCAATGACATAATGACATTATCCTTGGTAATATTCTGCCGAGTAAAAATTTTCCCAAATGAAAATGCGCGTACTAAAATCATTCCAAATATTGCATTGGTATAAAAAAGGTTGCTAAAATTTGTTTGGGTAGTGAAATTTTGTCAAAATCTTTTCGGCAAAACGGCAGGATCCCTATCGATATTGATCCAAAAATCCAGTAGGTATAAACTGTTTATTAACGACATGTTGTAGTTAAATGTCCGGGTCGTCCATTCTCTTTCTGTGCAGCAGTAATGCCCGCGGAACGCGTGAGGGAGTGGCAAAACTCGCGCCCTCACGCCCCTAGTCGCTGCATGAGATGCTCCGGGCGTCGGGAGTCGCAGGCCGATTCCCGGCCACCGTAGTCGTGGGCTTGCAGACGGTGAGCGGTAGCTCGCCGTCCGATAATGACCAGGCCCGGGTCGACGGCGCGTTGTGTTCCACACGCGCCTCAAATTAAGAGACGTCAGCAAAAACTGACGGGGTCCGTCAGGGTCAATGCCTGCCAGGGTTGCGTGTGAGTCCGAAAGGGACACCGTGGCCCTGGCACACAGGCAATTGAAGAAACATGGATGGATGTTAGCCAGTAAAAGTCTGACACGCCCTCCCGCTCCGCCCAGAGCGGGAGAAGTTATTTGATAATTTCCCACCAAAAAACAAAAAAGGGGTCTTCCATTAATCATGTGATGTTTTTTAGCAACTTTTTAACCAATCGCCCCCCCCCCCCCCTCCCATGGTGGTACGTGATGAGGTTTCAGACTAACCCTCGCCCCTTTACCTAAAATCACGTGTATTTTATTGGTCAAAGTATCTTGAAAAAATTCAGAATATTTTATCGTTAAATACAGGTAAAAACGTTCGTGTTTTTTTCAAGCCCCTTGAGCCTCACGTCCTTAATGAACGATCCCTTACTACAACAACATGTCGTTGATAGGTTGGTAGACACAGGGAATTTATGATACACAGTCACAGCGCCGAATATCAGCTAAACTAAGCTGTACGTTGGTCAGTAGGTAACTGCTTCCTCTTCATAAAGAAAGCCAAGGTTATTTCGCACACGGTCAGCGCTTAAATTCCTCATCAAAGATGCAATGTTGCTGTCACACATCTGCAGTCGACCAAGACAGTAGGTCTATCCTGGTGACAATCCAATTTGAAACTCCGCAATTGGTACCGATTTTTCGAATGGTTTAGAATAGCTAAGTACCTACCTACAGGTATGCAGACTTGCCTCGGTGACTGAGTTTGACTTGGGGGCTTGGGGGGTTGCTAAAGTTAATGATAGGTACTTATGCTGGAACAAATAGTTCCAAACTTTATTTAACAAACATTTTGGTTTTTCTGTAATCGTTTAATTCTCCATGTTCCAGATGTCCGGCACTTGGTACGAGGTGGAGCGATCGTTCTACCTGGTGGAGATCACCGCAAGTTGTACTGAGCTCAACGTAGCGCTCAACGATCGGGGCTATCTGCTCATCACTATAAATACAGTTAACAAATGGTAAGTCAAGTTTAACTTATTTACCTACAAGAAAAAAATACAAACTTTTTAGGGGATGAATGTTTGAAAATCCTCTCTTTCTTTGAACTACAATAATAAACTCTTTTGCAAAACTGCATACTTTTAGACCCAGCCGTTTTGGGTGTAAGTAGTACGCATTGTCTGTCAGTAAATTATTTTAAGATTTTAATTATGTAGCAGTATGTAGTGTATTAGGTAACTATACTAACTATGGATAGTTGGTAAATAAAATGTAAAGATGTGTAGAAATCGGTTGTCATGGTATTTGGGCATGTGATGCGGAGGAATGTGGAAAATGTCGAAATGAAATATTTGAGTAGGTCAAAATCAAAATATTTTATTTCAAATAAACCTACATGGGTACTTATGAAACGTCAGAAGCTAGGTGCACGGTTCCAAATGATAGTTTCCTATGGAGAAGAGCCAGCAAGAAACTCCACGGTTACTCTTTTAAAAACAATTGACTTAAAATGTTTTCAAATTACAGTGTTAATAGGTATGGGAGTCCTCTTAACAATAACATGGTAAAAAAAAAATGGTCTACTAAACTGCAGTCTATTAACCTACAATGCACAAAATAAAAAATAATCTATTTAAAATATCAATAAAAAAATTAAAAAAATATTTAAACCAAATGACATGATTGCCATTACAACTGTAACAATTCTCAATTACTGAGGTACGAATGTGAATAATTATATATTAGGTACTAGTGACACGCCCGTGCTGCGCACGGTTGTTACGACTTGACAAAACACCGCGATTTCCAAATAAATCTTCCGGAATAAATTCTCTAAATGATGGTGAAAACCGCATCAAAATCCGTTGAGTAGTTTAGAAGAACAACGCAGTCACTCACACAGACACGAAAACTGACTTTAATTTATATCTATTTTTTATATTTTCTATATAAATACAATATGTAACGAAAACCCTGTTGTTCCTTCTACCTACGTTTTAGGAATCGGTAAACAAACATACGAAATAAAGCAAGTCATTTATAAAAACTGTTCAACAAAAATAATTAAAATAAATATATAATTATTAACATTTGTAATGGTTAACTGATTTCTTACCTCTTCAACTCTTTGATTTTGACTTCTCGACTAGCCAATGCTTATTTTTTTTAAATTATAATTCCACCAATGGTGTGCTTGTAGGTAAATGTATACGTCCCTAAAAGGAACAACAGGGTTTTTGTTACATACAGTATAAATAAATAGAAGAGTAGAAGACAGAGTAAGAAACGATGATGATGAATCAACCCAGATTGTGCAAATAATCATATGGCTATGAAGAGGGTGACATCTGAGCACACACGTCTTGAGTTTATTTTATTTTAATAAATGGGTAGACTCAATTATAAAACTACAAAACAATCATCTGTTGGATCGAGATGACGGTAAGCGGGCAACTAGAGATAGTATAAAATGTAGAATAGAAGTCAAAAACATTTTCGCTCCTCAGGACCAACGGCCCATCAACGACGTACGGCATCGGCATCCCGAGCCACAACGCGTCGTCAATCTTCCGCTACAAGCTCAACAACCGCGTGCCGTACATCATCGGCCGCCTGCTGCCGGGCGCCGGCGTCTACCACGTGCTGTTCACGGACTACGAGCAGTTCGCCATCGTGTGGTCTTGTACCAGCGTCAGTATCGCACACTCAGGTATTTTGACTATTATTATAATAAAATATGTATTATGAACGTAAACGAAGCAAAAGGAGTATTTACATAGCGTAGCAGGTGGCGTGCTATAGTTTCTGCTTACCCCTATGGGAAGAAGGCGCGAGTTTATGTATGTCTCATACAAACAATATTATAAGTTCCCTAGCTTCACTTGCTCCTAATCACTACATACCAGTTTTGGTACCCTCCATTCTGTAGATCAATCTACCTATCAGAATAATTTAATGGAGATATATATATATAGTCAGGATAATGATGTTTATGTCAACGAATTAAGTTTATGTATGTGTAATAAGAATACCAGCCTATTACTGCCCCACTGCACGCCAAAGGCTCATCATACAGAGCACATCCCAACAGTGGGAACATTATAATGCTGATTATGATGACTATGTTTGACGAAAACACGATTCCATAAAACTTACTCGACTTTATTAAAAAAATACTTCAAATTAGATCATGAAACTTTGCTTAATGAACTAAATATAAAGCAGGTTTTCATTTATTTTTTTATTACTAACCATTATTTTCACCGTAAAAAGAACTTACTACCGGCGCTGAGGTATTATGGACTCTAATCGAACTTTAGAATTTGAGTAAGTATGAGAAAAGTCAAAGTAGCGCTAAACAAAAAGGTTATATTATTTCTGATGGGCATGTACTGTGGTAAGTACACTACAAACATGTACAATACAAAATACGAAGAAAACTTCCTAAAAGAATCTGCTCTGAGGTTCTCGTTCCCTGGATCGATCAGATTTTTTTTGGCATTTTAAGTCTTTGTTTCTCTTTGTGTTAGTTTGGTAATTACTAAAACTCTGGACCGTGGTAGCCCGAATAAAGAAATTATTATTATAGCTTAGGTACACACGGCTACACATCAAGTTATTCATTTCCAGTTTACGCTGATCTCGCACTGTACGGAAATTCTATACAATGCGAGATCAGCTTATACTGGAAATGTATAGATTGATGGGTAGCCGTGTGTACCTAGGTATTTTCAAAGCTAACGTGACGTCATTATCTTCAGATCACATCTGGGTGCTGGGTCGGCGGCGAGAAATCGAGGCGCCAGTGCGCGCGCAGATCTACGCCATCATGGAGGAGCTTCACCTGGACCCCGACAGACTCATCATTTCAAAGAACAACAACTGTACCAACATCGCTGATAATAAAGTTTAGATTTATATCTGTCTTTTATTGGGACGCCGTACTAGCAAGAATCCGTATAAAGGTATAATTAGATAATTATTTATAGATACTCGTAGAGCAGCGGAGCGCGGTTGTTACGCCAAACAAATATCAACATTGCGCGTGCCTTAAAATAAAGTCGAAAATAAATAACCTGACTCTAACCTGAGAAGCGCGCCTCTTGGTCGCTTTGATGCGTTTTCGGGCTAATGAAAGTTTATTTATTCTCCACTTTATTTATTTCAACTATGCAAGGTCGATATTTGTTTAGCAGAAGCAGCCTCGCTACGCTGCGCCTTGCTTGATGTGTGCCCATAAATGAACGGATTATTTCTCATAAACCATCCATTTCGGTCTGTTTCTAAAATATAACATCACATCTGTCTGTAATTCCCGAAGAGGTACCACCAGAACAGAAAAAACAGTAGAAGTCGCAAGTAGGCGGGGCCTGCGTACCCCAAATTTTGCGGAGTTCCGTTTATGTCTGTTCCACGCACATCAGTCAGAAATAGTCGGAATCAGTCTTGTTACAACCGTCACGGTGACGAAAACTTGAAAAAAAAATACAAAACTGCCTTGTACTGTTTTAGAATCTAAACACGATAGCTGAACCAAAAATGTATCAAATGGTGATACCACCATACCATCGTAATTTATTTTATTTCGACAAAAAATTGAAAAACCACATTTTACGGAACGTTACGGAAATATAAATCTTAGCGATATCGAAATACAGCTTTAAATTGAGTGCATTTATTATAGTGACATCTAGCGGCGGGTAGCATAACTTGCTCATCAAACTATTCCGAGTGCGCTTGAAACGGAAAAGGTAATAAGGTCCTAAAAAGAGTAGATAATAAACAACTCTATCGTCATAGGACTGGTTTATTTTCAAATAAGCAACGGCTGACATATTTCCTACTTTAATTAAATAATAGATTACCAATCACACCAAGGATTTCTTAATGTTACGAAAAATATTTTTTTTATTTAGCGAATCCAAACATGTAGGTTAATTATTAACCTGCTTTAGTGTGAGTTTGGGATCGCTGGTTTCGATACTAATGAAGCGCTATGTCATTTCTACTGTTTTTTCTCTGTTCTGTGGGACTTACTGATGCTATTTTAGACCACCACTGATACATTTTTGGTTCTGCTATCGTGGCAAGATTCTAAAACAGCACAATATGGCATTTTTGTACTTTTTTTCAAGTTACCTTCACCGTTACGGTTATAACAAGACTGATTTTGACTGATGTGCGTGGTGTGCGCAGAGCAGACATTATGCGGAACTCCCGGAACTCCCAGGCCCCGCCTACTTGCGAATTCTACTGTTTTTTTTCTGTTCTGTGTAACTATCACACTAATATTATAAAGGCGAAAGTGTTTGTTTGTTTACGCTTTTACGCTAAAACGGCTGAACGGATTTGGATGAAATTTGGCACATTGGTAGACTATGACTTGGGTTAGGATATTGGATACTTTTTATCCCGATATTCCCACGGGATCGAGACATGCGGGAGAAACCTCGGGGCGCAGCTATTATCAATACAAACAGTGAAAGTTAGGGTATGATAAATGAAATAAAACAGGTCCATCACACTTTCTATTTTTTTGGAAAAATATCTTATATTTACAGTAAAGTTTAATATAGTAAAAAACTTATGAGAAGTTCAGTAATGATTCAATTTGAAATAATCATCATTCACCGGAAATTTATCACATAGGGACATACGACAGGTGTTGAACTAAGCCCTGTTCAATGTACACATATACTTTTAATTCAGATATTTCAATAGTTAAAAATCTTACGTAAAAACTGGCATGAATTTGTTTAGAATATATTTTATGATAGACAATCAAATTTTTTATGTGAACATGTGAGCCCATTAGTGATGTTAGGTAGGTATTTGTAAAGACGTAAAAAAAGAAGAGACCAATAAATTGTGCTATAAAACTAAGTAAGTGCCTTCAGAATGTTAAGTAAATACTTAAAGTATATAAACAACAAAAAATTGAGTCAGAAGTTATCTGTAACAACATTAATCTATTATTTTGGCCAAGTTATTCTTTATTATAGAGTGAAACAGTTTGGTTATCATATTTGGCATAGTATTGAGACAGTATATTATTACATTGCAACATTTAACACAGTATCAGTTACTATCACAACTATTTATTGCTGCCACTGCTTTCTATTATTATTTCATTTAAAGATCAAGACTTCTAATAGTACTGGAATCACTATGAAGATCAGATGACATATATAATTTTACAGTCTTTAACATATTGCTATAGAAAGACCATTATTTAAGGCAAGATCTATCTAGATTCACTAAGTTTGTTACTATTTGTAACCTTAGGCCATATGTAACACGAACATATAATTAAATAAAAACAACAATATGCTGCAATCTTCAACATTATTTGTGCAAAACAAAAATAAAGTGCATAAAAAAACAATATATTATCAATAAATTAATTTAACCAATACTTTATTAAGTACTGAAACAACAGACTGCAATTATGTCTAAACAGCCGGATTCCTTATCAGTTACAAACCGACACCCAAACCTTATGAAAGTATCTTTTCAATACACAACACACATACAGTGAAAAATCTGTGAACACATTATAAATTGCTATGCGGTCACAAGCAGTCTGTGGAAAGTATAACCAAGTCTAAAATTCACACATTAAAATCATTTTCTTCACTGGCAACAATGGTCCTCACTTCCGTCACTTTGAGGCACTCAGCGTCACGATTTCTGTAGTCATAGTGTGATAGTGAGGACACACTGTCAGCAGGGCTGTCGCACTGGCTGTCAGTCATCATGACCCCAGGGTTCTGTGAAGTCTTATTGTTCTGTACAGTGTACTGGTGCATCCACAGCTGCTTCTCCTCCACCTCCCTACTCACCACAACAAACAATTCCTTTTCTTTACTATCCAGCTGCTCTTTTAGATACGCTATTAGATCACTGCTCTGAAAGTTGAAGGGAATAATTTTATAAATTACTATTCTCCATTTTCAATTCCATGCCTGACATAGTTGGGAAAAGGCTAGGCAGGTGATGTGCCTGATTAATTTTTATTGAAATTTTTTCATGTCTTTTTGACACATAAAAGGCCTTTTGGCCAACAGAGGGACTTGTCACATCTTTAAATGGTACAAATAATATTTACCCTTCCTATTAATTGTGGTGCTTCAAGCTTGGAGTCCAAGTTATAGAAGTTGCCCTGTATCTGCCGGATGGTGATCCAGTGCCGCCTCCGCAGTGGCAGCATCACAAACCCCAGCTTGTAGTCCGATGGCACGTTCAGGATGAAGCCACAGATGTTTGACAAGTCCAAACAACCCGGGTCCCTTACACATTACCAAGATTTTAGTTACAATTTCCCCAACTTTTGTTCTTTATGCAGGGTTTGGGTTACATTGGTTGTTTTTTTAAATGGCTATAATTTACACTATATCTTATAATCTGATCTTGATAGTATTCAAGCATGGTACAAAACCCTTACAGACTCTACTTCCAACTATAGATTAGTGGTCCGACAGAAGTCCCAGGGACTTCTGTTGGACCACTAATCTTCGTAAAATATACTTACTTCCTCTTATCAAACCAGACAGCTTCACAGCCTTTTTTCTGTAGAGCTGCCATTATCACATTGATATCATAGTTGCCAAGCCCCAACATGGAGCGGTGTGGGTTGATCCACACATTTGGTGATAGCCTGCTGCATATTGCATCTAACTCGGTCTTCGAATACGTACCCCGCGTCTGGAAACACAAAACAATAAATCGAAACATACTTAAAAACACTATTGACTCTAAAATACAAGTCCAACATCAAATCAACATAACAAAGCTTTGAATTGTGTAACAATAACGCGCTTCACGGCCAAACTTGACGTGTTACTGTAACACTCATTAAAATTCAATAATTACCTGGAATAAATTGTTAAGCGCGTGTAAAGCGCATAACTCTTTAACCTGTTTTTCATGATAAATTGTTTGTTTCGAACTCATCGCGTTCACGTCCCATTCAAATAGTTTCTTCTGACTCAAGCCTCATGATCTTCCCAGCCACAATCTTAATTATCTATTAGCAGGAATTTAGCTATTTATCTCCGAAATACGTGGAGTAAAAATGATTTTGTTAGAATTTAATAGCTGAATTTAACGCAACTTTGACAACAATCTTGACAGCTGTTCCTTAGAGTTGGGACACATCTCTCGTTAGAGATTATAGTAGTATATTCCTTGTTTATTATGTTAGAACTTTGGTAACTTATCGTTTGTCCATTAATACAACGAATAACTTTGTCGACGTAAGCAGCAATTGATAGATTGGGGGATAAAAACTGTTATTGGTTTGTTAGGCTACAGCTGCAGTGACCTCCTGAGTATAAATATTCTGTGGCAGTGACATAGTGCAGTGACATAAAATAAAACTGTGTCACTCACTTATACGTAATACACGGATGTCACTCACAGACATGTAGAAATGTCTGTGGTGTCAGTCTCCTTGGCGGGAAAGTGAAGCGTCATGTTTAGCAGTTTTGTTTTATTTTCTAGTGTTTAGCCGATAGTATTGAACCATGTAAGTGTTTGTGAACGTGTATTAGTGTAGGCAAATTGATAAATTAAAATTATGAGCGAGAAAACTTTACCTTGGCAGAGAAATTTTGTAAAAATTTTTTTTTTTTTTTTTTTTGATTTTGATTTTGTACTGTTGAAGTGAAGATTTATTAATAGTGGCCATGGACCTATAAAAAAAGTTCCATGATAGTGGATAAGTTGTTATCAAGCTCATCTTCAGGGAGTAAACCTTCTATTTGATCTGTTTTAAACATTGCGTCCTGTGGCCAGCCTGTTTGAATGTTAATTTAAAATTGAATTTGAAACTTTTCCAAAATCATTTCAATGTTTTGGTGAAACTGCTGTAAGTCAAAGTGTCAAACTCGAAATCAAAAAACATTTGCCGCGGATGCCGCCATAAATTATACTTGAACCACCCGATACCCTCTCGTCGACTCGTCCGCCGTCGTACATGGAGCGTTTACGCCAAACTTTGAGTATTTTAAATGCTCTAAGACGCCAAAGTATCATAGAGATAGATTAAAAGCGTCTACACACGGCACTTGGCCAGTTTTTTATCTCATAAATACGACAACTCCTTGAAAAGATCAATTTATTGTTTTCGTCCAGGCTTCTCGCTCCTTCTCCTTCGCCATATCTCCGCACGAAGGGTTCCGTACTATTATCTATAAAAATGGCATAAAAATCACGTTTGTTGTATGGGAGCCCCCTCGAATATTTATTTTATCCGGCTTTTTAGTATTTGTTGTTATATCGGCAACAGAAACACATCATCTGTGAAATTTCAACTGTCTATCTATCACGGTTCATGAGATTCAGCCTGGTGACAGACGGACAGACAGACAGACGGCGGAGCCTTAGCAATAGGGTTCCCGTTTTACCCTTTGGGTTCAGAACCCTAAAAACACGTCCTGTTGCCACTAATCTCATTTATAATATATAATAGTCTAAGACTAAAGCCGCACGCGCACTACGGTGAAATCGGTTCCGATTTCACTACACACGCACGGACAACGCTCCCTAGACGATAATCAGCCCTAAATCTTGAGGTCACTTGAACCAATTTCTGAGTTAGGGGTAATGATAAAATAATAATACTGATTACGATTTACCTACTCACGAGGTCACGAGGCGATCAATTGAGCGATCTAGGGCGCTCCCCACCACTTCCCTGATATTTCTTCTGATTTTAGGGCCGTGTGTAGACGCTTTTACTCTATTTCTATGATACTTTTGGCGTCTTAGAGCTTAATACTCAAACTTTTGGCGTAAACGCTCCATGCTCCATGTACGGCGCGCGGCCGACGAGTCGACGAGAGGGTATCGGGTGGGTCAAGTATAATTATGGCAGCATCCGCGGCAAATATTTCTTGATTTCGAGTTTGACACTTTGACTTACAGCAGTTTCACCAAAACATTGAAATGATTTTGGAAAAGTTTCAAATTCAATTTTAAATTTTTAACATTCAAACAGGCTGACCACAGGACGTAATGTTTAAAACAGATCAAATAGAAGGTTTACTCCCTGAAGATGACCTTGATAACAACTTATCCACTATTAATAAATCTTCACTTCAACAGTACAAAATTTCTCTGCCAAGGTAAAGTTTACTCACGCATAATTTTAATTTATCAGAACAATATTTAAACTCTCTGTGACCATTATTCCTTATTATTAGTTCGTCAAATATAGCATCTACTGTATTGCTGAACGACATTTGGAATACCCATCAAGAGTTGTTAAATGATAGAGCTGTTAACCACATTCTAAACTCAGCCAATGTTCTACTACAAAATGCAGACACAAGCCAAATGAAAACATGGAAAAGTTGTTTAAAGTAAGTATTACTATCTTGTGTCAATTAATTATTGCTCTGATTCCAACATTACAATAACAATGAAATGTATTGTTTACAGCAATTTTGATGCAGAATCTTTCTTTGAACAGACATTATCAACTTGCTATCAGTGTCATTCCAGTACAAAACATGGCTTAAATGAATTTAAAAAAAACAAATGCATGTGTGACCTAGGCTTAGCTGATACATCTGATAAATCTCTTAAACAAGCCACAGAGACTAATAACAGTTCATATTTTGTAAAGAATTTGAATTCAGAAAATTCAAGTCAAGAATCAAGATCTGGGGATGATCAGAGACAAGTTTTTAAACCCAGGTTTGGAAGACCTAAGCATATTAGTAAGAATATCAACCAGCCAGTCATATCAATTACTCCCAAAGCTGAGGAAGTGGACTTTGAAAAGGAGGAAGAGGAAAACAAAGCTCATAAGAGCAATGTGGCAAAGATTATGTTTAAGACAGCCAAGGAAGCATTATTAGCTTCCAACCCTGCAGCTAAAAGAACATTAGGGACATCAAGGAAAGCTCAGGCAAAGTTTGTGTCCCCTATGATTGGAGCCCAGTAAGTCAACATTTCCCTTAGTTTATCTGAATTTTAGAAATAGGAAATAGTTTATTATCCGGGTAATACAGTAAGCAGGTTTGCAGTTTACATCAATTTGAGACAACATGAGTTGCTTAAAACATTGGTTTATGGGTGTATTTTTCACCTTGGTATGTTTGTTTCCAGGGACAAACAGGAGACTGTTGAGCCTGAAGTCACAGATGAGAGACTCAAACATATTGATCCAAAAATGATAGAGTTGATTGAGAGTGAAATTATTGATAAGGGGACACCAATAGGTTAGTAGATAAGAAACTTATGAACTCTTTCTTTCAGCCCAATTTAAATGACTAATCTACCAGATAGCAAAAAAAAATATTGAGTAGATGACTCAATATTTTTTTTTGCTATCTTGTTGCTTGTTTTGCTAGCTTTTATCATAACAAAATCTCCAAAGACATTACTTTTTTCTATTTACTATGTAAAATATTGTTTCAGGTTGGGATGACATAGCTGGTCTACACCATGCCAAGTCAACGATACAAGAGGCCGTAGTATGGCCTCTGCTCCGTCCTGACATATTTACTGGACTACGGCGACCACCTAAAGGAATACTCTTGTTTGGACCTCCTGGAACTGGAAAGACTTTGATTGGTAATATTGTTATCTTTAACAACACTGTAGCTGATGGCTCCATTTTAACTTTTGCCTAAATCTTCTGTGTCATGTTCTAGATTAGGTATAGTCACCCTCGTAATTGCTTTATCACCCTATGGTTGAACTTCACTTGTACGTCAAATATTTTTTTAAATCATAATTTGGAATTTAGTATTTTGTGACTTGATTCACAATTCTAGCGAATTCACAAAGTTGTAAAAAGATTTTTATGGCATGTGGCACATCACTAGCAAGAGGATAGACTAGAGAATGTTTGATCTCGGTCGCTTTTGTTTTTTTTTTTTATAGCCATGTAAATAGCTGTAACATGGATAGCTTTAATTGAAGTCCGAAACCTTGCAAGTAAATAAAAAAAAAACTATATGGCTTTTGTCACTAATTTTGAATTTAAAAGTACTGTAATATAATACACATCTAAATAAAATTTAAATTCAGAGTTTACAACTTATAATTTTTATTGAATTTGTACTTGAATGTAAAATTTGGGTATATTTTAAATAAAACAATAAAAAGTCGATGAAAAAAATCCACAGGGTATGAGAAGTGTTTAGGGGTCTGAAAAGATAGCAGATGACCCCACCAGTCGACCATTTCAATTTGGCACACGATGCACCAAACACCCTGTATAATGTCTGAACCATAGTGAAGTTTCAATTTAATGGGAATTGTTGTCAAGAGCGGTAAAGCAACTACGAGGCTGACTATACCCATCTTTGGTGTACAACATATCAGTGTTTTAGGATGGTTGCACATCTGACGGAAACTGCGTCAGGCGTAACGCCGTTAGTTCTCCGACGCATCATTGGTTGAGTGTGTAAGGTTGGATGTTTTATTATATACTTGTCCAAAATCAAAAGTCATTTATTCAAATTAGGTTGAGAATCACCACTTTTCGAACGTTAAAAATTACATAAGACAGTCCCCCATAAACGCCCACCCTTCACTTCCTAGTGCTTTAGCTGGGAAGATGTGGCGCAACAAAATCCTCAGCAGCACAGCTGTCTGTTAAGTTAGAAAACTTGGTTCTATACAATAGAATGGAGCACGTAATTTGTCCTTATTTCTGGTGTTAATATTGTGAATATCACTGTTTTTAGTGTATAAGTGTACATTTGGCCTAACATAAGATGTTGGCGAAGATGAAATTGTGATGCCACTATGAGAACCACCAATATCTTTAAAAAAATATCTCAGAGAAACTCAGGCACCCAGCTGGTAAATTGCTTGAATAGCTCGTTTTGAAGAACAAATATATTTTGAATGTCAGCGACCCCCCAGCAGTATACAGTAGGACATAACGCTATGGACATAACTAAAACAGACTAATCGGGCTGTATCAACGTCAGTGTATTGTCTTACTTTCCTGAGGGCGTAGGCGGCCGAACTGAGCCTTCCCGCTAGGCTTGATATATGTGGTCCCCACTAAAGTTTGGCATCTACTGTTATACCCAGAAACACTTTACACGACGAATTTATCTACCTTTATCTAACACGATGTTGGGACCTAAATTTCTAACATTCGGTAAGGCAAACTTTATACATTTGGTTTTCTTGGCATTGAGAACTAAGCTATTTGTCGTAAACCAATCCATAACCGTTGAGTTACACTGTTTACGTCCTCAAAATCTTGTTTTATTCCTGTCTACTTTAAAAATAAGGGAGGTATCATCTGCAAACAGTACAACGTCACATATACCCTTTATATAGAATGGTAAGTCATTGATATACACTAACAATAAGAATAGACCCAGTATTGAGCCATGAGGTACACCTAACTGAACTGGTAGCCCGGAAGATTTCACACCATTAACATCTACACATTGGAAACTATTATGTAAATAATAATTTATTACTTTAAGAGCTTGTTATGGTGTACGCAATCAAAGGCTTTGGAGAGATCACAAAAACTCCAATAGCATTTAGCGAGTTTTCCCACTCGTTAAATATGTGTTTCAGCAGTGCGAAACCCGCATCTGAAGTCGAACGACATTTTGTAAAGCCATATTCTTCTTTTCTTTGTGAAGAAGGCTGTTTAAATTAAAATGTCTTAGCAACTGCTTGAGGATTAAGTTTTAAAATATTTTGCTAAATGCAGGCAACATAGAAATAGGCCTGAAATTGCTAACGTATTTTTTTTACCTGATTTAAATAAAGGTATGACTTTACTACTCTTCATGAGGTCAGGAAAAGTTCCTAAGTCAACACATTTATTAAAAGTAACAGCTAGATATGGGGCTATGATGTCTATTATATTAGGAGATGCCCCAGTAATCACCAGTGTTTTTATACTTAAGTGTGTCCGTTCTGGCATCACGCGACCGGACGCTTCTTCCGTCAGTTATGCAAAAACCCTTACCGCCTGGCCACGGGAACGGGCGATGCGAACGGCGTTGCGGCGCGGCGGGCGGGGCGGCAATCCACGCGGCACAGTTTGCAGGCCACGGGCGTTCGCCGCCGCGACCAGTATACACCGAGAGCGAAATGTCTATTATCAAAGTTATCTCGATATTGCTTGGAAAGTAGTCGTTTTTTACTTCAAGACAAATATTTTTGAATAATAGGGGTATATAATAGATGAGGAAGAAGAAGTAGGTACTACAAATCAATACAGAGTAACTATTATACTATACTATAAACGATTTTTTTTCAATTATACCCGAATGCGCGTTGAAACCTTTGATTATATTCTAATGAATATACAACCAGAACTGGATAAAATGGTAAATGCAGATAGGATTTTTGCAATAAAAGCTTCGGTGTTCATTATTTCGCGGCGAATACAACTAAACTTATTTGCTTCCTACGCAATACACCGCGTCTACCGCGAGATACGTGGCATGCGCCGCACATTGGGCCCATGCTGAAAATTAGTGGACTTAGGCAACAAAGTTCCTATATCGATGCGATTTTTTTTTATATGACGTGTTATATTATTCCTGACAACTTTTATTCTTATAAAATTTCTTCTAAAGTTGATAGTTTGTCTTGAAAAAAATTAATTAGATTTTTTTTTGTATGGAGCGAATCACGTTTAATTTTTTTTCTTCAATTGTCCTAATATGTTGAGTGTGTGACGTGAGTATATGATAGCTAGGGTCATTCTCTATCCATGAAAAAAAAATCAGGGCCGGCCATCTGCGGCAGCGCGAGTAATCATTCGGTAAAAAAAAATGATTTGGAAGAATTTTTTTGTCATTTAAAATAAATTCAAAGCATATTTTTTGTCTCATTTGGCTGTTTTCACCTTCTTTTTAGTTAAATAAATTTGCCGGACCCACTAGCACTTCTGGAACAAGAAATAATGTGATCCGGCTCTAAATTATTCCCACAAAAGCCCATCAGGGTTAGGAATATGACAAACAGCCCTTTTCAGGGCTACAATTACTTCACAGTTTCATATTGATCATACGTACGATAACTTATACTATAATAATATACATACAGTTGATTATGTAGATAATTATCAACGACTTGCCCGTACAAATTTTAATTATTTCACCTATCATAAACAAAATTAGTATAACCTGAAACATTACGATATATTTATTCAACAATAGATAACGTGCAGTTAAAAAATAACACAGCCAATCAGAGACGAGCATTTTTCGATGACTCATTAGTTATGCGCGCACAAACAAATGAGTCATCAATCACAATGCAGAGCACCTGCATTGTGATTGATGACTCATTTGTACCGATAACATGCAATAATAACTAAATCTCTACCAGAATTACTAGTTCTAAGTACATATGCGCTATTAAAACTATTTATTTAACTAAAAAGAAGGTGAAAACAGCCAAATGAGACAAAAAATATGCTTTGAATTTATTTTAAATGACAAAAAAATTCTTCCAAATCATTTTTTTTTTACCGAATGATTACTCGCGCTGCCGCAGATGGCCGGCGCTGATTTTTTTTTCATGGATAGAGAATGACCCTAGCTATCATATACTCACGCCACACACTCAACATATTAGTACAATTGAAGAAAAAAAATTAAACGTGATTCGCTCCATACAAAAAAATCTAATTCATTTTTTTCAAGACAAACTATCAACTTTAGAAGAAATTTTATAAGAATAAAAGTTGTCAGGAATAATATAACACGTCATATAACAAAAAATCGCATCGATATAGGAACTTTGTTGCCTAAGTCCACTAATTTTCAGTATGGGCCCACTGTGCGCCGTACAGATCCATACATTTGCTTCTGCCGCCCGCCACTCCGCGCGCCGCCAGACGTCTTGCTATTCGCTCGGCAAATTTCGCCGGTCGCGCCGCCACCGGTCGCCGCTACGCGTGGCATGATTAGTACATCTCTATACAATTGTTTTAGTCGCCAGACGCTTCGCAGTTCGCACCGCGCGAATATTCGCTGCAGCGAATGTCCCGTGGCCAGGCTGCTAAAGTCTAAAGTAGTAGTAGTCGTCATTTATTTAAAAGTTTTTATTTATTGCATTTATGTTATAGGTAAATGTGTGGCGGCACAGTGCAACGCGACGTTCTTCAGCATCTCGGCGTCGTCGCTCACGTCCAAGTGGATCGGCGACGGAGAAAAGATGGTGCGCGCGCTCTTCGCTGTCGCCAGGTGTCATCAGCCCGCGGTTAGTGACACATAAACTCACGCCTTTTCCCATGGGGGTACGCAGATACTATCGAACGCCACCTGCTACGACTCCTTTTGCTTTGTTTACATTCATACATCAGCGGTTCGTCTCTTATTTTGTATCAACATCGTCTATGGTCTAGATCTAGAAGAAAGTTTGCATCAATACTCATATCATTATAGTTTTTACTGTGGACGCAAAGGAGTTTCTCAGTCTTGTGATTTCAAGTTAAGAATATGATATTAAACTTATTAAAGTATACTAATGCGTGTCTGATGTTCCAGGTAATATTTATAGACGAGATAGATTCTCTGCTGACCCAGCGGAGCGACACTGAGCATGAAGCTACCAGGAGGATCAAGACTGAGTTCTTGGTGCAGTTCGATGGAGCAGCTACTGGTAATATATAAGGGTGTATTCACGTAGAAAGCTGGTAACCGGCGCCGATATGTCAGCGTTTGTCGGCGCTGACAAGTGGTTGTTGTCAACGCTGGTGCTGGCGCAGGCAGTTTTCATACTTTTTGCCAAATCTGCGCGAGCGCCTCATGCAGTACTGCCGCAATAAACCCTAATACAGTACTGCAATGATAACTTGGATACAATAAACCCCTCAAATACACGAACTACGATAGCCTTGATTTTTAACCGACTTCCAAAAAGGAGGAGGTTATATGTTCGGCTGTATGTTTTTTTTTTTTATGTATGTTCACCGATTACTCCGTCAATTGTGGACGGATTTTGATAATTCTTTTTTTGTATGAAAGGGTATGCTCCCGAGGTGGTCCCATTGCCACCAAATCAGAATCTGATGAGGGGATCCCATGGAAATCGAGGGAAATCCTCAAATTTTATAGGCATACCTATAGCGATTTGAGTATTTTTTATAGTAACTCGTGCATTTGCACTCGAAAAGCACCATTCGGTGAAGTGGAACTGATGATGAAGACCACAGATGGCTACCGGAACTTTTTAATAATAAGTATTTCACCGTTGCGATTCGATTAGGCACTGTAATATGGTTGCTAAGCAATTTATGCTCGTCAAAATGCATATGGTGAAGTCACCATCAGTTCTCCTGGTTCTTACCAGGAGAACTCCTCAACATTTAACGCCCCTGCATCGGGAAAAGCAATATTTTGTAAAAGGTGATGAGCATTTGACATTAGGCTATTGTAAATTAGATAAATTACAAACTGACCCACTAAAAAGTGAAAAATAAAAAACCTTTTAAAAAAAAAAAACAACTGACTTCCAAAAAAAAACACTACAAAGTGAAAAATAACTTTAATTTCGGAAGTCGGTGGCAAAAAACTAAAATACAGATCCAAAGACACCGACTTCCGAAATTAAAGTTATTTTTCACTTTGTAGTGTTTTTTTGGAAGTCGGTTGTTTTTTTTCAATAATTGTATTGGTCAAAAGACATCCAATGCTGGACATTATGTGCCTGGATCCAATATACCATGAAAATTCTCAATTTTATCATTCCAATCATGAAGGTTGGACCTATGTTTCGCGGTGTATGGTCTACGGTTCTGCTGCCTGACCTTGTTACGTGATGTTAACTTGTCTTATATTGATGTAACAGGTGAAGAAGATCGTCTGTTGATAGTCGGCGCGACGAACCGTCCTCATGAGTTGGACGAGGCAGCGCGCAGGCGTCTCGTCAAACGACTGTACATACCATTACCTGATGCTGACGTGAGTAGATTATGATTTCTTATAAAGCCCCTGTAGTAACCATTGAAGATTAATATGTGGAACTTGGTAATTTTTTTACTAACTTCAATAAGAGAAGAGGTTTCAAATACGACAATTTTTTTATATCTCCAAAGTTATGAAATGGATTTGGCGATTGATTTTCATTTAAATATCAAACAACTATCACTACTAATTGATGATACTTAATAATAGGTTGGGGAAAAGTTTCTTCGCATTTTTTAAGAAAATTCAAAACATTTTTTAATATAGTTTATTTACATTTAACTAAAGTATGTAGGTACCATTTTGTTCGATAACTTTTTGCCATCTTGTAAGTAGGGACATGATCCCATTGCTATAGAAATTTTGGGACTTCTGATCAAAACACCGCGACAAGTGGTTTTGGCAGTCCTCTCGTGATGTTAACCTGAAACTGCCTAAAGAATTCTGAAGAGACCGAAACATGTGAAAATCTGAAGGTGCAAGGTCAGGACTATACGGCGGATGCATTAACACCTCCCAGCCAAACTCTCTTAATTTTTGCTGAGTGGCTAAAGATGTGTGAGGTCTAGCGTTATCATGATGAAAAACCACACCCCTTCTGTTGATTAATTCCGGCTGCTTTCTCTCAACTTCTTGCTTTAATCTCATCAGTTGTTCGCAGTAGAGTTCAGAATCGATGGTCCTGCCTGGTGGTAACAGCTCATAATGAATAATGCCCTTCCAATCCCACCACACACACAGCATCACCTTGTTGCGAGTTAACCCGGGTTTCGCCACAGTCTGTGAAGCCTGACCGGCCTTTGACCACGACCTTTTTCGCACGTTCTTGTCGTACGTGATCCACTTTTCATCACCAGTTATCAGCTTCTTCAAAAATGGTTCGGTTTCATTACGTCGTAATAAAGAATCACAAATGAGTACACGGTTCATTAGGTTTCTTTCATTGAGCTTGTGAGGTACCCAAATATCGAGCTTTTTTGTGTACCCAGTTTTTTTTCAAATGTGCCAAAACTGTTTTGTGGTCAATTCCCAGTTCTTCAGCTACGTCGTAACTACTGATATGCCGATGTTGCTCCACTTTTTCAAAAATGGCATCCATTTTATCCGTAATAGGGCGACCAGAGCGACGTGCATCTTTGACATCAAAATTTCCGGATTGAAAACGCTTAAACCAAATTTGTGCTACTCTCACAGACACTGCACTAGGTCCATAAATATCGTATAGCCAAAGAGATTTTATTACAAGTTCATACATACTATAATGCGAAAAGACTTTTTCCCCAACCTAATATAATAATCATCATCAGAATATTTTTCTCTACTTTCTTCACAGGCTCGCAACCAAATAATTACCAATCTGCTTGCAAACGAAGACAACGATTTAACACCGCAGCACATATCAGAGATCGCGAACCTGACGGACGGCTACTCCGGCGCAGACATGAAGTCTCTGTGCTCGGAGGCCGCCATGGGGCCCATACGCTCCGTGCCGCTCTCGCAAATCGTCAGCATTGATAAAAATAAGGCAATAAATATAATAATAAATATTTATTTATTTATTAGACAACTATTCTGGTCCACAATAGGTTTTACATTCCTTAACTCAATCTGATCGCTGCTGAAATAGCTGTACGAGGATCTTTTGGCACGTGACCTAAAATCGGAACTATCGCAGCCATCTTGTTTTTTCCCTGTCAATGTCATTCAAGCACAGAAAGATCTATACAGCACTTTATGAAAAAAAATTACTTAAACAGCTTGCAGCTTTGCTTCACGCATCGCTTCCATATTATGGGCATGGGGACTTTAGCTAAGTGAAGGTGCTTTTAATTTACGGACCAGCATAGACATTTGGCAAGCGATTTTAAACCGCATACGAGACGTACGATACTCATAAAATCAAAATCGAAGGCCAACTAGTCACGCCCTGTTTGTTGTATTGGTGAATTCGGCTGAGAATTCTTGATGAATGAACGCTCGTCAGCTTGGGGTCCTTCTATGTAGACTATCTATTAGTTAGTACTTATATTTAATCATTAAAAAGTTACTTTTTTCAGGTGCGCCCAGTTTGTATACAAGATTTCGTGAATGCCTTACAAAGGGTGAGGCCGAGCGTTTCGCAGGATGACCTAGGGCAGTATGTGAAATGGAACACAACTTACGGCCAAGGATTTTAATAAATTATTCAATTCATACACGTTGTATTTTATAAACATTATATAATTAGAAACACTAGCGGTAGTAAAATCTGTAGAGCATTTTAGACATTATCTCTTCGGGCGTAAATTTAAAGTTTTTACCGATTGTAATGCGTTAAAAGCATCTCATTCTAAAAAGGATTTAACTCCAAGAGTTCATAGATGGTGGGCTGTTTTGCAGTCCTATGATTTTCTCATGCAGATTTTCTTTTCCGAAATTCATTGGCTGTTAAACATAATGAAGTATGTGCTTTAAAACAAAGACATACGAGAATAGTAAATTTAACTGAATTGGAAAGGGGATGGTTGCATGTTGAACAATCGTGCGACTCTGAAATAGCAGAAATTATTTCGAAAATGAGATCAAGTGAATTACCTACTGACGTGGAACGCACTTACGATATTAGACAAGGCATTCTATTCTTGGCTTCGGTCCAATGCACATGTTGTCATAGCGCATAGTTATTTTATTAAATTATAAATTAATCAAGTCAGTTATAATTAAGTAATCAAGTGAGTCAATCAAATAAAAGTGATTAATAAGTAAAACTACCGACGTTACTTTTTTACTTTAAAATATCCGATCCTGACTCAACTCCTACATCAGTAATAATTTAGCCCGACAGTTGTCTCCCCATTTAGAACAGTCCTTTCACGGTTTTTTTTTTAAGTGAAACAGCGGCGGTTCGATAAATGGACGAGAATTGATATTTGCATTCCCGCAAAATGGACTTTGATGTTTAATTTTTTTTTAATTGTTTGAGAGAGACTAACAGAACGTCACTCAACTTATCAAGCATTACTTAAAACTTGATTCAAGGCATTTGATTGGTTGAAACTAGAGTAATGCTTGAATATTGAGTGACGTTCTGTAATACAAGCCTTTTTACCCGACTGCGGCAAAGCCAAAAAAAGAGGATTATGTGTTTGACCTGTATGTATGTCCGTCCCTATGTTCCCTCGTAACTACTAAACGGCTAAACCGATTTTGATGAATGATATGTTGTCCATCTTCATTGCACGAGTGTCACTGGGTATATTAAAATTATTAAAAATCAAAATGGCAGATTTTTGGCGCCAAATCGGCCGCCTATCGAGTGAGGTATCACAATGAATGGTTTTAAAAGGTGATTACATAAATATTAGGTTGGGGAAAAAGTCTTTTCGCATTATAGTATGTATGAACTTGTAATAAAATCTCTTTGGCTATACTATTTGTATCTGACTGGTTTTGGTATCATTGAAAGTTTAAATTTTAAAGAACATAATTCAAATTAGGAAAATGTGTGATTTTCATTTGTTTTTCGTACTGTCAAGATGAATCTAATGAAGAAATTCGATACATTTTAAAATTTTACTACAAAAAAGGCGAAAATGCAACGCAAGTCGCGAAAAAAATTTGCGATGTTTATGGACCTAGTGCAGTGTCTGTGAGAGTAGCACAAATTTAAGCGTTTTACCAATCCGGAAATTTTGATGTCAAAGATGCACGTCGCTCTGGTCGCCGTATTACGGATAAAATGGATGCCATTTTTGAAAAAGTGGAGCGAGACCGGCATATCAGTAGTTACGACGTAGCTGAAGAACTGGGAATTGACCACAAAACAGTTTTGGCACATTAGAAAAAAACTGGGTACACAAAAAAGCTCGATATTTGGGTACCTCACGAGCTCACTGAAAGAAACCTAATGAACCGTGTACTCATTTGTGATTCTTTATTACGACGTAATGAAACCGAACCATTTTTGAAGAAGCTGATAACTGGTGATGAAAAGTGGATCACGTACGACAAGAACGTGCGAAAAAGGTCGTGGTCAAAGGCCGGTCAGGCTTCACAGACTGGCGAAACCCGGGTTAACTCGCAACAAGGTAATGCTGTGTGTGTGGTGGGATTGGAAGGGCATTATTCATTATGAGCTGTTACCACCAGGCAGGACCATCGATTCTGAACTCTACTGCGAACAACTGATGAGATTAAAGCAAGAAGTTGAGAGAAAGCGGCCGGAATTAATCAACAGAAGGGGTGTGGTTTTTCATCATGATAACGCTAGACCTCACACATCTTTAGCCACTCAGCAAAAATTAAGAGAGTTTGGCTGGGAGGTGTTAATGCATCCGCCGTATAGTCCTGACCTTGCACCTTCAGATTTCCACCTGTTTTGTTCTCTTAAGAATTCTTTAGGCAGTGTCAGGTTAACATCACGAGAGGACTGCCAAAACCACTTGTCGCGGTATTTTGATCAGAAGTCCCAAAATTTCTATAGAAATGGGATCATGTCCCTACCTACAAGATGGCAAAAAGTTATCAAACAAAATGGTACCTACATACTTTAGTTAAATGTAAATAAACTATATTAAAAAATGTTTTGAATATTCTTAAAAAAATGCGAAGAAACTTTTTTCCCAACCTATTAAGTTCACTTTTTACGCAGTCGGGTTTTTTATTTTATTTTACACTTTTTACTTCTTTCTCTCAAATGGTTAGGAATAACAAAAGGTTTGAATAGTTAAATCGGGAGGTCAACTTCACATAAAAAATTTAAATCATTTTTACATAAAAAATTATTACTATCAAATATTTTTTCTTTTCTCTCAAACGATTAGGACTAACAAAAGTTTAGAATAGTTAAATCGGGGAGCCAACTTCACACAAACAAATTAAAATCATTATTACCTAAAAACCATCACGCCTGTTATCCCCGAAGGGTTAGGTAGAGGTGTAGGTACCTCTAGTACACCAACGTTTCGCCAGTTATGTGTAATAAGGGGCGAGCCTATTGCCATCAACCAGGCACTAAACATAAAAACTAATTACTCTCAAATAATTTTTCCTTCTCTCAAACGATTACCATTAACAAAAGTTCAGAATAATTAAATCAGGGGGCTCACTTCACAGAAGTCTCCACTGGCCGCCTATGGCAGTAGACACATTGAAGTAGGAAAACTACGGAGACGGCATATTCTACATAAATGACGAATAGTGGTAGAAACACCTAATATTATTCTAAGTAATAATATTAGGTGTAATATCGACACACGTGTTATAAAGCCTTTTGTTTCTTTCTAATTAATCAAGAGCTGCTTATGTAAAGAGAGACACTAAATGTTTGTCAAGGACTAAAGGATAATGCCCATTAGTTAAAGAGGTTTTGGCCAAGTGACGCCCATGAAAGAAACAAAATAGAGACACTATTGTTGCTATTATAGATAAAGAAACAACCACGATTTTTTACATCGAACTTGGTTGGACTTTTATAAATAATTTATAAAAATTGAAGTTTGTGGCTAGAGGCTAACTAATAACAGCCGCACGGCAATACTTTTGTGGGATGTCAAAATCATATCTATACTTGACCGGTCGTCATGTTTAGTGCCAAGTTTTACAACACCCAATGTGCTGTCAAACGGTTGCTTGCTGTCCCTATTGCACTCGCAGTTACAACCCTACGAAAGGCGGCCATTATAAGTGCCCGACTATTGTAGGCTCAGATTGTAGGTATGCACGCAAATGTAGCAAGTCCATAGGTTTATAATCTTTATAATATAAGTCATGAAGTGTAACTGCATCTTCTTGTGTATGACTCATAGCAACAGTGTGGCCAACCCTACTGTTAATAAAAGTAGACCTGCCGTTTTTTCAATGGTATTCTTGTTCTCCGTTTTAGTCCATGTTTCTAGTTTTTGGACACTAATTTCAGTAAAAATTCTATAGATAATCCTCAATAATTAAAAAAAAATATATAGGTAATTGCTGACGGTATGCATTTTAATTTATTCTTATTCTACTAAACAGAGAACAACTGGTCTGAATTCTGAAATTACTATTTACCTTTTTCTACTGTTTTTTTTAATGGTTGATTTGCTGTTTTTTTGTTTAGTAGGATTGGCAGCACTGCTTAACAGTCTGCAGTCATGATGACAGTGACAGACTAACTAGCATTGTCAATGTCAACAATCACCTCTTTTTAACTTTCCCTATTGGACTTCTTGGCGGGAAAGTGAAGCGTCATGTTAGCAGTTTTGTTTTATTTTCTAAAATTTGTGTTTAGCCGAATATTAATGTGTAATAGTGGTGGATTATTAACCATTAAGTGTTCGTGAAGCTGCATTAATGTAGGCAAATGAAACAAAACAGTGCAACATCACTTTAAGTTCTCTCAAGAAGTCCGCGCGAGGTTTCAGTAAAGTGCCGCGTCTTTACTTAAACTCAAGGGGAGCGGGGCGGGATATCATCAATCATCTTTATCATGCATTGAGTGGAGTTCATTTCATAATTATTTAAATAACTTCGTACTTGTTACCTAATTTTACATGACACTGGCGAAATGCACAAACCGTGCGAAGCCAAAAAGAAAAAAAAAAAAAAAAAAAAAAACTTTCCCTATGAAGTCTTATGTTTCATTCCAAAAATTTTCTTTGACATTGGTATTTCCAAAAAGTCCCCTTCGGCGGATTTGGCTTTCAATGCGGCGTTGGGGGAACGATGGACTGGATTTCAGAGGTTTTTTACAGATGCTTCAAAATTTAATGATCCGAGTTACACGGGCGCTGCGGTTTATTACCAAAGCTCCAGAATAATTCTACAGTACAAATGCCCTAAGGAGTCTTCTGTGTTCACGGGCGAGTGTGTGGCTTTATTGGAAGCTTGTCTTTTCATAGAGTCACACCAAAATATTGACAAAGCCGTAATTTTCACAGACTCTCTTAGCTCTTTGCAAGCCCTAATACAAAACCCTTTCAAAAGTAAATTGCACAGCTCCCTTGTTTTAAAAATTAAAAAGTCTTTATTATCCTGTTTTATTAGTCAAAGAGAGGTTCAGTTAGTTTGGATACCTAGTCATTGTGGTATTAAGGGCAATGAGTTCGTTGATGCTTTGGCCAAAGATGCTTGCTCATCAGCAGTAGCTGATCTCACCCACAATACTCATCAGGGATACGACTTGTTGAGCCTTCCAAAAGTTAAGCTCCAATCTTCATGGCAGGAACTATGGAATATCACTGGAAGAAGAAAGGGGAAGTTTTATTATGCAGTACAACCAGTCATAAAAACAAAGCCTTGGTTCCACAGTTACAAAAAAGTCTCCAAAACCGTTATATCCGTTCTTTGTCGAATTCGTTTAGGTTTTAGTTGTACTCCCGTTTTTTTGCGCAAAATCCGTGTTCGGGACTCCTCTCTCTGCGAGTGCGGGTTGGAAGAGGGCACCCTGGACCACATCTTCTTTGAGTGCTCGAACAACATTCCACCTTTAGATTTATATAGTCGCCTCCCTAAATTTAAGATCCCTCTTCCGACAAATGTTTCTTCCTTACTAACATATTCCTCTCAAGATCTGCTTGTGGCGCTGATGACCTTCATCCGTCACAATAACATAAAGTTATGATCTATTACGTTTGTGTGGTTGTGGTATGCGTATATTTTATGTTTTAACATTTATAATATTTATTTATTTATTTTTTGTTTGTTTCAGTCCCGTACTAATCCAACAAGATCTACATTGTGTTCAACAGTATCAATCAATCGAAGAGTTTTATTAGTTTTTATTTTATTTTCTTCATATAATTGTTTTATTTTTATTTTCATGCACACTTGGTTTCTCAACTCACTTTAGACATTGGCAGAATAGTCGACACCGGCTTTGCTTGCCATACAACAAAAATAGAATAGAATGTCAACAATCAGCTGTGTTTTGGCGCGTACCTAGTCAGTCAGATTTATTTCTATTTACCAGGAATTATTCAAAGTATTCACATTCTGCATTCCGCTTTGTTATTGATGCCTCTAATCAATTAAATAATCAAATTTCTACAAGATGTAATAAGGTAAAGTGAAAATGGATCAAGATAATCGTGTTGTTGTGCTGATAGACATGGACTGTTTTTATTGCCAAGTCGAAGAGAAACTGAATCCGGAATTAAGAGGAAAACCTATTGCCGTAGTTCAGTACAATCCTTGGAAGGGCGGAGGGTAGGTTATATACGAAATAGGTAACAAGGTCCATGTAGTTTACGATTGTATACTTTTCACACGATTGTTTACAAGTCCTATTATCAATTTCTCAGAATCATAGCTGTAAACTACGTTGCTAGAGCTCAAGGTGTTGGCCGCCACATGCGAGGAGATGAGGCCAAGGAGAAGTGCCCTGATATAGAGTTACCTTCCGTGCCATGCCTCAGGGGTAAAGCTGACATTTCTAAGTAAGTAGTTAGTAAAATCAGTTAACTATTTCTTCTGCAGTGTTTTGGCGTTCATAGATGTCTAACAACTTGCCTTACAACACATGGTTCTTAGATTTTCACATTTAATATCCAAAAGCTGCATGTTTCTAGGTTAGGAAATAGTTGTAAAACCGCTTTTGTCAATTACAAGCACCACATTTATCTTTTATGTAACTTTGTTTCTGTGATATATATGCCAATTTTCCCATAATATTTATATTTCAGGTATAGAGAAGCAGGTAAAGAAGTAGCAAGAGTGTTACAGAAGTTCACACCACTCTTGGAGAGAGCTTCAATTGATGAAGCTTATCTGGACATAACAGCTCCTGTTAGTACTCAGTATAATTTAAATCAGCACCTAAAATTAACCATATTTTATCGTGGTTTAACTTACTATTCTTTTGACAACATTCTTTCTAAAAAGCAAAAAAAAGTACAAGCATCTTTCAGAATCTTACCATAATATTGTGCAATGCAACATAACATAACTCCTGTAATCCCCAAAGGTTTGGTTAGGTAGAGGTATATCTATAGTACACCCACATTTCCCCAGTTATGTTGAAGTCCAATGTAATGTTGATTTGATAAATTGCACAACTTGTATCTTTCAGGTGCAAGAGAGACTAAAGACCCTCAATGTGAACACAGTTCACACTGATATGATGCCCAACACCTTTGCCCTGGGTTATGACTGCGTGGAGGAATTCCTTGCAGATGTACACACATGCGGCATTGAGAACATTGAGTTTGACTATGAACATGCAAAGCGGTTGCTTGTAGGTGCAGTCATAGTCAGTGAGATTAGAGCTGCTGTTTATGAAGAGACTGGTAAGGACACATTAACAAAAATGAGCACTAAAGCCTGTATCACAGAACCTCACTCAAATCTCAAGCATTACGTAAGACTTGTTTAAAGCCGTTTGATTGGTTTAAAATAGTTTTAAGTAATGCTTGAGTCTTGAGTAAGGTTATGCATTTTATGGCCTTATTATAAGTCTCAGACTAAAAAAATATTTTTAATTTATTATAATCATTGGTGTTCTTGTATTTCAGGTTACAGATGTTCAGCTGGCATAGCTCACAACAAAATATTAGCTAAACTGGTGTGTGGCATGAACAAGCCAAACAAACAGACAGTTCTACCTAAGCATTGTATAGATATACTGTACAGGTAAGTGTTCTGAAGATGACAGGATAATTGTTGTGGGACATCAGCATCACACTACAAAATTTGCATAAATATAATGATATTTTTTCTCTAATCTAACTGGAATTAATCATTTACAGCTGTTAGGGATGCTATCACAAAATCTGACAAAAAAACAGTTTTTCGGTACATTTTGCGGCAAAATTTAACCAAACCAAACGTAACTAATAATTGCCACAGATAGATGACTCCTTCATCTCCATTGGCAATTTTTTATTCGAGAATGTTGGTTTATAATAATGTAAAAAATAATTTCCGTTGCCTCTTCACACAAAATTGACGATATTGTGTTGAGTTTAGGAACATTTTTCTTCAACATAATAACTAAATTTAGTTATTAAAAATATTTTATGTAAGCAGACATGTTCACCTCAAAAAGGTAGCAAACAGAACTATCAAAATGTTACAAATAGTCTCAGAAAATAATGTTGAAAAAACCTATATTTTTTTTAAAACACTTGGTAATGTTTTTTTTCCTATTATTTAAAAACCATATCAAGAAATTTAAAAATCACACACTGGGCTTCAGCTATCCGTGTGATAAAATCAAAATTTTATTTTATGATTATACAATATCTTCATTAAGTAAATAAACGGCGTAATAAGCTATATTTTCGAGAGCGCAAAAGTGATGATACTATTAACAGGTGCTGAGACTGACACGAATGGTTTATCACCACGAAAACTGTACTTTTATAGTTACACAGACTTAATGTTTCAATTATTTCAAGCTTTCTCACAATTAGATAAGAAATTGACGAAAACCTTTTTTTTGTGATAGCACCCTAAGTAAGTATTTACTTAAATTCTCTGACTTTCAGCACATTACCATTGAAAAAAGTAAAACACCTTGGAGGAAAGTTTGGGTATTCTGTTTGTGAAATGTTGAAAATCCAAAAAATGGGTGAGCTGCAAAAGTTCACAGAAAAAGATTTACAAGCAAGATTTGATGAAAAAAATGGGTAGATATGCTGAATGAAGTTTTATTCTTATTACCACTGGAATTAATTATTTTTCGATAAAATACGGTATTTTATTTCTTACAGAACTTGGCTATACAATATCGCGCGTGGAATCGACTTGGATCCTGTACAAGCAAGATTTAACCCTAAGAGTATTGGATGCTGCAAACAATTCCGAGGGAAGGCTGCTCTCCTTGACTTAGAGAGCGTTCGGAAGTGGCTCAAAGACCTCGGCGACGAAATAGACGACAGACTTGATCAGGACGCGTTAGAAAATAACAGAACGCCGAAACAAATGGTCCTTAGTTTCTCTACGCAGCTACCAAATGGTCGAGATTCAAGTAGTTCTCGATCATATAATTTTGTAGCTGATGACGATCTATGCGCCGAGTTATTTTCTAGCAAAGCTTTAGAACTTCTCTTAGAAAGTTCTGAAGGAGTCAAAGAAAAAGGTATGTAAGTTTTACAGATTTCATGTCTATGATCACCAGTGATCGGAATAGGTAGGGCTAATATGCTTAGAGTTCAAAGAACAGTGACAAAAAAGTGGAGACCTTAAGGCTAAATTTTTTTTCGGAGGGGGTGTTTCGAGTTTCGGGACATCACTTATGTACAGACGCCAGCAGGTCAAGCTACCCGAAACTGTAAAATTTTCCCAATCAACATTGAACCTTATGTTTTAACGATAAAGTTGAAAAACTTTTAAAGAAATTTGACAGATTGTAGTAACTTGATGTGCTGGCGTCTGTACATTTAATGTTAATGTTAGTAGGTAATACTTTACTGTATTACTAACATTAATATTAAATGAAATAATTATAGTATTTTTTTTTTTAACTAATTAAAAAAATTCAATTCAAATGTCTGGAACACGGTGCGTCCTAGGCAAAAAACTACAGAAATTTAACCCCCCTGTGTAACACCCGTGCATGCAGCATGCTAACATGAATTTATGTAAAAAAAATACCGGCCAAGTGCGAGTCGGATTCGCGCACGAAGGGCTCCGTATATTATCTATAAAAACAGCAAAAAAATCACGTTTTTTGTATGGGAGTCTCCCTTAAATATTTGTTTTATTTTAATTTAATTATTTATTTTTAAAGTGAATATATAACTAAATATTCTGAGAATATTTCAAGCGTCTACCTGTTGCCGTTATCAATATCGAGTAAAAACGAGCAAAAAAAAATCAAGTTTGTTGTATGGGAGCCCCCTTAAATGTTTATTTTATTGATTTTTAGTATTTGTTGTTATAGCCGCAACAGAAATACATCATCTGTGAAAATGTCAACTGTCTAACTATCACGGTTCATGAGATACAGCCTGGTGACAGACGGACAGACAGAGCGACAGACGGCGGAGCCTTAGTAATAGGGTTCCCGTTTTACCCTTTGGGTACGGAACCCTAAAAAACAACATGAATTTATGGAAAAAATATTTTGTCGTAAGGCGTCTCCACTTTGTCTCTGTTTCTTTTACGAACTTTAGGTATTTTAGCTCACCCTTTTCCGATCACTGGTGATCAACCAAGTGCTGATTAACATTGTTTACAACCTAAATCAAAATTTGTTTTTCCAGAAGGTGAAGGCAACAGGAGATTGAAAGCTCCAATAAAATTCCTAGGAATAAGTGTTGGAAAGTTTGAAGATCATACAGAAGTAAAGAAGACTAAGAAAATATTAGATTATTTTTATGCTGGTTCATCAAAAGGTGTGTCAGATAAACCTAAAGACAGTAATAAACAAGAAAAAGTTACCAGTGAACAAGCTATTGTGAAGAATAAAACTACTGCTAAGAATGATGGCAAAGATTACATCATGCAGAAATTCTTCGAAGTGTGTGAAAAATCTCAAACGAGCCAAACTCAATCTTTATCAAAGCAGAACGTTGATCAAAGCAATAAAACAAATGTTGCAGTTATTCTAGAATCTAGTTTAGATAAGCAGGAGTCATTTTTTGAAAAATTATTGAATCAGAACAAGGATCCCAATGTGACTAAAATAAAAGATTCAGAATTAAATGACCAGATACGGACAACGACGCCCGTTTGTGATGTGGTCACGTTTGGAGAGGATAGCAATGAGACATATTATTCAGGATCAACAATTGTTGACGAAATAAACAATAGCGTGGCACTGTTCGAAGAAGATCCGAAGGACGTCGCTCGTGTTACTAGTATACGAGAGCTACTGAGCAGCTCCAGAATCGTAAAAGAAGATGGCTCTGACACTGTTTCAGAACCAGAACTAAATACCGATGCAGCTGTTCCTGTCATTCCGCAGAATGAACCATCACAGGTTGAAACATTTAACTGTCCTGAATGTAGCAAATCAATACCAATGGATGAGGTCGCCGAACATTCAGATTATCATCTCGCGTTAATGTTGAGAGAAGAGGAGAGGCAACAAGTTCGCAAAGAAATAAAAGAAAAGCATAATATCGTAAAAACTAAAAATAATGAGGAAACAAAGAAGAAGAAGCAACCAGAAGAACGAAATAATTCAAGAAATGAAACAGCATCATCCATTGCTAGCTTTTTAGTAAAAATAGATGAAAGTGTTCCAACAGACACATGTTCAGAATGTGGTAAAAAAGTTCCTCTGGAAAGATTTGGAGAACATTTAGATTTTCACGAAGCACAGAAGTTGAACAGAGAATTAAATAAGAAAACAAATCCCTTATCAACTGGAAGTAATGTAAAAAGAAAACGGAAATCAAATTCCCCTGTAAAGAAGAATAAAATGCCTTGTAGACCTATTGACTCTTTCTTTAGATAATGAATTATGATTAAATGTAATGGAAACACAGTTTTGTTGTTTGAAAGGTGTATATTATAGTGTTAAAAAGATTTACACAGCATAGATCTCATTCTGGATCTTTCTCCAGGCGTCAAGGGGTCCATGCTCAGGGCGGTACTTGACGTTGCAGCCGTCGTTGGCGAGGCGGCCGTCTTCACGCAGCTTCTCAAACTCCTCACGCTCATATTTGGTGAAGCCCCACTTCTTGGAGACGTAAATCTGAAATAAGACATAGTTAAATTAGAACTGAGAATAACTTTCAGGTGCCAAGCATATTTTAAATTGAGGACCCAAGATATCAAAATAAAATGATGTGCCCAAGGCAGGGCAGGGCAAAGGCAGTCCCTCTTTCCACTAATGCCAGGCGGCTCTTGCCACCCAGGACTCAAGCTTAATCATAGGGCTCTCATTCTTAACCTTGTAGTTGTCTTCTTCAAAAAATGGTCAAGCATAGCGATATATGAGAATAGCATACCTTTTGGCGACCAGGGAACTTGAACTTAGCACGACGCAGAGCCTCGATGACCTGAGCCTTCCAACGGTCGCTAGAGCGCACGGACATGATGGGCTGTCCGATACGCACACGCGCTACGGTACCTTGCGGCTTGCCGAAAGCACCTCTCATCCCAGTCTGGAGCCTGAAGAGGAAAGTTTTCAATGTTTTAATTTATTTTATCTACTAGCATTTACAGCAGGAATACATAATGCTTTTCTTTAGTTACATCGGTTGAGGTTAAGGGGGATGCTGCGCTAAGGTAGCCCACGAAATTCAAATTTTATTAAGTTTTTTGCAATTTGCAGGTCAATAACAGGTTTTATGTTGATCTAAATAATATGATTCACTGCCGTAACAAATATGGCTTTACAGAATTATAATCATTAGAATCGGCAATACGACTAACTCTCTTCGAAAAATCTTATTGAATGACTATTTCTTGCTTTATCTTAGACATTTTATTATTTGCAAGTCACCGTGAGAATTAGTGCTATGACCTATGTGTAATTTACAGGATAACAAGATTGGCACAATATTGTTGAGTTTGAATATCACAACATTGTGCAAACATGACTGGATTTTTTTTATCTGTTTGTACTGATGACAATCAAATTTTAACACAGGTTCATCTAGTGCTTCTGATAACAATATCACACATTTAACACCAAAATAGAGACTTGCTATGTTGTATTATTAATATTTTATTACGTAGATAGAATATTTCAGTTACTGTGAATGTGAAGACTGTGTAGGTCATTGTTTTTTATTTTTCTCAGTTAATTTTTATCATGGTCTGGCAGTTTGAGTAATTTACACTGCCTACCCAAATGTCCTTTCTTTGGTATTGTGTGTGGAATTGTTGAGCTCCTAAGTTCTTGAGTTGAGCTGCACAATTACAGGCAGGTCCACTAAATCTATGTGGTTCTCAGATCAAAAGTCCATTTCAGAAACCAATCTACATGGTCTTTACATGATCTGAACAAGATTATGTGTGGACTTTAAGAGAAAACCTCTGAGTTTGTTTCAAAATCTCATCGTGTTTTTAAAATATGATTGATGTGTAATAGTGTTTGTACAACTGCAAACCTACTTACAGAAATAAAATAATTTATCATATAATAATAATAATAAATAAAGATGAAAGGATGAATCATGACAAAACTTCTAGCAATTTTTCCATTTATACAATATGGCTGATGAATCATGGACAATCCAAACTTGCTCAGGAGGCTGTGCAATAACATTTTTTAGGAACCAAAATGGTTACCTGAGGTGTGAGTGAGTGCATTACGTGAAAGTTCAGACCAACCATGATTCAACGGCCGTATTGTACCAATTTACCCCATTTTACGTTAAGAGGCACACCTACTGAGATTGCATTTTAAATTATTCAAAACAAAAAAAAAACTGAAATAAGAGTTTAGTGGTTTTGCCATCATCAGGGAAGGGATTAAACTGCCAGTTATCTGTCCAAAATACTCTCATACACCATAATAAAATTAATATAACTAATTAATAAAAATAACTTATCATGTCAGTTAAGTACCTCGTTATTGTCCCTTTCTATTGTTGTATTATAATCATGATTTATTATATTTTGAGTTTTAATGTTTTATGTTACTTCTACTTTTTATTACAAAGTACTTCTGTAGCATTAAAAAACATAAGTTTTCTGACTTGATATTATTTGATTATTATTTACAAGACAACACACCAAGCCTATGGGTTATTCCCACATGTGGATAATAACTGAATTTTTCACTACCCAACACTGGAAGTGTATTAACAATAGTCTACAAGTGCATTTAATTGATGTGGCATAGTAAAACTGATTTACTGACCTATACTTACAAATCATGTACAGCATGCAATCTTAGAAAGTTTGTTAAGTTTTTATCTTTGGCTAGAGTCTAGAGGAATATCTAAGTAACATCAAGGATGCTTACCTATCAGCTCCAGCGCACGATAACATTTTGTTAATGCGGATAACATGGAATGGATGCAGCCTCATGCGGATGTGGAACTGATCCTTGCCGCAGTTCTTGACAAGGTACTTGTTGCAGCAAATACGGCCTGCTTCCAGAGCCTCAGAGCTCAGCTGCTCGTACTCATCAGACACCAGGTGCACGCATAGCGGGAAGTCGTCCACCGTCGCCTTCTTCTTACCCAAGTCGAAAATACGGATCTTGGGGTCGGGGACACCACGACAGAACCGTGACTTAGGGTACGGTTTGTTTTTACAATACCGATAACTGAAAAACACATTTCACTCGTTAAAACTTAGTCCAAATAATGATCAAAACACAAATTTTGAGGTTGTAAATTATTTACCATCTCGCTGGCCGGCGCCCCATTGTGATCTGAAATAAATAAAAAATTAAACTTAGTAAGTCTTACACTACACGTCTTCGTAAATTCACAGAATAATATTCATCACTTTTCAAGATTACATTAGATTATATATTTAAAAAGTTATCAGCACCTTCACAAAGCGACACCACTTCCACGAAAAGACAGACGGAAGTTGGTTTGACGTTGACGTAGACTCAGTTTAGTGTGGCGAGCTCAAAATATTATTAAAATTGGAACTTCAATTTGATTCCCACTCTAATCTCCAAGAAATATCACCCTAAACCTTAAAGCATAACAAAAATGCCCTAAACATGTAGCACCGCACCGACACCAAATAAACATGCAGGAGAATGATGATCACCCTAAACAAATCACTTTGAAAAAGTACCCAAATTATGGAGGGCTTTTGTTTTAGCTTGATTTTGATTAGTTTAAAACCTAATACCCTTTAAAACTATGTTGGTGGTGCCAATTCTGGCACACAGAGCATGTTCTGGCATACCCAGGCTACTACTCATCATTATTAAATGCCTACTCAAGTGTGGGAGAATTTGCATAGCTAAGATTAAGGCCCATATAGAACGTCATTCAAGACTCAAGTATTAAATAGAAGTTATCATCACGTCTGTAATTCCTAGTCCCATATATCATTGAGGAAGCCTATTGCCATCCTCCGGGCACAAATTCAGACTCAGGGCTGGCTACTGAAAATTTCCTGATGGAAAAACCCCTTAACATTTTGACCGACCTGGGAATCAAACCTTGGACCTCCTGCTCAGCAGTAGCACTTGCGACCACTAGACAAACGAGGCACACTATAAACTAGTTTTACCAATAAGGCTTTAAACTAGTTATAAGTAGAGCTGGCGTCTTGAGTGCAGTTCTGTAATACGGGCCTATGAGCGCATTAGAGCAAACTTTGAGCTGTTTCTTTTCCGCCGTGGCGCCATGTTCAACCAACCCTTAGGCCCGTGTACACATGCGTTTTTGCCATGAAAAACCAAGGTTGATTCGCCGTGTGTTGGCAAGCAGGCACGGTCGGCACGGTCATCAGTGTGGTATGGATCACTATAATTAGAAGCTTGTTGGTGTTGACAGACAAGGTGGCATTACGGCACGGCGAGTACTACTATTCTGTGGCCTGGCTCCATCGCCGTATGCTTCGTCCTGTGGTTTACTACTCTAAGATCTACTATCGTAAAAAACCGTGCCATGTTTGTTGAACAGGCCTTATTCTTCTTACAAGTGTTTCTGAACTTGAAGGATAGTTTTGGTGTATTTCCGGTAGTTTCTAGACGGTTTTTACACTGTCAAAGTGTCAAATCTTTGATGAAAATGTCAGCTGTACTCTAGTACAGCTTTGTTCTAACAAAACAGACGTATTTTTGCGTAAAATTAATGATCTAATGAGAATAATATAATAAGTGATTGTTCAAAATGGGTGCTTTAACAAGTAGGCAAAACGCTGGTGTAGAAGAAGCCGATGTCGTGTCCAATCATGCATATAAATATCCGCCTAGATCAGGTAAATGGGACTTCTCTTTAATTCGATTACCCTTATAATGTGGTGTCGTATTCAATAAGCCTGGTCCATCTCAATGTTTATTTTTACTATCTAGTTTATTTAGTTAACTTGAGCAATGCAAATACGTGAATTATTTGATTGGTTTAACTTACTATGATTGACAGTAAGATTCAGGGTCCAATTTTGTCGTCTAAATCGATTTCATCATGTTGAGTCGTGTGATAAATTAACTAGACTGTACATAGTTATTTAAATCTATTATCAAATTTCATCTTGATACAAACAGTTATTGAATGAATACTGCCACATTTTCATGTTCTCATTTCTGAGTAAGTTAATGCTATAAGGAACATTTAGAAACTGATGATGCAGGTAATTACTTCGGGAGCCATTTCATCATGGGTGGCGAGAGATTTGACACCCCTCAGCCGGAAGCATATTTATTTGGAGAAAATGCAGACTTGAATTTCCTTGGCAGTAGACCCACACCTGTAAGTATAATTATATTGAACTAAAATAATTTATTAATGTCATCAGTTTTATGATATTTTGAAATCAATAATGTTCAAAATGTGTAAAGATACAAAAAGAAAGACAGCATCATAAGAATGTAATATTGTAACTAAACTTGTGCTGAGAATGTATGTAACACAATGTACTCTCACATTCTTCATAATTCAAAAGCACTCAGCTTTTAAGATTAGTAAGAATGTGAGTCCACAAAGGTCATCTAACTGAAGAACTTCATTAAACAATCAATTATTTACCTGATTCTAAAACTTATAAGGAAAATTGAATTGAATTACTTCATAACTAATCCAATAAGAATAAATCTATGTATTGTTCTATCATTACCTGATTTATCACAATTAAATTAATAACAATTGACATGTCCTCAGTTCCCGTACCCCCCGCCACAGTCTAATGAGCCTACTAAAACATTAAAAAGTCTAGTAAATATACGTAAGGAGTCGTTACGTTTCGTACGCTGCCCTGAGCCCGTGGGCAAGTTAGCAGAGAACAAGATTGGCGATGGCATGATCAAATCTGTGGACAATAATGGCAAAGGGACTTATTACAATATTGAGTTCACATTTGATTGTGACGCAAGATGTGCTATCACCGTGTTCTACTTTTGTACTGAAGAAGTCACCCCCACTGGTGTTGTGTAAGTATCATTTTGTTACGTTGTTTTGCTACTTCAGGGGGTCTACTCCGAAGCGTTAAACCGAAGTATCGGCCGAATGTTCGGTCGTTTCTTCAGTACGGCTAACTATCGCTAACTACGGCAAAAAAAAAAAAAAAGACAGTCGAAGAGATAAGCCAAAGTCAAAACTGTGACTTGAAGTCTGGTAAGGACTCGAAAGTCAAAAAAGGAAACTGTGGAAGTTATAAAACGGCCGAACATTCGGCCGATACTTCGTTTTAGCACTTCGGAGTAGACCCCCTTGTCTATAATAACTGTGTTTATGGTTGTATTGGGTTGATTTTAATGAATGGCAATGTGAACTTGTGTCCATAACACTTTATTGTCAGTAAATCATTGTAATTTTTTTAACATGACAGGAAATCGATGTATCTGTATAATAATCAGATAATTCATAAGTTCATAATTTGCGACTGCAGAAGTGAAATAATAACATTCTTAGAGACCTCTATAGCTATTTAAACCTCCTAATGAAAGCTCTATTATTCAGACAGTTTGCTGAAGTCTGCCTTTGTGCAGTTTTTGTGCATAAAACTTTAATAAATAACATCCATTAGAAAGAAAATACAATGTTTACATTATCAATATTTCTTGCTTTTCGTTATCACAGTTACTACCCGCGCGACCCTGCAATGAATTCCCAGACGTACCACTACAAGAAGGGCGCGAATCAGCAGTTCTGTCAGATTTTGCATGTGTTCGACCCATCTAAACACCCTGAGGAGGATCTGATCTACAATGCGGACAGGGAGATCATACCTATCGCTATATACTGCGTCGTGGATGAGGGGCAGGAAGGTAAGTACCAAATTTCCCTTTGAGTATTGATTCTTGTCCACAATAGATTCTTCACACAAATCAATCTATCTAATTCAAAATATATTGGCAAGTGTAGCAGTGTCATGGTTTATCCACCTAACATTTGCATAAATAATAAAAATAGTTAATTCAACTCAGCCTATAGCAGTCCACTGCTGGACATAGGCCTCTCCCAGGCTGCGCCACAACACCCTGTCCTCCGCCTTCCGCATCCAGTCTGTCCCATTCACCTTTTTAAGGTCGTCTGTCCATCTAACTTCATTCCTGATCTTATCCTTCAAAGAAACTCCGAGCATAGCCCGCTCCATAGCACGCTGAGTGACCTTGAATTTGTGGACCAGCCCGACTGTCAGTGTCCACGTTTCGGCACCGTATGTTATAACGGGCAGGACGCATTGGTTGAAGACCCTTGTCTTCGAACACGGGATTGACGACGAGAAGACTTGACGAAGTTTTCCAAACGCTGCCCAACCCAACCGGATCCTTCTGTCGGCTTCTTTCTCCAAATTGTGCCTACCAAGCTGGAAAACTTGCCCTAGGTAGACATACTCCTACACAACTTCGAGAAGCGACCCTTCGATGTGGATTGGACTCGGCAAGACGTGCGAATTGGACATGCCTTTCGTCTTGTCCAAATTCATGCCTAGGCCAACCCGCCGAGTGGCTCCATTTAGGCTGTTCAGCATCTGGTCTAACTGTTCCAGCGTCTTTGCCATTATGACGATGTCATCGGCAAAACGAAGGGGTGAGATGTACTCGCCGTTTACGTTGATACCCTGTCCAGTCCAGCGTCTTAAAGACGTAATCCAATGCATTGGTGAACAGTTTCAGGGATATCACATCCCCCTGTCTCACCCCCCTGAGTAGTTGGATGGGGCTGGTTTCCTTATCCTGGATCTGGACAGTCATCGTTGCAGCGTCATACATAGTTAATAAAAAAAACAAAAACCCGACTGCGTAAAAAGTGAACTTAAAAAAAGCTAGAAACAAGATTTTTATAAACTATTTAATAAATAATCTCATGCAGTTTCAAACAATTGATTATTTTTCTGTGTTGTAATTATTTTAATCGCACTCAGAATGGCATCTGTGTACGATTAAAATTAAATTATGTAGTGCCAATTGACGTGAGTGACGTGATATGCAGGTGAGGTCAACGACAACTGTTGTGCGTCACGTTAGCATGTAGGTAGGTATTCATTCAATTAATGTAAACCATCTTGATGCACCGGCGCTTTGTTCCCCTAGTAGGAATAAAATTAAATTGGTCCACATAACGTCAAGATGACGCGATTATAGTGGCCATATATGTAGTGGCTATATGGAATTATACAATTTCGTCTGATGTACACACGGCTACACATCAAACTATAAATTTCTAGTATACGCTGACCTCTCATTGTAGGGAAATCCTGCACAATGCGAGATCAGCTTAAACTGGAAATGTATAGCTTGATGTGTAGCCGTCTGTACATACAATACGGCCGATGAATCATGGCCAGTCCGACCTTTGCGTAAAAACGCTGCGCAATAAATTTGTGTATCATCATCATTTCAGCCGAAAGACGTGCACTGCTGGACATAGGCGGGAGGCCTATGTCCAGCAGTGCACGTCTTTCGGCGTGCCAAAGGAGCGGTGGGGGTGCCATAATCGCCACGCTTGGCGCGGGTTCGCTATTTGTGTATAATCCTAACTAATATTACAAATGCGAAAGTGAGTTTGTTTGTTTACAGTTTTACGCTAAAACGGGAGGACGATTTGATGAAATTTGGCACATGGGTGTCTACACATGACCTGGATTAGGTCATAAAATACTATTTATCCCGATATTCTCACGAGTTCGAGACTTTGCGGGTGAAACCGCGAGGCGAAGCTAGTAAAGAATACTGTCACGTTTATGATAAGACTAGCTGCGCCCCGCGGTTTCACCCGCGTAAGTCTCGATCCCGTGGGAATATCGGGATAAAAAGTAGCCTATGTCTTAATCCAGGGTGTCAGCTACTTCTATACAATTTTTTTCAAAATTGGTCCAGCCGTTTGAGCGTGAAGAAGTAACAAACATACACTCACAAACTTTCGCCTTAATAATATTAGTGTGATGATAAAACACTTCGTATGTCGAAGAATGTAATAATCAGGAGGAAGTAACGCTTACTGACCTACTGAGCAGTACTATTTTACTTGCCATGCGTGAGGTTTTAGAAGTCATTACATGAGTGGTTCGCTATAGACATTGGACGTCGCCACAAGGCAAGACGTTGCAAAGGCACAATTTTCTCTTATTTACCCATTAACCACAACCGTGTCGTACCTTGGGCGGGAATGAATAGCTACTGTCTCAGATATGATCGCTCTTTAAATATAAGTTTATTTTTTTTCAGCTGAAATAAGGCAGTCACATACGACGATAGCGGTGGTCGAGAAGCACTCTGATGGTACTTACGTGCTGAAGGCGCTCAAACAGAAGCTGTTCGTCGACGGTCTGTGCTACCTGCTGCAGGAGATATACGGTATAGAGAACAAGAACCTCGACACCAAGGTAAGTAACCAATCAAAAGGGTGATTGAGCACATATTGAATTAAAGTTACAATTTTAGCCCACTGCAATTAAAAAGTAAAGGTTGTTTTTCATGTAAATAAATAAAAGGGTTCACCATAGCTATTCACAACTATTCGACAGGCTCTCGTGTTGAAAATGACACATTTCTATTACCTGATTCGCCTATCTCCAGACAGCAAACAGCTGCCGAAAGAAAAGCGGTTGTCTATTTGATTTAAACTCACACCGCCTTATTACAAAACAAGATTTATATTTTGACATGGCTTAAACCATGCAGCAAGTTTTTGTAATAAGAACGTAACAGTGATTGAAATACCGTTCTTTATACAAAACTGAAAACTTAGTTCGGTACTAAGTTGTCAGTTTTGTGTTTAGGAACTTTACCATAGTCGGAATAAAGTTCGAAATTCCATAATGGCTCCATGTTTTAAACCTGGGTCTGAAGATAAACCTTGTTTTGTAATAAGGGAGACAACATTTTCGATTTGTGAACAGCATTTAGAGAACTTTTTCGATACCATTGATTGATGTCTGGGGGTCTACTCGTACTCCGAAGCACTAAACCGAAGTATAGGCCGAATGTTCGATCGTTTCTTTACTACGGCTAACTATAGCTGACTACGGCGAAAAAAAAAAAGAAAGACAGTCGAAGAGATAAGCCAAAGTCAAAACTGTGACTTGAAGTCAGGTAAGGACTCAAAGTCAAAAAAGGAAACTGTGGAAGTTATAAAACGGCCGAACATACGACCGATACTTCGGTTTAGCACTTCGGAGTAGACCCCCTGATTCAGCACGGAAGCGTATCGAATGGTTGTGAATAGCTATGCAAGTGCAGTTATAAGTAGAAGGGTGAAGTAAGTGGCTAACTTGGTCTGAGTCCGTAAGCCAATTGATAAGCTCGATATAAATTCAAACGCAAGTTTACGTCCCCCCTCACAGCATAGGCATAGGACTCCCTCCCCTCATCCCACTTCCCTATCTTTTGCTGTTTGTCGCGAATCTCTTAGAGAACTGCCAATACAGGTGTGATATTTAAATCTTCTATCCCCTGACACAGCCGAGTTCAGACGAAGAGACCGAGGACGGTGGTTCAGAATGCGTGATCTGCATGTGCGACGTACGGGACACGTTGATCCTGCCGTGCCGCCATCTTTGCCTGTGCAACTCGTGCGCCGACTCGCTGCGCTACCAAGCCAACAACTGTCCCATATGTAGGGCGCCCTTCCGCGCGTTGCTGCAGATAAGAGCCTTGCAGCGGAGAGCCGACAACGCACCCGCTCTTCCTGCTGCGGCCAATGATGTAAGTAACATTTTGAAATCTCACTAGGCGTATTAACTCTAATAAAAAAGCTTCACACAATATGCGCTAATACAAAATAAACCCTATTTTTATTGAAATAAAGTTTGAAATAATTACAATATGTTGTACAAATAAGCTATAAAAATGGTACAGTAATACTACTGCTTTACGAATTTGATGTGTTTTATTGTGGTGTTTTTTTAAACATTAAAAACAGGCCAAGTGCGGGTCGGACTCGCGCATTAAGGGTTCCGTACCATTATCTATAAAAATGCCAAAAAAATCACGTTTGTTGTATGGTCTTAAATATTTGTTTTATTTTAATTATTTAATTTTAAAGTGAATATATATCTAAATATTTTGTGAGTATTTCAAGCGTCTACCTGTTGCCGTTATCAATATCGAGCAAATACGAGCAAAAAAATCACGTTTCTAGTATGGGAGTCCCCTTAAATATTTATTTTATTCTGTTCTTTAGCATTTTTTGTTATAGCGGTAACAAAAATACATCATCTGTGAAAATTTGAACTGTCTAACTATCACGGTTCATGAGATACAGCCTGGTGACAGACGGACAGACAGACAGACGGCGGAGCCTTAGTAATACTTAGTAATAGTAGTATAAAAACTATTATTTATTTTTGAAGTCTATGGATCTTTTTGAAAAACATATGTGTATACTAATGTAACGTGGGCACAGGGCAGCACAGAGAACATCCCGGCCGGCTACGAGCCCGTGTCGCTGCTGGAGGCGCTCAACGGGCCGCACCCCGCGCGCGCCCTGCCGCGCCTCGCGCCCGCCATCGCCAGCCCGGACACCGATACTGCTTCGCAGGTACCACTATGTCGCACGGCTACGCTAAGCTAAGCTACGCTTGCCGGGGCAGGTCCGTGTCTCGGAAAGCACGTTAAGCCGTTGCGTTGGTCCGGCTATCATTCTTGGATCTTTGACAGTCGTTACGGGTCGTCAGAAGCCCGAAAGTCGGACAACCAGTCTTACCAAAGGGGGCGGGGTACCGTATTACCCAGTTACTGGATTGTGGAGATAAGCAGTCGCTCCATGTAAAATACTGGTACTCAGCTGCATCCGGTTAGACTGGAAGCCGACCCCAACATACTTGAGAAAAAATTGATAAACCATTTATTTAGTGCATTCAAAATAAATATTACAACACACAAAATCACAATGAAATGATAACAAATTACATTAATATAAATAAAACACGAAGAGACAATATACAAATAAAAAATAAAATGAAATTATTTTAAAGAAATAAAGATAGTTATTATTTCTTTAAAATAATTTGACACACTAATCAGCTATACTCGATACCACACATTACAAACATTAATGTTGTAAAATGTGTACTTTTGAAACAGAGTAGGTACTGAGGTAGTGAACAAATGGACGTAAAAATTAATGACCTCTGTAAAAATGCTAATCGGAATGTTCTTGAACTAAGTTTTATGTGAAACTGAATTTCGCGTGAATCTATTAAAAATTGACATATTAAAAAAAAAAACATATTTGCGTTACACTGTATATCACGCCAGCAACACAGAAAAGTACGTCTATATTATTTTTTGTCCAATTCCTAGGCAGCAGAAATCTTAAACCGCTGCAACTTGGAGCGCAGTTCATCCACGAGCATTGGCAGCAGCAGCAGCAGGAAAGCCAAGAGTGGCTCCAAGGATGACGTCAAGAATGTGCGCGACAGATCCGCTGCCCAGACCGTCACACCTGAGGTATTTACCGATTTGAGATCATAGATTTATTATATACTACCAGCGTTAGATTAACAGTGCAAAAGAGGAACAGCATAGTCTGAGCGTACGTTAGAGCGAGATAGGTAGACGAGACCATTCACGTGCACGCTAACGGCCTGCATCGGCCGACGAAATAGATCCCGCTTATTTTCACAATCTCAGGTTTTAAAGTGTTTAGTAGACGTGATTAATAACGGTTACGTGTACAGCACCTGGATGTAACTCATCTAAGAAACACCCATAGAATTATTTATTGCACATGTAAACACAAATGGAATGTTAAACTGCCTAAATGCAATGTTTTAGAAATTATACAATTTTTTTTATCACATTAATGCTCTGAATGCATAGGAATTATATTTACATAATAACAAAATAATTTATAATAAAATACCAGATCAGATAAAAAAATTACCTGTTCACAAGTTCAAGAAAACTTGCAAAAAAATTTAATTGACAAATGTTATTACACGGTTGAAGAGTTCCTGGATGATTAAGTTTGTAACAACAACATTTTCTAATTTTTTTTTTCTCTTTCTTTGACATAGCTACTGAACTTTTGACATTTTTTGAATATATATATTTTTTTTTTTGTTTTTACTGTAAACTTTAAAACTACCCATATTTGTATGTCTTACCATAGACAAAACATAGCGCACTATATTTACTTTTAAGATCTGTATTTTTTTTGTTACCTATGTTTTACAAATAATAAATGATTGATTGATTGATTGATTGAACAAATACGTGGATTCCAGCTTTTTTAACATCATAATTATTTGTAAACCTAGAGATTGACACAATACGTCGATACTATCGATAACATATTATGTTGATATAATATATTTTTTTTAATTAATGGCTTCACACGACTAGCGCTTTATTTTGCTTCATACTTTAATCTAATAATAAAATAATGTTCGATTATTGGTTTTATTAATATGTGTGAATGTCAAGTATGGTAGAAAAGTTTTTACAGGACACAATACATTCATTTCCCATTTATCAATACATATTAATTTCGTTTTAAACATATTTACTTTTTTCCCTTTCTTTTCGCGAAAACTGGTTCAGGCTGTATACCTCTCACTGCTGCAAGGCATCGGCTGGGCCTGTCACCTTGCAGCAGTGATCTCACAAACTTTATTGTTTGTGTGTTATTGTTTTAATAACATAGTTTGTGAGTATTTTGTTACTAACACTATCCCCCTTATTACAAAACAAGGTTTATCTTCAGACCCAGGTTTAAAACATGGAGCCATTATGGAATTTCGAACTTTATTCCGACTATGGTAAAGTTCCTAAACACAAAACTGACAACTTAGTACCGAACTAAGTTTTCAGTTTTGTATAATTTCAATTACTGTTACGTTCTTATTACAAAAACTTGCTGCATGGTTTAAGCCATGTCAAAATATAAATCTTGTTTTGTAATAAGGCGGTTTGAGTCTTGGTTGCTTGAATTAAATGATTAAATTAAATTAGATTATAAACATCTTGAGAATGGTACATGGGCCACCTGCTTCCTTCACGTATACGTGAACCTTTTTTGATTTCACCGAAAAGTACAGTCACGCACGGCTCGCATATAATTTTCATTGCAATTTTTTGCTGTTTGCAGGTCAGTTTCAGGTTTATCTTGATCAATATATGATTCGCGACTATATCAGATATGTATTTACATAATTTTTATCATTAGAATCATGAATACAACTCTCTAAGTTAGATTTGTTCCATTGAGTGACAATTTCATGAAATCATGACATTTGAGGCTAATTCTTACTTAAGGAGTTGTATTACTGATTCTAATGAATATAATTCTGTAAAGCCATATTTGTTACGGCCGCGAATCATATTTTAATCAACACACAACCTTACACTGACCTGTAAATTGCAAAAAAAGTAAGAAAATTTGAATTTCGCGGGCTACCTTAGCGCATCCCCCATATGCTTGACAACCCTATACCTAATAAATATTGTGTGTATGTGCAGTTCCGCATGTCGGTGCTCCTGGCGCGCGAGGAAGAGGCCAAGCGCGCCGACGACAAGGCGGCCGCCAGCAGTCCGCTGCTGTGCGGCCGGAGGCAAGGCAACGGAGACAAGGTCTCTAAGGTACGTATTACATCAAAATAAAGAAGACAGAAAGAAAAATAATTATTTTATTTGGGACATGCACAAGAAATACAGAAAGTAAAAGTAAAGGAACATTTAAAACTAACAAAATTGACATATTATTATATAAATAATTATGTCAGTTTTGTTATTTTTTTGTTTTGTCGAATATCGAAAAAATAAAAAAATATGAATCAAGACTTGTACGACGCCAAAAAGGCTCTTATCTCAGCATAAACTGCGATATTTAAAAAATAAATACTCCAGCGCTGGTATTCTGATAGAGCCCCCTGTGATGCCCACGTACGCACCTACGGGCGGACACATAAATCCCACAATGAAAAATTAATAAAACAACATTTTCTAGTAAATAAAAAACAAACGAAAACTTTTTACAAAAAAAAAAAAACAATCTACTTAAAAGTCGGTTGTTTTTTTTTGTTAAAGTTTTTTTACTTTTCACTTTTTAGTGGGTCAGTTTGTAATTTATCTAAAGTTACAATAGCTTAATGTCAACTGTTCATCGTCTTTTTCCAAAATATTGCTTTTCCGATGCAGAGACGTTAATTGTTGAGGAGTTCTCCTGGTAAGAACCAGGAGTTCCGAGTTACTATAAAAAATACCCAAACCAGTAGTGTGCCTGTAAAATTTGAGGATTTCCCTCGATTTCAATGGGATCCCCTCATCAGGTTCTGACTGGTGACTTGGGACCACCTCGGGAGCATACGCTTTCAAACACAAAACAATTTTTAAATCGGTCCACAATTAACGGAGAAATCGGTGAACTTACATTAAAAAAAAACATACTGACGTACATATAACCTCCTCCTTTTTGGAAGTCGGCTAAAAAAGTATAGAAGTGAACCACTTCGAAACCTTACGGTTTCAGGGCGGTTGGTACTTTCAACCGGTCAAAATTGTGCCCGGTACAAACCTGACTATTCGAAAGTTCCATTCGTTTCGAAAGATCTGAAAATGTTTTATGAAACGCATAGTTTCGTTTCCGAAGTATATTTCTTTTTTAATGATTATTCTTTGTGTTTTACAGTCTTCCCTAAGTCTGGAATATCCCGGTGACATGGAGTCTGTGCAAGAAGCGTCGGGCTCCGACGACGAGGCTCGTGCGACGCTCCCGGAACCTGACAGCGACGCCGAGCGTCTGTCGCCGCTGCTCACGCACCCTACGGTTAATGGGGTGAGGATATTTCAATAGACTCTTTCTATACATACTTACTAGTACTTTATATTTGGTTTTAGAATTAAAAATTTCGCGCCGTGACGAGTAATAATCGAAAGCAAAACGATTAAACGATGCAACGAGGCTTGTGAAAGACGATTCACTGGAATTCCTGTACCTATGTACCATCTCACCTCTTGATTGTTAGCCCCGCATGATGATGGGATCAAACTTCCTTATCTTTCTCCTGTATTGCTAGCCGGAAAATAAAACATTTTCTGCGAAGCAAATTCTAGTGAAGAATTTTCACAGGAATTATCTTTATTTAGGTTTTAGAAATACTATGTGAAACGTCCATTGTACACGTAAGAAATAAAAACCGGTCAAGAGCGAGTCGGACTAGCGCACCGAAGGTTCTGTACGTATATGATGTTGATGATCTCTGATAAACTGTGCTATTTATAGACATCGTTTTATTTTTCCTGTAATCTTTACATAAACTTCTATCACATAGAATAAATTCAGATTTTTCTCTATGCAAACTTCGGAGATAAGGGGAACGGTATTTTTTTTATACATTTTTCATCAAAAGTCGAAAACTATGACGCCTAAAAAAAAAATGTTTGAGAATGTGCAAACAGCTCTCTAAACTATAATATGTGGGGTATCATATGAATGATACCCCACATATTATAGTTTCATAGTCCATAGTGGACTCCATATGAATTTTTAAGACCCCCTTTCAGGCCCTGTTCAAAAAAGATATATTTTTTTAAATTTATTACTTTCAAAATAGTTGGGTAAACGTCATCTAAAACTATTCCAAATTTCAAGTTGATAGCATTAGTAGTTCTTGAGATATCCCGCTGTGACAGAAAGACAGACAGACTTAGTCTCACCCTATGGGTTCCTTTTTACCATTTTGGTACGGAACCCTAAAAATATATACTTGATGTCAAAGGTCCTGAAAATCAGTTAATTGGAAAAATCTTGTAAAGTTTTAGTTTTACATCTGTTTGTGTGTCCAGTCTACCACCAGTATAATCTATATCAGTAGAAAACCCTGTTAAATGGTGTATTTCGGTATCGTTTTTTCCGGTTCTAATTTATTGTGTACAATATTGGTCGTAGGGTATTTAAAACATGCCTGTCTTGACAACAAATATGGAGGTGTTTATTGCACCACTATTTTGAGCATAAAACATATTTTTTTTCTCTATCTAGAAAAGTAGTTTCACACAGTATTTCGAATCCTAACTAATATTATAAATGTGAAAGTGAGTTTGTTTGTTACGCTTTCACGCTAAAACGGCTGAACGAATTTGGGTGGAATTTGGCACATTGGTAGACTTATGCAGGTGTATCCATTTCGAGAACTTGACCGTATTCTTAGCTTTTTATTATTGAAGTAAAACTTCATTCTTTCTTTTCTTTTTAAAAAAAAACGTTGCACCACACTAGGAATTTCTCCTGTATCGTGGGTGCGATTACAAACATTTCAACTCACATACACAAACAGCCAGACCCGGAACAACTACTTGTAGGTCATACAAATATTTGTTCCGTGCGGGAATCGAACCCGCGACACGCAGCGCAGCAGTCAATCGCTTAACCACTGCGCCAACCGTGCCGCAACTTCGTGTCGAAACTTCTTTACGCACGCTTGACTTGGAGAGTAAGCTGGTGTATGCGTGACGAGAGCGTTACGGAAGCGAGTGAACGTAAGTTGAGAGGGAGATATAAGTTAATGAAGATAGAAAGAGATAGTTACGTTTCGTATATTACTGTAGGGGCAAGAGAGAGAGGTGTGAGCACACATTTTCTTTCTGTCTTTCTCTCTTAGCCAGTTGCGTTTCGTATATCTAAGACACAGTGCAGGCCTATTGTTGTAAGTAAGTATAATTAGTATTACTATTTGTAAGTTTTAATTCAGTCGTGTGGTCTAAAGCACAATCGTTTTTTTTTTTTTAATACAGACAGTATCAAGCCTGGGCAGCGGGTCCCCGGGCACAATGCGCGCGGTGAGCTCTGCGCTGCGCCTGTCCGCGCCCTCACTCGCGCACATCGACGACACCGATACCGACGAGCCCGACCATAAGCACAACTGTCAGTATGCCACTCATAAATATACCGACACATACATATAATAACAAACACACGGTGAGCTCTGCGCTGCGCCCGTCCCGCCCGCGCTGGCGCACATCGACGAGCCTGGCACGTCAATATGCCAGTTACCCACTCAAATATACACCAACACATACAATAACATACACACGTCACGGAATAATGGTATGCAAATGGTTTGCCAATGTGCAAGCGACTAACTGCAAATACACTTTTTAACCTTTTGCATCGGACTTAAAACTAATTGGTGAAATGTGGGTGTAACAACTATACACCTCTGCACACCCCATCGGGGAATACAGGCGTCATATTATGTCTAAATAAGATCGCCTCAGCATATGACATTTCGTCTTTGTCTCTTTCACTTCCGCGTTGTCTTTGCATATTGGCACTCCATCTGTGCACTACTCCGTGTCTATCTGACACAATGACACCCTACTACAAATAATATATCTCATGCTCCTATAGTCATGTAAATTCAAACTTCGAACGTCCGCTAGTAGGCCGCTATTTATACCAACTTTCAATATTATTTGTAGATATTATTACGTGGAAGCTTTGCTTGGAAATAAGGGTGATATTGCACTAGCATTTGACCAAGTGGACGCTAGTATGATTTTGCCCTAAATGCCCATTTTGAATGTATAGAGGTGGTTGTTCATTTCGTTATTCAGTAAGCGTCCTGTCCGAATTATGGTTTACGATCATTAGTTAGGATTATTGTAACTAGGTTAGGGTTATTGTGACTGCCTCGTTGGTCTAGTCGTAGCAAGCGCTACTGCTGAACATGAGGACCTGAGTTCGATTCCCAGGTCGGGCAAAGTGTTTAAGTCCGATTACATAGGACTTAAACATAACTGGCGAAATGTGGGTTTACTCTATGTACACCTCTGCCTAAACCCTTCGGGGATTACAGGCGTGATGTAATGTATTGTAACGTGAATTTTAGATAAACACAATACTCCTACTAAACTAGACATTCTGCTTAGGGTAGCTTTTAACCCATACATAAGAGTGTTTTTAAAGCATGTTTAAACTAAACGCTGTTTTAGATTACCATCAATAGTAATGTCTCAAAATTTTTGATTATAGAATTGATGATTATAACATTGAATCATATTATTATGTCGTAAACGGCTTACATACCAATAATAGCAGTCATCCATAAATTCGACATGCTTGTTATTAGAACTTAATCGCATCCTATCAGAAGGGAGAGCGCGTGGACCTACCTAGGGCATACAAAAGCAAAGACAGATGTAGTGTCATCGTGAACAGTTGATAATTGGGTGTAAAATCGCACGCAGCGAGCGGAACACAGTCTCGTAACGATGTGGAGTCGCCGGCAGTCGCCGAGGACTCAGATTATTTCACGCCGGAAGACACCAACACGACCATTCTGACCGTTCCTAAGACGAACAAACTTGCAGTAAGTCCGCCATCTTGCATCAGCTGTCATCGTAGTCGTGACGTCATCATTGAGCTTTGTTTGTGTGCGTGTTAATTCGGTTTTGGTTTACGCGATGTTCTTTTATTTTCCGCGTCGTGTTTAATTTGCACTTTCATTATTATCATGTACTGCATCCGTATTGTATGAATGTTGTTGAGGTCACACTGGCACGTTGCAGGAGCCGAGCGATGCACTGCGTTAACCACATAACGTAGCTTGAGGTCAAGGCATTGCGGGGCTTTTGAAACGCAGTTACATGTGCATATTATTGCTAGGCAAAACACTATACAATTTTATAATATCTAACCCAAGTAATTTTAAAAGAAACGTCACTAGTCTGACAACAATATGCACATAGTATTAGAAATCTGGTTTTTAATTCTGCACCATCATGTCCTAATATTTAGTATCTGTTACAGGAGCCGACTAACAATGGAGATTGTGCTCCTCAGCGTTGGGCCTTACCGCATCACGTCACATCATTACCTGGTGTGTAGCTTAGAAATAATATATACCATACAATCAGCCAGTTTAAATTCAGTCACATAAGGTGGAACCGCAGTGTTAGCCCGCAAAATTAATTTAATTATTTAATTATTCCTTTTTTTGCAATTCGCAGGTCAGTTTCAGGTTGTATCTTGATCTAAATATGATTCGCGACTATATAATATAATGTATTTACAACATCTCATCAAGACAACCTAACACTGACCTGCAAATTGCAAAAAACGTAAAACAATTTGAATTTTGCGGGCTACGGCACGGGCAGTTACGGATTCACCATAAGCCGTTATACCCACGGCCGATTTTTTTAACGCTTACTGCTTAGCGGCGAGAGTCGAATATCTAATAGTGTATTTTTTGACGTGTTGAGAAGCACTGTTGGATTCTCAATGCTCGGCTTAACACCGAGTTCAAAATCCAGCGTGCGATATAAAATCGCCCGTGCGAACTGGGCTAATACGGGACAAGACTGCGGGCCCACCCTCAAGTTCCATGCGGTAACAATCTTTGTCCTTTCGTAATCTATCTATGATAGACTATGACACCATTACATAAAGTAACATTTATCCAGGAACACCCTTGAGCCAGTCAAGCGTGCGCTCATCGGGCGACTCGTACAGCTCAACATCATCCACCCGGCAGCTACTGGCGCCAGTAGCTGGCTCGCCACTCGCTACGGACACGGCTTGCTAGCGACCACTCGTGCGTCGCAAACCTCATCCGTACCAACCGACACAGTTATACAACCACGTCGAGTACACTCTACCGCCTTACTAAGGATTGCTCCAAACATGAGCTTCCTTGTGGCTGCTTCCATTCAATAAAGCCCCATTAAACGTGTGTACAACGCCTAACGCAACTGGTGTACGGTGAATAAGCGACCTTACAAACCTTGACGACGTATGCAACATACGTACGTAACATTTCGTAAAAACAGTATAAGTTATAAGTTTATAATAATATATTAGTGGCTTTATTTAGTAATAAGCAAATTACGACTGTTGATGCGCAGCTATATTTCAAGTTATACACCAATATTGTAGTATGTATAAGTGATATGTATAGGTGAACCCTGCTTTAGCACAGGCTAAAGTCGGTTTTGCACAGGTTTTTTTTTTTTTTTAGCAAGATATAATTTAGCCTCACACAAAAGCCATTTAGTGCTAGCGCACATCAGCGGATGGTACTGCCGAGGATTTATCCATATCTAATCGAAATAAAACATATATTTCAGTACTTCTTAAAATTGGGAAGTACTTAATTCTTTCTGCTACTGGCCGTGCTGTATGCGTTGGCCCTTAGGCCACTGGCCGAGAACCAACCTTGCCACGGTGTGAGAGCCCCACTTGTAATACTGAACTGAGCAATAGAATGCTTATTGATGACTATCACCTTGAGTTGGGCAAACCGACAATAATGTTATTCAAATCATATTTTCTTTATTTTGCATAATATGTTGCTTCTGAATTTATTAAAAGTCAAATTATTATTACGATCGCATCGCATGGTGACACTATTTAGATTTTGTAACATTGAATATGTATAAAAAATGTAATATCCAGGATGCAATGCTGTTTACTCAAACTGGCCTTAGTAAAGCTGAAAATTATTCTATGTGGGGTGAATTTCGATCATTTGTTCTGTATATATTTGCAATCATAGCAGTAATTTTTTGCGCCGTCCTTTTTTGCGTAAGTATTTTGTTGGACATAAAACAATCTCTTTGCTTTTTCTCAACACTATTTAACTTTATGCTCAATTTTTTTATTTATTTTTCCTATTTAAGACGGCAATTTTATTCTATATTATTTTGAAATTAAGATGTCAATAATCTCTTAAATGTAATGGAAAAAAAGTTGGTGTATATTAGTAATTTCTCATACCTAGTAAAGTATAATATTAAGTTTAAGGTAGTTCTTAGATAACAAAATATATTTATCAATGTTGCTGTAGCAACATTCTATTGTACTAATATGTCCAATACGTTTTCATGGAAAGGTCTCTCAGGTAATCAATCAATGTAATAGCCCTGCACTACAATTAGCAAATTGTCTAAATACACCTTATTCTAATTCAAATTAAGTTGTAACATTTTTATGAACAAATACAAGAAGTGTTTGTATAAAATGTTGTATCAGCAATGGGGTAGGAGGTAAATCTGAAATGTATTTTGATGTAAGATACTAGATATTATAGAATGCATTGTATTTGAATATAAAACTAATGGGTAGAACATTATTCATAGACTGATTAAGAACATTCCTTTAATTTCATCTGCAGAATATAAATGGTATGAAAATATTTCTGCACTTACTTTTTTGTGTAATTGCCTCACTAACATTTTCTTACTGAGCTGTATAAAAATTGTATTGTTTGATTAAAATAAACTTTAATAATGTTCAAGAGACTTTTTTCTATAAATGGATAAGTCAGAATAAATTTTAAATGAAGCTACTTTTAAACCGACTGCAAAAAGGAGGAGGTTTATATATTTATTTTAATAAAAATATAAACATCGAATTGATAACCTATAAAGACGGATTTACAAAATATTTTTTTTGTTTGAAAGTCCATTGTCACCAGGGAATTCCTCAAATTTTATAGGCACACAAAGCGATTTGGGTGTATTTTTAGGGTTCCGTACCCAAAGGGTAAAACGGGAACCCTATTACTAAGGCTCCGCCGTCTGTCACCAGGCTGTATCTCATGAACCGTGATAGTTAGACAGTTGAAATTTTCACAGATGATGTATTTCTGTTGCCACTATAACAACAAATACTAAAAAACAAAATAAAATAAATATTTAAGGGGGCTTCCATACAACGAACGTGATTTTTTTGCTCGATATTGATAACGGCAACAGGTAGACGCTTGAAATATTCTCAGAATATTTAGTTATATATTCACTTTAAAAATAAATAATTAAATTAAAATAAAACAAAAATATTTAAGGGGGGGCATACAACAAACGTACAAACGCGTTATTTTGCCGTTTTTATAGATAATGGTACGGAACCCTTCGAGTGCGCGAGTCCGACTCGCACTTGGCCGGTTTTTTATAGTAACTAATGCATTTACACTCTGAAAGCACCATTTCGTTGTTGCAAATTTAAAATCTCTTAAGTGACATTTTTGTCGAAAATGACTTGCAGATAAACAGGGTGGAATTTTGTAAAGCCACCTGGAGGGAAAGTACTCTTAATACTGCAGATAGAAAGTTTTACTCAAAGGAAACATTCCTTTATTTTTGAATAGAAAGCAAACTGCATTCTAAGATTTTCGAAAATTCTCTTCTCCCACACCCGGGAATCGAACCGGCTAAAATCTGAAAAAATTATACCCTGTACTTTTATTGCATCGATCGTTAGGGTCAATTATAAGGATGAAATCTCTCTAACAAACATGATAAATTAAATGAAAGGAAAACCAGGAAATCTTAAATTAATTTAATTATTTACAAAAAATGGTAAACTAACTAATTAGTTGCTCGAAATGGGCTCCATTCTCTTGGATACACAAATTTATGCTTTTAACGAATTCATTTCTAGTAACCTTTAATAAAGTGTTGTGGTGAATATTATAAATCGTATTCTGAACTTCAACTCTCAACTCGTTGTCATTCGCATAAGATTTCATGTAAATTTGATTTTTTACATATCCCCACAAAAAAAATCTAATGGGGTGAGATCTGGCGATCTCGCAGGCCATCTGATTGTGCCGTTTGTACCAATCCAGGTATTAAAATGGTTATTAATGTAGGCAGTAGTGATTCTGCTGTTATGTGCTGGAGCACCATCTTGCTGTAGAATTATTTGGTTTCGCTCTTCCTCGGGGAAACCATTTAACTCGTTTCTTAAGAGATCCAGTATTTCAATATACTTGACAGTGTTTAAATGACCTTCGTACACGTGGACTAACACTACATTATTTCTCATAATTCCGCACCAAACGTTGAAAGAAAATCTTACTTGATTGTTAGTTTCATGAACACGAACAGGATTCACTCGAGACCAATAATGGTTATTGCGGCGATTGTACATGCCATTATTGCTGAAGTTGGTTTCGTCAGACCATACAATGTTACTCAAAAAATTAGGGTTTCGGTCAATTTCTCCAAGCATGTTTTCACAAAATTGTAATCGTCTGTCACGATCCCCAATATGCAATTTTTGCACCAACCGGCCTTCACGATATCATTTATACTTATACTTTTTCAGCACTTTAAGTACGCGAGTGTGGGTTGTTTTCATTCTCTACTTGAAGCCTTTGGAAATGATTCAAAGTATGTTAAAACATCTAGTTCAAAATCGAAATAGTTTTGCTGAATAGTTTGCCGTCTCTTCTTGAAACCACCCGTATTCTTTAAATTTTCTAACATTCTTTTCAATACGAACCGAGTTGGTGCCTGTCGGTCTTGATATCTCTCTCCATACCACCGCAGAGCTTTTTTTGTTATTTAAAAAATAAGCTTCCATTAAATCAAACTGTTCTTGATAAGCCATTTTCACCGTGAGACAAAATGTGAAATGAGTTGTAAAAACAATCAAATGTGAACATAATGTGAATAACAACTATGACAATCTAATTTTCAAATTTTAATCTAACATTCCATATTTAAATTACCTCATACACGCAGCTACGAGTATGTCGCAAAGGAATCTGCATTACAAAAGATGGATGTTAGTTAAAGAGCTTTAACTTGACTCATTGAATTTGTAACTTCAGATTTCCTGGTTTTCCTTTCATTTAATTTATCATGTTTCGATTCCCGGGTGTGGGAGAAGAGAATTTTCGAAAATCTTTGAATGCAGTTTGCTTTCTATTCAAAAATAAAGGAATGTTTCCTTTGAGTAAAACTTTCTATCTGCAGTATTAAGAGTACTTTCCCTCCAGGTGGCATTACAAAATTCCACCCTGTATATATGATATTTTTTATATTTTTTTTATATTATTATTTTTTATATGATAGTTTTTGTGGTGAGTTAAAATATCTTATGTGATCACAACGAGGGCATGGAAACCGGTTTCTTTTTTATGTAATCTTAACCATTATTATAAAGATGAAAACTGCATGAAGAAAGCAAACTGCATTCAAAGATTTTCGAAAATTCTCTGCTCCCGGGAATCGAACCGGCTAAAATCTGAAAAAATTATACCCTGTACGTTTATTGCATCGATCGTTAGGGTCAATTATAAGGATGAAATCTCTCTAACAAACATGATAAATTAAATGAAAGGAAAACCAGGAAATCTGAAGTTACAAATTCAATGAGTCAAGTTAAAGCTCTTTAACTAACATCCATCTTTTGTAATGCAGATTCCTTTGCGACATACTCGTAGCTGCGTGTATGAGGTAATTTAAATATGGAATGTTAGATTAAAATTTGAAAATTAGATTGTCATAATTGTTATTCACATTATGTTCACATTTGATTGTTTTTACAACTCATTTCACATTTTGTCTCACGGTGAAAATGGCTTATCAAGAACAGTTTGATTTAATGGAAGCTTATTTTTTAAATAACAAAAAAAGCTCTGCGGTGGTATGGAGAGAGATATCAAGACCGACAGGCACCAACTCGGTTCGTATTGAAAAGAATGTTAGAAAATTTAAAGAATACGGGTGGTTTCAAGAAGAGACGGCAAACTATTCAGCAAAACTATTTCGATTTTGAACTAGATGTTTTAACATAGGTACTTTGAATCATTTCCAAAGGCTTCAAGTAGAGAATGAAAACAACCCACACTCGCGTACTTAAAGTGCTGAAAAAGTATAAGTATAAATGATATCGTGAAGGCCGGTTGGTGCAAAAATTGCATATTGGGGATCGTGACAGACGATTACAATTTTGTGAAAACATGCTTGGAGAAATTGACCGAAACCCTAATTTTTTGAGTAACATTGTATGGTCTGACGAAACCAACTTCAGCAATAATGGCATGTACAATCGCCGCAATAACCATTATTGGTCTCGAGTGAATCCTGTTCGTGTTCATGAAACTAACAATCAAGTAAGATTTTCTTTCAACGTTTGGTGCGGAATTATGAGAAATAATGTAGTGTTAGTCCACGTGTACGAAGGTCATTTAAACACTGTCAAGTATATTGAAATACTGGATCTCTTAAGAAACGAGTTAAATGGTTTCCCCGAGGAAGAGCGAAACCAAATAATTCTACAGCAAGATGGTGCTCCAGCACATAACAGCAGAATCACTACTGCCTACATTAATAACCATTTTAATACCTGGATTGGTACAAACGGCACAATCAGATGGCCTGCGAGATCGCCAGATCTCACCCCATTAGATTTTTTTTGTGGGGATATGTAAAAAATCAAAGGAGATGTCCGCTTTTTGTATGGGCGTTGGTTTTTTATTCCGAGAAAAATCTAACCAGCGCCAAACTACACTTAAATAAAAGCGACAAAAATATGAAATTTGTAACCACTGAAATAATATTTTTAGACCCCTCCATTTAAGAGAAAAAATATAAAATATTTAATGTTAGTACATATATGTTATTTGTTGATGGCAACCCAAATAAAATCTCCCACACACTTTGACAATGTCTAATTTGACAGCTGATTATATTCGTCTGTCAAAATATGACATAAAGTGTTGACTGACAGGCATCATCCGTCTGATTCGTCTGCTGTCAAGTGCTGTGATGCTGTCACACTTGTCACAGGTCACACTGTCTCGTCTCGTGCATTCGTGATAACCAGTGTTCTCGTATTTTAATTTGTAACGGTTATTTGATACTGCACGCGTTTAGGACTTCGGATTTCGGATTTAAAACCCCCAATGTAAGTACTGTTCTTTATTCTTATTTAGCTCGCTATGGGTTTTATTTGCATAACCTTTGCCTGTTTTAAGTCCACTGGCAGTCTGCAATCATTAACATCCATTTCTATTTTCAGATTATTGTTACAGTTATGACTCTCTGCATGAATTGCAACATAGCCACACATGTTAATCAGCAGTATGAATATAACGCTTTAAGCATGAGCCCTGAGATAGTCTCAATAATTGAATAATGGACTGCTCAGGAGGTAATGTAAATTACCTAAATGTAACTTTTTTTTTAATATTTTGGTACCAGTTTTATGTTGAAAAAGATTATACAGCACTAATTTGCTCAAAAAACATGCAGAAAAACGATACTGTGTTCTGAACATAAATTATTTTGTTTTTAGGTAACAGACGGAGATTGCATTTGCCAAGAATGCATCAACCTATTGCTGATAGAACTGAGTAACAGAAACGACCATAACATTGGTGACCGACAGCTGGGTCATCAATCAGTATGTGTGTGTTGTGGTGTTTCTATCTCAAGAAGAACAGGCAGGCGCTCTCGTCCCCTACCTGATGGTCATCCTGAGCGGGCTTATATAGCTAGCATCATCAACCCCCGTGGCCGTCAGGTAAATATGTAAATTAAATATTTTCAATTGATAATATTGTATTACTGATTACTGGAACACACAATAAATGAAAACTTAATTTCAGATCCCTGCTAATGCTCGAGCATGTAATGCCTGCTGGCAACAAGCTCATAACAATATTCACGAATTGATGGAACCACCAAGAGAGGCTCAAGTGACTCAAGACAATGTAGAAAGTAGGTCTAGCTCTGTGGCTGAACCTGTAAGTGCACTCAGTTCAGAAATTGATTTTTTCAATGTAGTTCAAAATGAGAACAGGTATGTAGAACTAGATGGTTACAGTCGGACACCGGATTCATCAAATCATTGTTTTGTTCCCGAGTGTATAAATATGGAACGTTTGAGAGTACCCATGTACCTTAGAAAACGAATATTAATTGACTATAAATTATATGTCTCACCTAATGCCCGAGTATGTGAAGGATATTTAAGTGTTTATAATTGGGAACTGTTGAATGAATTTCAGTTCACAACGCAATTTACCCTGAATCATGTTGTAGAAATGTTAGATTTATTAAGAAAAAAAACAATTAACATTATTGATTTTGAAAATGTGGAAAATATGAATAACCATATATGTCATTACTGGACAGGCTTGACTGTATTGAATTTTTTAACAATACTCAGCATTATTACCAATCAATTATCAGCTGTGTGTCGAAAACGAAAAACGGCTTTAGGATTATACCTTATGAAAATAAGAACTGGGGAGCCAATTAGACGAATTGCATCATTGGTTTGTATAAATAAATCAGTAGCATGCAGTTATATGAAAAAGGCACGTAATTGTATGAAAGAATTTTATGTACCAATACATTTAGGTGTCAATCGTATTTCTCGAGCAAGCCTGTCCAGTAGAAATCTTTTAATCCCACAGGGCCTTTTTGGAACAGCAGAAAATAACCCCATAGTTATTTGCGATGGAACCTATGTATACTTACAGAAATCGTCAAATTATCTGTTCCAAAAAAAATCATACAGTTTACACAAGTTTGCAAATCTTGTTAAACCTTTTTTGCTGGTGGCCACCGATGGCCACATTATAGACATATTTGGTCCATACGCAGCCACAACATCTGATGCTACAATTATGAAACTGCTGTTCCAAAATGAAAATTCTAATTTAAGGCAATGTTTTGGACAGAATGATGTATTTATTCTTGACCGCGGCTTTAGAGACTCTATCCCACTGCTCAGATCTTTGGGATATTCTGTGTACAAGCCAGAGACCCTAAGTGAAGGCGAAACTCAATTATCAACTGAAAAAGCCAATAGATCTCGACTAGTGACACTGTGCAGGTGGGTGGTAGAAGTTGTAAACGGTCGGTTTAAACGGGATTTTAAAATCTTTAGAAATAAATATTTTAATATTGGGTCTAGAAATCTTATGGATGATTTTAAAATTGTAGGAGCCATTTTAAACCATTTCCATCCCGTTTTGACTGACCGTCCTGATGCCCAAGCTATACTGGACAGAGCTAATCAGAGAATGGCCATGCCAAATTATTTAGCTGACTATGTGATTGGGCATCAGCTTAATAGACGCCGAGCTAGTTTCGTACAGATAAATGCTCAAATACCACAGCTGAATATGTTCCCTACGATGGACATGTCAGATTTAGTTCTATTTAGCTTAGGAATTTATCAAATTAAACAGGCTCGCTCTTATTATGGGGAACATATTCGGCCGAACGGTACTTTTACTTTAAAAGTAAGTGAAGATTTACTATTAATAAACATTCCAGGCATTTCGTCATCACATGAAACAGCTTTGATCAGAGGACGAATAAAGTCACGCCACTATAGTAATAGAGTGTATTACACATATATTTTACTCAAAGTGGCAGAGACTAGTTGGCAAAGCTGTTTATCTGACTATTATTGCAGTTGCATAATTGGAAAAAGAACTGTTGGAAGCTGTGCTCATGTGATGACAATTGTCTGGTATCTTGGATGGGCCCGGCATCAAAATGATATAATATCTCCACCTGCTCAGTTTCTCGACAATATTTTAACAAGAGAAGACATTGAAAATGAAGAAAATCAATAAATGAATATCTAAGACTATACAAAGTTTTATTTCATACCAAAACTGTAAGCCGACGTTCGCGTTCGTTCGGACATAAAAATATCGCGACGGGATTTTATCGCGCAGTGCATTTTCAATGCTATGCTTGGCGCCGAGAGATGAAAATCCAACAATGTGTTTTTTGACGCGCTGGGATACACTCTGTTGGATTCTCACCACCGAGCGGTGAAAATGCAGTGCGCCAAAAAAAATCGTGGTATTTTTACGTTCATGCGAACGTCCAATTATAGCATAATAATTCAGTTTTTCAATAGCATATTTTGCTGAAAAGCTTTTCATCTACTTCCGATCTCGATTCCAAGTCATAAAACAGGAATTCTACGTAATTAAAAAATGTTCTCAATCAGTAGATACTATTAACATATTAAAATAATTACTTATTACAACTTGCACATAAACATTCTAAGTAGCCATGATCATACCTATAGAGTGCCCTTTCAGTTCTAAAAGGTTAGACTAAACATTTTTGACTGAAAATACCCCATTTCATCATATTTCTTATTGTTTACTTTGTCATAATCATCCATCAAATATCTAAAGACAATAATGACAGTGCCATGTGTCAATTTTGACAAGTTTTGTATTTGTTTAGGGTGTGTTCACTTTAATATACTAGTTAGTTAGAAAGGTTTGTTCGTTTTAGGAGTAAATTCACACTAAAATAAAAAAACCATTTTTCTCAAAAATGGAAGCCTTTAAAAATGTATGTTATAGTTAGAAACACTAGCTTTTGGGTTGTCTATCCAAATATATTTAACTGATCCTGGTTAGAATTATTGAATAATAAAAAACCATTTTTGGACATGTCCTTTACATGAAATCTTATGCGAATGACAACGAGTTGAGAGTTGAAGTTCAGAATACGATTTATAATATTCACCACAACACTTTATTAAAGGTTACTAGAAATGAATTCGTTAAAAGCATAAATTTGTGTATCCAAGAGAATGGAGCCCATTTCGAGCAACTAATTAGTTAGTTTACCATTTTTTGTAAATAATTAAATTAATTTAAGATTTCCTGGTTTTCCTTTCATTTAATTTATCATGTTTGTTAGAGAGATTTCATCCTTATAATTGACCCTAACGATCGATGCAATAAAAGTACAGGGTATAATTTTTTCAGATTTTAGCCGGTTCGATTCCCGGGTGTGGGAGAAGAGAATTTTCGAAAATCTTAGAATGCAGTTTGCTTTCTATTCAAAAATAAAGGAATGTTTCCTTTGAGTAAAACTTTCTATCTGCAGTATTAAGAGTACTTTCCCTCCAGGTGGCTTTACAAAATTCCACCCTGTATATATGTTTTTTTTTATATGATAGTTTTTGTGGTGAGTTAAAATATCTTATGTGATCACAACGAGGGCATGGAAACCGGTTTCTTTTTTATGTAATGTTAACCATTATTATAAAGAGAACATATTTCGTTAATTATATGATATTTTGTTACAAAATCAATGCTAAACTTAATTGTGATGAAGCAATCTTTGAAATTAGCTTCAAAGATTGCTTCATCACAATTAAGTTTAGCATCAATATAAAAAAAAAAAACAATCAGTCAATTGTAAAAAATATTTTTATCTGCGGATATAAAAATTTACCGGTTTCAAGCCCTGATCACAACGTCGCGTCGAGCACTACAATTTTGCGCTAGGAAGATTTTTATTGTTTTCTCGGAAAAGTTACTTTATACACATGGGATATTTGAAATTTGCAATGACGATTTGGTGAAGTGGAACTGATAATGAAAACCACAGATGGCCAGCGGAACTACTTAATGATAAGTATTTCACGGTTGCGATTTGATTAGGCATTTTAATATGGTTACTAAGAAATTTATGCTCGTCACAATGCATATGGTGAAGCCACCATCAGTTCCAGTTCTCCTGGTTCTTACCAGGAGAACCCCTCAACAATTAACGCCAAAGCAATATTTTGTAAAAGGTGCTATTGTAACTTAGATAAATTATAAACTGGCCCACTAAAAAGTGAAAAATAAAAAACTTTTTACAAAAAAAAAAACAACTGACTTCCAAAAAAACACTCCAAAGTGAAAAATAACCTTAATTTCGGAAGTTGGTGACAAAAAACTAAAATACAGATCCAAAGACACCAACTCCCGAAATTAAAGTTATTTTTCACTTTTTAGTGTGTTTTCTTTGGAAGTTGGTTGTTTTAGTATAAAAGTTTATTGTGATGTTGTTGCACTTATATTTTAATAAGCTGATTAATACAAAACTACAGCAGATAAATAAAAACTAAAAAATAATAAAGGCTTTAAAACAAGAATCTAAATAGGTTTGTATTAAACGTAACACTAAAAATATATCTATTTACATAAACCAATTCTGTGTCAAAATCTGTATAAAAGTAATCAAGTCTGTATTCTAATAATATAAGATTATGATAATTGACTTGAATAAAAAGTATTCTCAGCTTTGGTTAGGCATTGTTTGCATATTGTAATTTGAATTTTCTGAATGACATCCAACAGAGGTGCTGGGACCTGAAACTTTCTTCATGGCTTGTCGCCGGGCCGCATACGCAGACATTCTGGCTAGTCTGGCCTGCCTCTGCTCTGGTGATTCATTGGCCAGTCTTTTGGCAGCATAGGCAGACATTCTTGATAAACGTTTAGCTCTCTGTTCACTGGTCTCCTTTGATAGTCTTTTAGCTGCATATTCTGACATGCGCCTCAGCCTGCTGGCACGCTGGTCAGGCGTTTCGTTAGCGAGCCTCTGTGCGGCGTAAGCAGACATCTTCGCTAATCGCGACGCTCGCTCGTCTGGCGATTCACTCTTAGGACCCGAATCTGTGCGACGTCTCCGTTTGCCGGGCTCCAGCAGCAAGAGCGGGTCTAACTCCTGTGTCGATGACATCGAATTCGAGTCATCCATCTCATAATTTCTATCACAACTAGTTTCATCATACTCTTTTTTTACATTATCATAAGATATTTGTTCAAGTTCAGAATTCCTATCTGTAACGGTAAGCGTGTTGTCCATTTTGCTATATTCTGATTTTACAGTAGAGATCCACTCATTATTTGCTTTCGCAATCACCATTTTCTTCCAGGAACAATCAGATGAATTCAAATCACCCATATTGATTGTTCAAGGATAGACGTATCCATAGAACCATAACGAAATCGACAATATAAAAACGTTTTCAAGGTACCAAATACACTGTCAGATCTTTATTTTCACTTCACAATTGCATGGACATTACAATCGATTTTCACCGAAACAAAAAAATAAAATCACCGATGGCGAATGGCGTGATGGCGACATTGGCGACGAGCATCAACGGGTGACAGGCTGACAGCAGAAAGTACAGAGTACATTTGTTTATGCACATTGCACAGAGCACTTTTTTTTAAAATAATATTTTAATGGCCTGGTGGTTAGGACCTTTTAGCCAAGAATTTATTTAGTTATTTTGTTTAATAATGATGAAATGATGCATGTATTGCATGATATCCCCGCCTGCCCACTCTCCTTAAGTTTCAGTAAAGATATGGCACTTTACTGAAACCTCACGCGAACTTCTTGAGAGAACTTGAAATGATGATGCGCTGTTTTGTTTAATTCGCCTACCCTAATGCACGATCACGAACACTTAATGGTTAATAATCCACCACTATTACACATTAATATTCGGCTAAACACAAATTTTAGAAAATAAAACAAAACTGCTAACATGACGCTTCACTTTCCCGCCAAGAAGTCCCCGTCAGTGCCATTATTTTCTTTTGAATATTGACACTCATTCCACCTTTAGATTTATATAGTCGCTTCCCTAAATTTAAGATCCCTCTTCCGACAAATTTTTCCTCCTTACTAACATATTCCTCTCAAGATCTGCTTGTGGCGCTGATGACCTTCATCCGTCACAATAACATAAAGTTATGAACTATTACGTTTATGTGGTTGTGGTATGCGTATATTTTATGTTTTAACATTTATAATATTTATTTATTTATTTTTTGTTTGTTTCAGTCCCGTACTAATCCAACAAGATCTACATTTTGTTCAACAGTATCAATCAATCGAAGAGTTTTATTAGTTTTTTTTTTTTTTTCTTCATATAATTGTTTTATTTTTATTTTCATGCACACTTGGTTTCTCAACTCACTTTAGACATTGGCAGAATAGTCGACACCGGCTTTGCTTGCCATACAACAAAAATAGAATAGAATAGAATATTGACACTGACAGACAGCTCTTGAACTCGGTTTAGATGTGCTAATCTCGTTCAGTTTCATTGGTGAAATCAGCCCTTAGTATTGTATGTGTATTTTTGTATTTGTTTAGATTGAGATAGCAAAATAATAAAATTACTAGCAACACTTAGCATGTGAGTTGTCAAAAAGTTGGCATTTAATCCATCTGTTTTATTTAGAAAATCTATTTTCAACTTATTCTGCGGTTAGTTAGGGTATTTATCGTATTTTATTGAAAATTAATAAGAAAATATACATTATATTACAACTGGTCTTGCTAAAGCTGTTATTTGTTTCATAAGCTCATTAAATTCCATGTAACTCGTAAAACATATGTGAATAGAATTTGTAGCTATTTGTTTCACTATTTTTGTCTTTTGTTGTCTTTGTGTTAATTTACCTCGAATTGTTTTGTTTCTTAGGATCTGTAACCCACGGGAAGTGCTTACGGTACAGTAACGTGATGACATAATGGTGTAACAGTTTGTTGCTGTTGTTGTCGATTGTCACTAAACATGGATAGTATACCCGAGTCACCAGTGAAAATGAGCCCACTCGTGGAGCCCGAGGGCTTCCTGGAGAATGAGACGGATTATTCGAGCATCAGAGGAAAGGTAAACATTTGTGTTTGTTTACCAACATTTTGTTCCCGCGAAAATTTGCCTCTTCACATCTCCCCTTCTAAATGGTTGGATGTATGTCCATCTCATGTGTAGATATCATGATTCCAAACTGTAGAAATCACATAGATACATCATTAAAAAATAAAAATCTTATACTCAGCTAAAATTATCTTGTTTAAAAGTACTAATACTGAATTAAAAAAATATAATTTCGTTCAACTGGTTAAAAACACATTCTTCCATTATCATTCAACAAAAACGATAATAATTATAAATGTGTTAAAATATTGTACTGAATGAATTATTGTCAAACAATTTATTGCACCATAACAATATTGCATCACTTGCACCATAACAATATTGCATCACTTTGTTTATAAATTGTCCCATCCTACTCATACTCACACATAAATAATTATGTATTCAAAATACTGCTTGTCATTCAATTAATACAAACACACCTTAAATAAAGATATTATAAAACTATCTTGTTACTGAACTGTCCGCAGTTCTACTAATGTGAATAAATGCCACTTTCAAGGACACTCTGTCACATCCCACCAAAATTAGTTTGTTAATTCAGCTTTAAAAATATATCTATGGATCAGACAAACAAACTCACTATCATTCATAACATTAGCTTAAATAAAATCCAAAGTCGAATCAATGCTACAGAGCTTTGCATTGAGTAATATTGCATCACATATAAATAAATTGAATCTGTGTTAAGCATGAAGTGATTATTTCTAAAATAAACAGTATGAATAAAAAAAACCGGCCAAGTGCGTGTCAGACCACACACAATAATTTTTTCCCAAGAACAAACTTAACCAATGGAACTTGAAGACATTTAAATAACCGGCCAAGTGCGAGTCGGACTGGCGCACAAAGGGCCACCGTACCATTATCTATAAAAATGGCAAAAAAATCACGTTTGGTGTATGTTAAATATTTGTTTTATTTATTTTTAAAGTGAATATATAACTAAATATTCTGTGAATATTTCAAGCGTCTACCTGTTGCCATTATCAATATCGAGCAAAAACGAGCACAAAAATCACGTTTGTTGTATGGGAACCCCCTTAAATATTTATTTTATTCTGTTTTTTAGTATTTGTTGTTAAAGCGGCAACAGAACAACATCATCTGTGAAAATTTCAACTGTAGCTATCACGGTTTATGAGATACATCCTGGTGAAAGACAGACAGATGGCGGAGCCTTAGTAATAGGGTTCCTCGTTTACCCTTTGGGTACGAAACCCTAAAAATTACAATTCGTACCATGTGACATATTAAATGAAAGGGCTTGATGTAAGGATTTAATACTTGAAATATTCACAGAATATTTAGTTATTTATATTCACTTTAAAAATAAATAATTTAATTAAAATAAAACAAATATTTAAGGGACTCCCATACAACAAACGTGATTTTTTTGCCGTTGTTATAGATAATGATACAGAACCATTCGGGCTCAAGTCCGACTCGCACTTGGTTGGTTTTTTTTTAATTTTCTAATTTGCTTCCCAAAAGTGACCCCCATATTCAAAATTCATTTACATTACACGTCCGTGTAGAGTCATAGAAATTCATATGTGTACCAAGTCTCAACTTAATCGGTCCAGTCGATTCGGAGTAAATCGGATGTGACAGACAGACACACAAGTGGTCCTATAAGGGTTCCGTTTTTTCCTTTTGAGGTACAACCCTAAAAAAATTGACACTGCCTATAAATACAGACAGGAAACAAAATTTCAATTTTATATTACCTGGGCCTCAAGTCTGCTATTACAATAGTGTCAGAATGGTTGATCATTGATTTCATAATTGTTGATTTTGACAAGTTTGGTAATCTACTATTATAATGGCGTCATTATGACTTTCCAATGGTCGGCCACTGACACTACATTGAAAGAAATTGCATAAATTGGTAATCTCGTACATAATGACAAATTAATGACATTTCTACTAATGGGTTTTATAATAATGGCAATACGACAATGCCATTATAATAACACAATTATATTACGAGAACATTGACCGACCAATGATCGACCATTATGAATTTACCAGATTACGACCTTTTAGCAAAATGACAATGGCATGACAATGGGATCGTGTTGGAATGACTGAATTTATAAAAATAGCAGACTTGGGCCCCAGCAGGTGCAGTACATAATATATAATAATTCACAATAGTACATAATAGTAATTATCACATATAAATATTATAATACATAATATATTTATAAAAATTCTTGGTAAGTATGTGAGACAGGCTTGCCATTAAGTAATTTAATATTATTTCATTTAGATGGTGCTTGTGAGCCCTACAGCCGATGAGTATGAGCTGCTCCGCAAGCAACTCCTGGAGAGGCTGGAGTCAGGCAACGGAGAGATAATATACGACATAGGGCAAGGGGAAGGTAACTATGTATTTCATTTCATTGTAGGTAATGTAACTCGAAAAGAGAGTGAAGAAAAATAAATGCAGGAGAAAACTACTGATATGAAATACACTATTATCAGTGTAGCTGTTAACAACACTGATTGAAAACCACAAAACAATTTAATATAGTTCCTGTTTCTTTTTTTTTTAAAAAAAAAACGTTGCCCCACACTAGGAATTTCTCCTGTATCGTGGGTGCGTTTACAAACATTTAAACTCACATACACAAACAGCCAGACCCGGAACAACTACTTGTAGGTCATACAAATATTTGTTCCGTGCGGGGATCGAACCCGCGACACCCAGCGCAGCAGTCAATCGCTTAACCACTGCGCCAACCGTGCCGACTTTTTTTTGTTTCACATTGCAATGGAATTAATCCTTTTGAGATCTAAAATAAATATGATTCAACCAACATGTTGTGGTTTAGCATGTACTTATCAATATATTTTCATAACTATATTAATGTATAAATAAAGTAGGTATTGCTAATTAATGTATGGGTCACATCTACCTGTTTCAAAACAAAGAGGAAAATCATGTATTATTCAACATTTCATCATACTACCCAATAGCAGCTGGCCACACAACAATAATAAGACCTGTATGCACTATGCATCCATTCAACCAAATCTGTGAAAATATTTTGTTTCCACAAATCCTTAGCTGGAGTTTAGGTATTCTTGGAACCATCGATTCTCCAGCGCACACCTGCCAAAGTGCAGTGCAGCGCGCCCTTATTTCAAACGGGTCCAATGTTGATAGGTTTCAAGTTTAAGGCAGTGTATACCGCGTTGCATTTGGGCTGGTCCTAAGGGTGAGTCATCATCGTAGCCTTAATTACGTCACCAAATATTTTAATGATAATCAAAAGATAAGATAATTTATTATTTCTTAATACCATGTCTATGCAGATAATACAGATATTGCAAGTTGCGAGTCTACTATCTTATCTAAGTGATCAGTCGGACGCACGTGCATGCGGTAGGTAATGTGGTAATATCGATTACTCTTAATCGTGCTTTGAATGTTACCGCAAATGTAATCGACTGTCTGCGGGCCATTCATTGAATTATTCACGCACGATATAATTTAAGAGCTTTAGGGTGCTCGATCACGCGTTTGCGTAATAGCGTATAGCTTTAAAGGGCTATTTTTTGCTAGAGTCAAAGTGTCCTCCTCCTGCCAGCTAAATGGTTGTTTTGGATTTTTTATGTGAAAAAGTTCATGACAGTATTTATAACGAAATTAAAAGAATACTACCACAGCTAAGTAGGCTTTACAAGTTCACGAGTAATAGTCGACCAACTTTTGACGACATGGTTGGCGCAGTTGTTAAGCGATTGACTGCTGCGCTGCGTGTCGCGGGTTCCCGCACGGAACAAATATTTGTATGACCTACAAGTAGTTGTTCCGGGTCTGGCTGTTTGTGTATGTGAGTTTAAATGTTTGTAAACGCACCCTTGTCATTTGGTTTAAATAGGTAGGTTTTTATTTTTTTTGTAATATTTTATATAGATTCTTTTTAATTTGTGAATGTGAGAACGTTGTAGGTTTAATAGACTGTAGCTTTGTAAACCATCTTCTATTTTTAGGGTTCCGTACCTCAAAAGGAAAAAACGGAACCCTTATAGGATCACTTCGCTGTCCGTCTGTCTGTTTGTCAGTCTCTCAAGACCATTTTTCTCAGGAACGCGTAGAGGTATCAAGTTGAAATTAATATCAAATACGTAAGTCTATGGTAACTTGAAAGTCAACGAAATAAAAAAATACGGCGATATAAGTGACATTATTGCGACATATTTCGATACTCGCAAATAAATCAAAACCTATCGGGTACTTCCCGTTTACCTAGAATCATGAAATTTGGCGAGAAGCAAGGTCCTACAGCACAAGTAAAGGAAAATGTCCGAAAATCGTAAATTTGTAGTTTTATCAAATAAAAAAAAATTGCGAATATCTCGCACATAAATCAAAACCTATAGGGTACTTCCCGTTGACCTAGAATTATGAAATTTGGCAACAAGCAAGATCTTACAGCACAAGTAAAGGAAAAAGTCCGAAAATTGTAAATTTGTAGTTTTATCACATAAAAAAAACATTTTTTGCGATTACAAACTTAAATTTTCAGTTGGAAAATTGACCGTGGCGTATATCGATGTATGGGAGAACATGTTTTTCAACTACAATGTTAAGTTTGTTTTAGGGATAAATTCATCCTAACTACGGAACCCTTCATTGTGTGTGGTCCGACACGCACTTGGCCGTTTTTTAAAAGTACTTTGTACTTGTTGACGGGCCTACACTGTCCTCCCATACCTATTAACACTGTATTTTTAAAACATTGTAAAAGCCCATCATCATCTTTCTTTTTAAAAGAGTAACCGTGGAGTTTCTTGCCGGCTCTTCTCCATAGGAAACGACCAATTGGAACCGTGCACCTAGCTTCTGACGTGCCCATGTAGGTTTATGTGAAATAAAATATTTTGATTTTGACCCACAATACAGGAGAAATTCCTAGTGTCGGGCGACGTTTAAAAAAAAAAATCTGTTGGTTGGTGAATAGAGCGTGACGTATATAGATGTATGGGAGATCATGTTTTTCAACTACAATGTTAAGTTTGTTTTTGGGATAAATTCATCCCAACTACGGAAACCTTCATTGTGCGTGGCCCGACACGAACTTGGCCGGTTTTAATAATCTACGCAAAATTTCAACGCTGGTCGGCCTAGAATCATGTCCACTACTGAATTTATGGCAACAGTTTGCGCGTCGATAACCCTTACACCCGTATACACCTTGAATTTGGTAAATCAAATGAGGAAATAATGGAAATATTACATAAGAAACCTTATTAATTCTAAAAGTCTAGTTACTTCTCTGCAGCCGTCGACTTGTTTGGGCACGCCACAATTATGGCGATAAGTCCCCTCTTTGAGGAGTGGCTAGATAGGCGCCACGGCGTCCTCACCTTCCGCCTGTCGCAGGTCCTCACCGGACACGGTGGTTTTTGGAGGTTCCTGTTCAGGACAAGGCGGGCGGAAATGGGTGTTACCATTGTGTGGATCGCCTGGAGGACACGGTGGAGGTCTGCCCGGCTTGGGCGGAGCACCGCCGTGTTCCCGCGGTGGCTTCAGGCCCTGGTTCGGAGCGATAGTGCATGGGAGGCCGTCACCTCTTTCTGCGAAGAAGTAAAGCTCGCGAAGGAGGAGGCGAAACGCGTAAGGGAGAGGCAAAATTCGCACCCACACGCCCCTAGTCGCCGCAGGAGACACCCTGGGGGCGTCGGGAAGCGCAGCCGTCGCAGGCCGATTCCTTGCGGACGGTAAGCGATAAGTAGCTCGCCGTCAGATAAGGACCAGGCCAGGGTCGACGGCGCGTTGTGTTCCACGCGCGCCTCAAAGAGATGTCAGCACCAACTGACGGGGTCCGGTAGGGCCACTGCCTGCCAGGGTTGCGAGTTTGTACGAAAGGGATAACGTGGCCCTGGCACACAAGCAACTGAAGGAAGACGGGTGGGTTTTAGTCAGTAAAAGTCTGACACGCCCTCCCGCTCCGCCCAGAGTGGGAGAAGTTATTTGATAATTTCCAACCCAAAAAAAAAGCCGTCGACTTGTTAATGTATTACTTTTCTGTTGTAGCACTATAGTCTTGTAGTAAAGTTAACATAACACGCGACGCGACGCGTACAAGGGCATATCCAATCTGTACAAACATTAAACAAAGTTGAGTGGAGCACGCTAGACCTATCAGCCGTATAATTTTATTTTAATTTTTGATAATGTCTACGGGTCAAATTAAATTAGCTAGCGAAACTCCGCAGACCTGATGGATATCGATATCGGTACAAAAACGGATACAACAAAGTTTTTAGGGTTAGCTATAGACAGTCAACTTACGTGGAAACCGCATGTTGAAGAAATTTGTAAAAAACTTAATAGTTTTGCTTTTTGTTTGTGAACAGTCACGCCGCGCGCCGTGCTTATTGCCTACCATAGCTACGTAGAATCAGTTCTAAGATGCGGAGTCGTTTTCTGGGAACTCAACAGACAAGAATTACGTGTTCATCGCAAAAAAAAAAAATGCGTACGTGTTATATGTAATCTACACTCAAGGGACAGTTGTAAGCCATATTTTGAATCCTTGAAGCTTCTAACTTTGCCGTCATTATACATCTTTGAGATGGCAGTGTTTGTTAAGACAAACCCACAGCTTATCAAAATAAGAGCCCCAGCAGATCCACGGTTAAGAAAAACGGATTCGAACATTTTTTGTGTTGATCGCAGTAAAACAGCCATCCTACGTAAAAGTGTTTATCGAATGGCTCCAGTTATTTTCAATAAAATTCCACGACAAATAAAAAATCTTAATAATAATATCTTTAAAAAAAAACTAAGTTTATGGAGGACACCACTGGCATTTAGATTTTTGCAATATTACATTTAGATTAGTATTATTTTGACATTGGTAATTGTGCATTAGTGTGTAATTGTAGTAATGGAGTTATTTTAAATGTGTGTGTATTGTTTCGACACAACTAACTGTATTATGATTTGTATGCTCTCGAGTAAAATGTATCGAACGAACCATTTTATTATAACAACCTATTGTATTAATCAAAAACATTTTTTTTTATTTCACATAAACCTACATGGGCACTTATGAAACGTCAGAAGCTAGGTGCACGGTTCCAATTGGTCGTTTCCTATGGAGAAGAGCCGGCAAGAAACTCCATTATATACTCCGGTATTGATACCTACATTAACGAATAAATTTGATTTACATTTGAAGCGCCTGTATCACTTTAGGAACTAATAAGTTTGCCTATGATAGGTATTTTTTGATATAACACACTTATGTCGTCATACTGATTACCTAATTAACCCTAGGCTACACTAGTCGACAACGAGCGATCGCCGAGCTATCGATTGGTAGCATTCGTTCACTAACACGAAGTTACTTCGGCCCTATCGAAAAAGTTTAATTTATTCACAAAGGATTGGCTCACAGTGGAGTTTCCCTAACGACGTGAACCCACGCTTTCGAACGCTCGTGAACGAATGTTCGCAAAGGCGACGCTTCATAGGGCAGTAGGAAATAAGAAGTAGTCAAACACGAGATTCGATTTCTACGTGTAACTAATAGCTGAAAATTTAACAAGCCTTTTCTGGTGCCCTGATTGACCGCTGGTCATAATGTCCTCATCATCTGTGCAGAGGGGCGTGGTCTAACAGTGGACGAGTACAGCGCATCAGTAGCAACGCTACAGTCGCTGGTCAGCGGCGAGCGTGTGTCATGCGTGGAGCTGCGGCGCTGGGAGTGCGGCAGCGGGCTCACCGGCCAGTACCTGCTGCGTGCCGAGCTCGACCACACCGACTTCATGGAGATCAGGTATGGTAGGAGATTAGGGAGATGATGGTGATAGATGTGGAACAGCTCATCTCTTGAAGTACTATAGTCTGTTGTAAATGTAAAAAAATGTATCAGAAAACGTACCTGTGTATGCCAATTTGTAGTGCCACTTGCAAATTGAGTGCTTCCATCTGCACTTACAATTGGAGTATTGTAATACAAGTTTCGGGTTTAGGTATACAGGCTGACCTTACTCCCCCATCTTAAAAATCCACTCTGTATATACATTGTATACAGAATTTCCGGTTTGATATCCTATACAGGGTCAAATTAAATTAAATAGCGAAACTCTGCAGACGCGATGGATATCGATATCTAAACAAGATAAAATAAAATTAAAAAGAGAGTTGTTTTTTTTCTGTCAACGGCAGCTGGTAGTGTTGTTACTTAAAGTATGAGTAGTGAAAATCTGTTTTCTTTTGTTTATCGTGTTTAGGTATCGATAGTTCGATACCCATCATGTCTGCGGAGTTTCGCCAGTTAATTTAATTTGACCCTGTATAGGATATCAAACCGGAAATTCTAATTTTAAATCGCCCTAAAGATCTTTTTCATTTGACGATTTAGGTTAATTTTATAAATGGAACAGGGTGTCTTGACGCTTTCTTCCGATACTTTTGGAACAGACGATACAACCATCCATTTTTCCGGCACCACTGCAGTGGTGTTGTGTTCTGGTTAGAAGGGTTTGGGCGATGGTGTAATTTCTAGCTCTGCTCATTTCAGGTTTCCTTCTGTATCACTGTATATCCGTATTCCCTGCAGGCTTAGCATGACGCTTTCTATTTCCACTCTACTGTAGAATAAAAATCGCTTGTCTACTCTTCTCGGTAGAAAACTGTCTACAGGAAACGTCATTTTTGTCTACTCTTCCGTCGGCAAAACAGTTTTCGTGCTAAGCCTACTGAATGCAATAAAGCATTTATCAAGCAATTCCAACGTTGTTATTCTTCCCTTTTCACCATACAGAGTGGCAGTAGTAGGCAACGTAGACGCGGGAAAGTCAACTCTTCTGGGTGTACTAACTCACGGTGAGCTGGACAACGGACGTGGGTACGCGCGACAGCGATTGTTCCGCCACAAGCACGAGATGGAGAGCGGACGGACCAGCTCCGTGGGCAATGATATACTGGGCTTTGACAGCATGGGTGAGTTCTATTCTATATTGTCTCGCACTCTTCTGATCTTGGGAATAGTGTCGACTATAAAAGGCTCAAGGGGTATTGGTAGTTTTCCAAAGAGTTTACTGCTCGAGTGCTTTCGAATTCCAAGAGAAGTCGTCATCTGGCATCCTTTCCTAAATTATTGATCGCACCCAGTTCTTTCGGTCTGAATTCTGGACGAGCTCTAACCCCGCGTTCGAACCAAAGCGATCGGTCGCGCGAATACGCGATCGTCGCGTTCATATGTCACTCATTTGTTCTGCGAGCACGACCACGCGTTCGCAGAGATGTTGATGTTAGCTCTTCCTTTAAAAGACCTCGCGTGGTCTTATAAAGGAAGAGCTAACAACAACAGCCTGCGGGCTAATTGTGTAACACACTATTAGTAGGAATCTGTTTCAATTTGACAGTTCAACAATATTAATTGCGTTATTGACGTTGTTGAGCAGACAAATTTGTCTAACTTGGGAAGCAATGGATTAGCAATATACTTCAAAATGATTCCGATTCAAACTGTGTTCCGCAATTAGGGTGCTGGTTCTTTCTAAATTTAAGTACTTGATTATTTATACTTTTTAACTCATGCTCTTTTTAATAAAATTTCAGTAAATTAGCCAATTAGTTATGCAATATTGCATTTTAAAGTTGGCAGTTTAGTTTAGTAGTAACCTCTTCACTATAACTCAAGATTCAAGATTTCGTTAAGCCCCAAGAACACCTGCCTCCCGGTCGCGAACTGGAGTGGCCTGGAAAGTACTGAATCGATTGAGTGCCCAAGAAGGCCGCTGCAAAAATAATCGCGCGAATTGGTTCATCTAACATCTCATCTAGCATGCTCTTTCTTAGAACTGTAACATCATTTTTAGCAAGTCTTTGGACTGATGTAATTACTGACTAATCAGGTTTCGTAGTAATTGCCACTCTTCGTTATGGCGTACCTACCTACTCTGGTAAAAAAAACGATAAACACGTTGTTTCTATGGAGATGTTCAAAGTTACGACGTAATATTGCAATAATTGGATCGATGTTGAAACTCGTTTGTATACTATGCTTATCCATATAACTCCGTACTTGGTATAATAAGTTCAGTAGTAAATTTTGTAATATTAATAGAACTTGAACGATCACTGATAAACGCACGTAGTTCGTACTTATCTAGTTATGCAATGAACCGGCCGTTAACTGTAGGTACCGCTATCGTATGTGTTGTATGAATACCTACCTAGTACTTTATTTTCACAATTTCTTTAATTTTACTATCTATGCATGTTTAAATAGTTACTTGTCGTGACTGATTCATCAACGCCGAGCCGAGACTACTGGGACTAGGAACGTGAAATTTTGCACACAGGTTCCTTTTACAATGTATGGGAGCACTAAGAAGGGGTTTCTGGAAATTCGACTTTTAAGGGGGTGAAAGGGGTTTTGTTTGTATGAAATTTGGACCACGCATTTGGCCGGTTTTTTTAAACATGAGGTCCAGCGCGGTACAGGAAGCCTAGGTACGCCTCTGCCTAACCCTCCAGGTAAACAGGCGTGATGTTATTTGTTCTTTCATTGAAGACTCGTCCGAGATAGACCTAAGACTAGACATCCACAAGGGATTTCAACTAGGCGTTAGCCCTGCTAGTCACTTCTAAAACAATGAAGGTGCTTGCACAAAATTTAACTGAATACTTTCTAAATTCATGATATGTAACTAGAAAGGCATGTAATGTGTAATATATACAAATTACTTTCACTCTACACGAGCAAGCTTTAAAATTTCATACATTTTTTTGATGAGTATTGATTTCCCTTTCTTTTGTCTTTGTGGTGCCGGACGTAAAGAATAGCATCACCCTATTTCTTCACGTGGGTGTCGTAAAAAGCGACTAAGGGACTTACTAGAGAATGGGTAGCAGCGTTCTCTACGCATTTTAACACCATACTGCGATCGCCAACCCGCCTGTCTAGCGTGGCGATTATGGCAAATAAACCCCCCCCCCCCCTATGGGGGAGGCTTATGTGCAGCAGTGGACGTCGTTCGGCTGAAATGATTATGATGATGATTGATGTCCCTTTGAACGTTTGTATTAGTAGTAAGGCTCTTCATCAAACGACTAGTCTGTTTAAGTACGAAATACCACTACCATTTCTATTTTTGACCACCAAGCAACATTGCTGTTATATCTAGTTCGGGGGGGAGCCGGGGAACTTACAGGCGCCTCCGACATTCTCTACCACATCTCAGGTCGCATCGTAAAGCTCCTAGGTATTGGCCTAGTTCATGCGGCAGGATACGTTCAATTAAACAGGCCGTTGGCCTTAATAATAACATAACATCACGCCTTTAATCCCCGAAGGGTTAGGCAGAGGTGTACCTATAGTACAGCCACATTTTGCCAGTTATGTTTAAGTCCCATGTAATAGGGAGCGAGCCTATTGCCATCATCCGGGCACAAATCCATTAGGCTACTACTTAGAAATTCCTGATGGAAAAACCCAATATTACTTTGCCTGACCTGGGATTCGAACCCAGGAACTCATGCTCAGCACAGTAGCGATTGCGACCACTACGCCAATAAGACAGTCTCAAGTAACATTTACATAAAAATTTGTTTAAATTACTTAAAATAATGTCATAATCCCACGTTCTATACAGGTAACGTAGTAAACAAACCGGACCACGGTACCCTGGACTGGGTGAAGATCTGCGAGAAGTCTTCCAAGGTCATCACGTTCATCGACCTGGCTGGCCACGAGCGGTACCTCAAGACCACAGTGTTCGGCATGACCGGACACGCTCCCGACTTCGGCATGCTTATGGTAAAGATATTTTTTTAATGTTGAATTATTATGTTGCCCGTAAAATCCTTTCATAATAACTATGGAGTTTCTTGTCTATTCTCCTCCATACGAAACTACCTGTTGGAAAGCTACAATTCTATTTTCTTGTAAATGACGTTCAAGTGCTTTTTATGAGCCTTATTGAAGTAATAGACTTCTTTGAGATTTACATACTTACTCATTTTGAAAGAAAGAAAATAAATTTATTTGACCCAGACTAAGCCAAGGCACAAAATCTTAATTATACAGGGTGTCTCACGGCAGAGTTAGGATTTTAAATTTGAATATTTTAAAAACCGTTGCAAGTAAGCGCGGGGTGAGGGGCGCAGTAGCTTTGTCATTCGTGCGGATTCGTTAGTCACGATGTCGCAGTGGTCGGGAGAGCACCGCGCGTTCGCTATCGAAGCGTTTTTGAAAGGTGGAGAATCGTACGTCGTGGCTCGGAGACAGAACATCAAAGACCGCTGCATAGCCCAAAAGTGACAGTGTGGTGTGCTCTTTCGGTCAATGGAATAATCGGGCCGTATTTTTTTGAAAATGCGACGGGTGCTGCGATAACTGTTTCTGGTGAGGCGTATCGGCAAATGATATCCAATTATTTTATACCCCAACTTCGAGAGCATCCAGCCTACAGCTCAAGAACATGGTTTCAGCAGGATGGAGCCACTATGGACTAACTTCGTGAATTGTTTCCTCAGAAATTGATATCCCGCTTTGGTGATATTGCGTGGCCTCCGAGATCGCCCGATTTGACCCCCATGGACTTTTTCCTATGGGGGTACCTTAAGAGCAAAGTTTATGTCAATACTCCGAGGAATATCGCTGAGCTAAAACAAAAATATCCAACGAGAGATACGTGACATCGATCCAGCTATGCTTAGGCGCGTTATGCAAAATGCGATGTATCGATTCCGTGAGTGCGTGCTACGAAATGGAAGACATCTGGAAGATGTAATCTTTAAAAAATAAAATCCGCACTGTAGTTCAATAATTTTCAATAAAAATGTTTTCAAATTGAAATATGCAAATTGACTTTTATTTCATTTCAAAACCCTAACTCTGCCGTGAGACACCCGGTACGAGGGCTGCACTAAAAGTATCGGGAATGGAATATTTCCACTGTTCCTGTCATATTAAAATCTTTTTAAAACTCCTTGGTTTTAAAAATCGAATACCATTTATTTATTTAAAAAAAGATTCTCGGTCTTGTCACAAGGTTTTGTCAAACTTGTTTAGTCGTTGAGAAAATGGAATTGACTCGAGAAAATTCAAGAGCGATGATTTATTATGACTTTCGAACTGGTTTAACACAAAAACAGTGTGTTGACCGGATGATTTCTGCATTTGGTGATGAAGCCCCATCCAAAACCACAATTTATCGCTGGTTTGCTGAATTTCAACGTGGACGTGTCAAGCTCAGTGATGATCCCCGTCAAGGTCGTCCAAAAACTGCAGTCACCCAAGAAAACGTTGATGCTGTGCGTAAGCTGATTGAGGAAGATCGACATGTGACATACCGCGAAATTCAGGCAACTTTAGACATTGGCATGAGTCAAATAAAAATAATCTTGCATGAACAATTAGGTGTAAAAAAGTTGTTTTCCCGATGGATACCGCATTCGCTCTGTGAAGAGCAAAAAGCGGCTCGCGTTACTTGGTGCGTCAGAACTCTCGAAAGATTCCACGCAGGATCCTCAAATGCTGTATACAACATTGTATCAGGTGACGAATCCTGGATATACGCGTACGAACCCGAAACAAAAAACCAGTCACGAGTTTGGGTGTTCGAAAATGAGTTAAAGCCAACAAAAATTGTTCGTTCACGGAGTGTTGCAAAAAAAATGGTGGCCACGTTTGTCTCCAAAACCGGCCATGTTACGACTATTCCTCTTGAGGGACAAAGAACGGTTAATGCAGAATGGTATGCTAGCATTTGTTTGCCACAGGTCGTTTCTGAACTCCGTAAAGAGAACTGCAACCGCCGCATCATCCTCCATCACGACAATGCGAGTTCTCACACCGCGCACAGAACAAAAGAGTTTTTAGAGCAAGAAAACATAGAATTATTAGACCATCCGCCGTACAGCCCCGACCTAAGCCATAATGATTTCTATAGTTTCCCTAAAATAAAGAATAAATTGCGTGGACAGAGATTTTCATCACCTGAAGAAGCTGTGGACGCCTACAAAACGGCCATTTTGGAGACCCCAACTTCCGAATGGAATGGTTGCTTCAATGATTGGTTCCATCGTATGGAAAAATGTGTCAAATTTCGCGGAGAATACTTCGAAAAGCAATAAATACATTTTTAAATAGTAATGTTGTGTCACTTCCTTGATTCCCGAAATTTTCAGTGCCGCCCTCGTATTAACAGTATTGTACAATATTTTATCGTCACGAGAATAAAGTTCACTGTTATACAAAATCAAAGGTAAAATAACTGAAAGAACTGTTTAATTAAACACACACTACCTACATTGTGTTTAATTAAACTGTAGAAAAGGACTTCCTGAGTGTTTAGTAGCTATCTTTTTTCAATGAGTGTCTTACTGGGTAACTCCTGGTATTATAGTTTAAAAAAAAGGCAGTCGTGGGGACTGCCAATAGAAGAAAACTTGAAAGCTATGAATTTACAGTGGTCACTCTTATAGCTACAGACATACTGTGAACATTAGCATGTCGGTGACGCGAGCCCATAAGATTTTCTCCTATCAAACATCGTTCAACCCGCCTAAAGCAGTTTTCGCTTTAAAAAATTACCAGCAAATTGAGGACTTATGTTAACATCCATTCTTGTTTTAAAAATCAGCATTCAATCGCACGTTCAGGGTAACAATTTTACAATGACAGATTGACAGGTTCTTTATAGCTTGGCAGTAAGGATTACTTTCATAGGTTCAGCCATTCAGTGTTACCTCTGACATGTGGTTAACCGTATAAGCCGCATACATGCTTTATCATTCCTAAAAATCTCCCTATTTCTGTCAATCATTGACGTTGAGTTCTGCTTTTTTAAATAATAAAGTAGTGACGTATCCTTCCATTTTCTTTAGATCGGTGCCAACGCAGGCATAGTGGGCATGACAAAAGAACATCTAGGTCTTGCGTTAGCCCTCTCCGTACCAGTGTTCGTGGTTGTGACCAAGATCGACATGTGTCCCCCAAATGTTCTACAAGACAACCTCAAGCTTCTCATCAGGATCCTCAAGTCTTCTGGCTGCCGCAAAGTACCTGTCATGGTGAAGACGAAAGATGACGTCATTGTTAGTGCTACCAATTTCGTGTCACAGAGGTATGTTCACAACTTTTGATGCTAATTTTAAAGTGTTGCAACGCTTAAAAATCTCAAGCACCGCTTGGAAATTTTATAGAAGTAGGTATTTCTTTTTTGAATTAAGTAATTTAAAAACAAAGATACTGGTGTCAATAAAATAAAAGTAGGTAAATGGAAATAGAGTTTCCAACGTAGGGTCCCTGATAAACCATGAAAAAAAATGTGTGTGTTATTTAGTCGTATCACAATATCTTTAGCAGTTTCTATACCCTATTTAGACATTTACGCGAAGCATGCCCAAAGCTTAGACAAAGATTTTTTCCAAAATAATTATAATCGTGCAGTGTGATAAAATGCACCTTAAATGGCCTAGGGGGAAAGAAGCACCCTAGCTAAAGAAAACACACAAATTACAATTAATGTGCAAAGAAAGTTTACTGAAACACACGAAACACATAAAATATTATTACCAATAATAATGTTATTCCAGGCTATGTCCAATCTTCCAAGTATCAAACGTATCTGGTGAGAACCTGGAGCTGCTGACGATGTTCCTTAACCTGCTGAAGACGAGGATGCCCTCACAGGACGACAAGCCCGCGGAGTTCCAGATAGACGACACGTACTCTGTTCCGGTACGGTCCAGGCTCAAATTGAATTAGTTGGCTACACTTCACAGATGCGGGTATCTGTGAACTATCGCCCACTAATTCAATATCGAATCATGATAAAAAATAAAGTAAAGTATGTTTCTAAACTCATAATTTCTATGATGCAAAAAAACGCCAACATTGTCGCCAGTGACTGATTTTCTCTTTACTTGTTTATCCAATCCTAGATAATTTACATGTGCCACTTAATCAACTATCTACTTTAGCGTAATGTAGTCTAAGTTAATTTTTGATTGACCATTTGTAATCTTCGGTCCTAGATAATTATCGGTGATTCTGTATTCTCAAAAAAAGTACTTCGTTCGTCCATCAGGGTGTAGGCACCGTGGTGTCAGGCACGACGCTGGCGGGCGTGATCCGCCTCAACGACACGCTGCTGCTGGGGCCCGACCCGCTGGGCCGCTTCCAGCCCATCACCGTCAAGAGCATCCATAGGAAGAGGATGCCTGTGCCCGAGGTCAGGGGTGGCCAGACTGCCAGCTTTGCTCTCAAGAAGGTTAGTAAACGACTTGTTGCAATTTTAATAGGTCAATACCAAAAAAATCTGTAGAAGAGAAGGTAACCTAGGGAATGATAAGTACCTAGATAGATGGAAAAACCATTTATTTAGTGTTCATAAAAAGAAAATACAAGATGCCAATATACCAAAAAAAAAACCAAGTCGACTATGTGTGAAAGCCTTACCCGTGTTATTTGGTTTAGTTTTATGATGAATAAAAAAAAATTCATGACAACTTTGTAAACGAAACTTTGACATCTCGATTGCAATATTATTTTTTGCAAGAAATATAGTTTTTTATTACACAAACAATTCATAAATTCACCATTCTTAATGGGTATTGAAGTCATGACTAAAATAAATCTTATTCTGCAGATAAAGCGCTCCCAAATCCGCAAGGGCATGGTGATGGTGTCTCCCGCGCTCAACCCTCAAGCGTGCTGGCAGTTCGAGGGCGAGATCCTGGTGCTGCACCATCCCACCACCATCTCCTCACGCTACCAGGCCATGGGTACGTTTTACAGGATAGAACAGCGAAGCAAGCAAGAAAGAAATATTGTTTTGAACCGAAAACTCAAACTATTTATCTCAATTAAACCAGTTACAGGCGCTTTTGAATTGTCAAGGGGTCGTCAGTTAACCAGAAAGTTGTAGCTAGTTGCCCACAACTTAACTTAACCTGCAAATGCCTTAAACCAAAGAATAGTTAAATGCAATTAAGTCAAAAGCAAGCACTTAAAAAACAAAATCCCTCTTTCAGCCCATCTGGATAACTTCTGGTTAACTTGTTGTTTGATTTATTTTGGAAATAGACATTGACATAGAGGGCGTTTTTATTTTATGATAATGTGCACGATACTTCATGCTTATTCAGAGGGACTGGAAATCCACACCATTGTACAAGCAGCCGTACTTATACAGGCTGTAAAAAGACCCACACATTTATCCACGCATTCTGTACATCAAACGAAGTAATTTTAAGCAAAAAATATTGCTGGGAAACGACTTTAATTTTTATTGTAAAAAATCGCTGTTATTGGCAGCTCGCAATGGTACTTGGGTACCATGGTGCTAGGTGATATTTGGAGAATTGAAAAAAAAAGTTGCAACATTCACCTTCAATATCTCCGTAACCACAAGGTTCCCTGCGTAGCTATTCACAACCGTTCGTTACGATTCCGTGCCCAATCGCATCAATCAATGTTATCAAAGGAGTCCTCTAAAGGCTGTTCACAAATTCTAAGCCCGAAAATTTTGTCAGTTTAAATCAAATATACGCCCGCTATTCTTCCGACAGCTATTTAATTAGCTGTCGGGCAAGGTAAATCAGAGATTGAAATTGTGTCATTTTCGATACGACGATCTGTCGAATGGTTTGAAAAGCTATGCAGGTATGGTTCAGTACAATGACAGCGAGTACAAGTGACTCTCGCCTTCGTTAAGCATCTTTTTACACCCGTCCCTTCCCGTTCCTTAGTGCACTGTGGCAGCATCCGGCAGACGGCGTCGATCCTGACGATGTCTCGCGACTGCCTGCGCACGGGCGACAAGGCACTCGTGCGCTTCCGCTTCATCAAGCATCCCGAATATCTCAAGAGGGGGCAGAGGATGGTGAGTATAGTTTGCTGCCATTGTTAGAACTTGTATAGTCAACCTCGTAAATGATTACCACTTTTGACCAAAACTCCCAGTAAATTGAAACTTCACTAAGATTAAAACTATTTCACATTGCTCTTAAGGTGAAAACGCCTGGGTAGCCCACGAAAATTTTGTACGATTTTGTTTGTTGATCAAAATATAATTCGCGACCGTAACCCTATGTAACAGTAATAGTGTATAAGAATTTTGTGGCCGTACACTGTTTCTCAAAATACAGGTTATTGGCACATATTGCTGGCTCTCTACTCTACCCACTGATTGTTGCTGTAACTGTCTGTAATTTTTGATGAATAAACACATATTATTATTATTACTTATAAGATGATATTTGTAGTTTAATGGTTTTTTTGCACACCGAATACAGCTTCTCTTGCTTCTACAGTTACTATACAGCTCTACTAACGCAAAAAGGTATGAATGAAATGCACCGATCCCAGCGTGGTTGTACCAGACTCGATTGCTCGAATGTATCCAGATATTCAACCTAGCCCCTGAAGCCTCAAGTTTCATGAGACTACAGAGACCATTGTACATCAAAGATTAGACCGGGAAGGTGCGATAATGGTAGGAAAGACATGCCCTTGGGATATGGAAGGATTATTAGAGCCTACCGGATATGCATCCTTGAGCAAGCAGTGGAATAGCGGAGAGACAAGTGATATTTATCTATGGGATCATGTATCTTTTAACAGCGTCGCCGCCAGGTTGGCTCAGGTCCTCTCGGCTCTGTCTGTGTCACTGCTCGGAGTTTCTTTCTTAGCAAATGTATGGGATATTTTTTTTTGCGATATCTGACTTTTCTATTACTCAAATCTCAGTTGGTCAATCAATGGTCAAGTAGAGGTTTTTGATCCTGACAATAAACGACCGATTGGCATCAAAAAAAAATTTTGTGATAACTGGCCCATTTTCTTGCAGACTGTATTTTTTTGCTATATCTATGAATGGAGATCAAAATGCTTGTAAAAGTTAGGGATAGTCTCCCAAGACCATTTTCCTGTTGCTATAATGGTTAAAGGAATACCTGCCCTTACTGCCCCGTCTCTAAAATTCACCCTTTATAGAAAGTGTATGAAGAAGATTACGCACATGACGTTCTTCACAAGTTCATAGCATTGATGTTTGGTACAGGTGTTCCGCGAGGGTCGTACGAAAGCAGTCGGCAACGTGCTGCGACCAGAGCCCGCCGCCGTGAAGACGCAACCGCGCACCACCAACACGCGGCACGACCGACGCGCGCAGCAGTCGCATGACAAGCCCGACACGCACGTCACGCATGTGGTAAGATGGCGGCGTAAATATGTCACATGTCATTAACTCAAAAATACTGTCCTTAACTTTGAGAACTTTATCAGAATCTGGGAATGCAGATCCAAATGTCTCGAAAAGGTCAAGGTACCTTACTGCCCCGTCTCAAAAATCAAACCCTGTTTATGACATGAAAACATACATTTATTATTCTAAATTATTTGCCTCCTCTCGGGGTGTAAAATATGTGACAAGCTGAAGCGATAATTAGCAGAATGCATTTATTGTGATTTTATGTTACAGCAAGAGAGTGACGTAACAGCGACGGACTCTCCATTCGAGGTGCAGGCGGACAAGCGCGGCGCGGCGGGCGGGGGGGGCGCGGGCGGCGCGGGGCGGCGGCCGCGCAAGCGACACGACAAGCCGCCCGACGCGCCCGCGCTCGCCGCCGCCAACTAGCGCGGCGCGGCGGGCGGGGGGGGCGCGGGCGGCGCGGGGCGGCGCGGGGCGGCGGCCGCGCAAGCGACACGACAAGCCGCCCGACGCGCCCGCGCTCGCCGCCGCCAACTAGCGCGGCGCGGCGGGCGGGGGGGGCGCGGGCGGCGCGGGGCGGCGGCCGCGCAAGCGACACGACAAGCCGCCCGACGCGCCCGCGCTCGCCGCCGCCAACTAGCGCGGCGCGGCGGGCGGGGGGGGCGCGGGCGGCGCGGGGCGGCGGCCGCGCAAGCGACACGACAAGCCGCCCGACGCGCCCGCGCTCGCCGCCGCCAACTAGCGCGGCGCGGCGGGCGGGGGGGGCGCGGGCGGCGCGGGGCGGCGGCCGCGCAAGCGACACGACAAGCCGCCCGACGCGCCCGCGCTCGCCGCCGCCAACTAGCGCGTCGCACGCCACACGGCCACAACCAGCTGGCACTATCTGTGGGCCTGCCACTTGCCAGTCCATCTACACAGCGACGCCCGAACCGGAAGGTTTACAGATATATTCTAGCAGTACAAGGGACAGGCGCTAGGGAGTGACATTTTTAATATTCTCCGAATTTATGACGGTAGTGCCAGATCTTAATAAAAATTCAAAATTACAAATGTCAACCATGTGGAAATTTGAAGGTACTCCTGTAAATATTTTTCTTTATAGCTCTAAGAAATTATTTTTTAATATTTAATTAGCTTCCCTAGCGCAGCTAATTCAGTCCAAAAGCACTAAATCAAAGTACAAGATACTTAGGTCTTATGTAGATGCTGCGTCACTAGGTGTAATGTACGCGGTAGTTCTCTATATAACGTAGCGTGTGTTTACTGATTGGTACACACTCTTGGACGACAGTTACATATTTTTGACTACACTATACTTATAACTTCATAGATAGTTTCTAATCTATCTGATAAGGTTTCTGAAAATCATCAAGTTTATAATAAATATACTTTCATAGTTCAACAATATAACTCCATAACAGTACAACAGGAGCAGAAGATGCAACCTTTACAACTTCATTTTTATCAGATTTGCTAATTGTTTGTTACTAAAATGCCTATTATTTTAAGCAAGATTCTTGAGGAATAATTTTGTTATGGAATTTGTAGTTTTATTTAAATTTGCTTGATTATGCTGATTTCAATGTGATTTGAGCAGTCTTGGTTCAATCAGCATGAGTGTTGTTCAATTAGAGTAACTTTAAGCAGCTGCGGTTAGTGACAGAGGGGGATGAATCTGTTGTACTTTATATTTGGAACTATTACAAATAATACAATAGTATTAGTGAGGCTAGCTGCTCTACTCCATATCATAACTCAGTATTTTGATTACTTCACAGTACCATAACTATGTGATTTTTGTAGTTTAAGTAAATGAATATTTTTATGGTTTGTTCAGAGTGAGTGAAATAAAACTAGCTCGGATTAACTATGCAGTATTATTTAATGCCTACACGTGAAATAGTAACAGCCTAATAAACATGTAGCAGAATTTTAGAATAAACTAAAATTATTTAAATTATTTCTTCAATTGTTTCTTAGCATCCTGAATCCCTTCCTTTAAGTTCTCATTAAGTTTTTTTAAGAATGACATGATTCTGTTAACTTGTTCAGGATTTAACTTATCCATGCCTGCTAACTTCTCCTTACTCCTGTAAAATATGGACACTGCCATCTGTGCAGCTCGTCTCACAGGGTACGACTCTGCAAGCTTCTGCACAATGTGTTCATTGTTGGCAAGGTATCTTAGTAAAGCTCTGAGAGGCATTGTGTTGGGATAAGTCACTTGAATGAAGTTTCAAACGAGCACATATTACGATACTTCTGTAGGAGTTCTCTTTTCAGCCTCAGCTGTGTTCTCAGTATTTCAAACTGCTTCAACTGGTCCTGCTTGTTGTAATCTATGCCAGGCAACCGCTTTATCTGGAGCAAACCATAGTGCATAAACTTTTATATCTCAGATTGTTATGTAAACTAACCTACAATACTGATAATGCCAAATAATTTGAATCTGAACATATACTATATTAACATCATTTAGGAATTGTAGTAATTACCTGAGTACGCGCTATATCAAATTTCTTTTGCAATTCGAGCACCCGTTGACTGCAGTCTTGAGACTCCCTGGCTTTGGCAGAGTTGTCATGAAAGTCCCTCTCAACACTAAAAAATAGAAATATTTACAAAACTTATGTATATATAAGTCATCAAAATTATGACGTATATCTAAAAATAAGAGCACTATAGAAAGTACCTTCGTATTATTTCGTAAACAATCGGTAAGAAATCTACATCTACGTCTTGCACAGATATAGGACTAAAGTTGTTTTGTTCAGAATGATCAGTGTTATTTTCCATCGTATGAAGGTGGCATGAGCTGTACACAAATGAAAAAAACGCACTTGCCTAATTATAAACTCTATCAATAAATTAAAACCAAATTTTACAAAAAAAATACCAACGAGACGAGCAAAATGTATGACAATTTATGTCAATGTCGTTTGTCGTATCAAACAATCTTAATGTCATTGTCATGTCATACTTTGATAAGGGTGGGGCGTAGGTATATATCGTAACAGTCAGAATTAACAGATAATTAAAAATAACAATTGATCCTACCAAAAAAATAATTATCTGTATAACAGATCTTGAGGGTCTAGTAACAGATAATTTCCAAGACTATTACCACGGACTGTTACCGTTTAGCTTACATACTCATTCACAAACGATTGAATATAGCAAGGTTATTAATTTCTCTCTGACTTATTGAAGAATGACCTTTGCTAAAAAGAAAAACACCTATTATTTAATTATTTTTGTTTTATTTAAAATATTTATTAAATACGCTAACAGACTTAAATTAATATGTACATATATATAAAAAAGGAGGGGACAGAATCATAGGGCATCAAAAAATTCGTCCGCATCGCTGTCAACCGGAAAAGTGCCCAATACGGCTGGCAGCATTGCCACGTTGTATGGCGATCCTGATTCTTTCCCCGATTTAATTTACTTCGAAATATGTTAACTTCTCACTTTTACTAAAGCGGTTAAACTACGCTAAAATGAGAAGCACTTAGTATTTATTATCACTAAACTACAGTTGGTGGCCTTGCAAGAATAAACATTTTCAAAAAAGTGACTCCTAATTAGGCTGAAGATATTCAATTGAGATTTAAATACGTATTTATAGTACCGTAAAAAAATAACCCACTGTTATTTAATAACAGATATTTGGATCTGTTATATTTTGTTACAGTGATAACAGCAACGTGTTTAACCTGTTAAAACCCCTTTTTTATAATACTTTAATGGCCTGGTTGCTGGGACCTTTTAGCAAAGTCTTTATTTAGTTACTTTGCAAGCTTAATTTCATGGAATGCATTATCTGGGTCATTCCGTCCGTCATTATGGTCATTCCGACCGTTCTCTTCCCATCGTCACGTGCCAAGCCTTTGGGTTCTAAAACAGCTGTGTGGCAACAGCACGACGGATGATGCGCGGCTGCGCTCGCTTAGGTTGGTCACCCAACATAGGCAGACATGTAGCGAGCCGGAAGGTGGTTTCACGCAACATACTGCCTATGTTGGGTGACGGTAGTGCCTGAAGCCAGAGGCCCGACTCCCGACTCCCCCAACATACACAGATTATTCCGTACCAACCTGCAGAGCGGCTCATCCCACTATATAATATAATATAATATAAGCTTTAAGCTTTATTGGTTCTCACAGTATAAAACCTTAAGACTAGAATGCTACAGATTAACAGTGATCGTGATTTTATAGTCACAGTACGTATCGCAACTAGCATCTTAGCTAGATTACACCTACATTGTAACCTGTGTTAAAGATACCAGTCCCATTCCCCTATAAAAACTTATACTTTCTAGAATGACTTAACAATGCAAAACAAAAGTAAAATAAATACAAAAATAATTAAAAACTAATGGAAAATTTTCTTTTATGCGTGCGCGAGTGTTAAAAGAGGTGTATGTAAGTGTGGGTGTAATTGCGTTTAGATATGTGTGTGTGTGTGTGTGTATGTATATATGTGTGTGTGTGTGTGTGTGGGTGTGATATGTAGATGTATATTTTAGTATAATTATTTATACTACACCATTGTACTATCGGCCCAAGTTAAGCATGCTCACTTAAGAAAATATTCCTGCGAGAGCGCAGCTAGTGACAAACCACACCCCTTCCTAGTTTCCCCCAATTAGAGACAATATGCATTTGTGTGAGTAATGAGCGAGTAACATAAAATAACAAACATTAGCTAGAGCGCGGCAGTGCCAATTTGCTCTCGCTAATTGTTGACGCTTCCCTTAAATTCCTATCGCCATTTCATTTTACGACCTGTTTATTTCTATCGGACTGATTGCCTGCCTAACTGTGACCTCTGCTTGTATACCGGACTGTGATCGAAAGCCTCTTCTTGACCCTAGCTTGTATCCTGGACTGTGTGTGTATTGTGTGTGGGCTGTGACTAACGTGGTGCAACCATGACGACCCGAAACCTGATTCAGGAAGAAAGGAATCAAATTATTGTTTTGCATAGACAAGGGTTAAATATACGAGTATCCCAAATAGCAGTGGAGTTGAACATGCAAGTAAGTTATGTTTTTGTATTCAGATAGAGGGAGAGATATAGAAATAAATAAAGTGATAGTAATATTATTATTTCATAGTTTGCATTTTTCCTTATATTGCAATTTAAAAACAAATTCCATGAAAAATATTGGTATTCAGCTGCATCCGGTTAGACTGGAAGCCGACCCCAACATAGTTGGGAAAAGGCTAGGCAGATTTATATATAAAAATAATAAAATTATTATAACTTTCAGATGGATTCTTTTTAAAAGTCTCATAAGATATTACCTACTTAGAGTAATGCATTCAAATAAGATTGTTCTTTTTATTTATTTTTGCTTTCAAAGACGTTGTTGGAGCCTTTTATGACCCGATAATAAATCCTAAACCAAAACAACCTAAACAATGGTGCCTTATCTCACAGCGTCGTTGCCGCATTTTAATTAGAAAAACCAGAGCGCATTCGTCGCATTTCTAGAGGCTTGATCATTATATTTCAAAATACAATTTTTTTTCGCCCAAGCACAAGATAATTGTTTTTTATAATTATTTTTAACATTTATTTTATCATAATACTGCAGATGGAAAGTAATTTACAATAATGTAAATTTTTGTTAGTAGTGCTCGTAAATACTTACCAAAAAAACTTAAAAAAAATTGCACACATAGTTTTAAATACTAACGATTTAGTGCTTGGCTGGCCAATAAAATAGCAAGTACTTACCTACTATTTTTTCGGCCAAGCACTAGATCGTTGGTATTTAACCACGAAAAACCTTTAGAAATGCCACGTTGCCAGCCCGCACGGGATAAACACTTTTAAATAGTAGAGATAAAGCACAAATTTGCTTGGGACAGTTTCATACAATGTTGGAATTTACGCTATGCCATTTTTCTTACTCATAGGTATACGAGGTGTAAATTGCAATATCTGAAAACCTCTTAAGGGGTCATTACTCATCATTATAAACAACTTTTACTATGAGAACCAAACCTGAAATCGCGATAAAAAAGCAGCTGGTCCATACATTTTGACGAGTTACGCGAACATAAATGTAGGGAACAGCTGTTTTTTTTTCGCGATTTCAGGTTTGGTCCCGTAGTAAAAGTTGTTATTGCATTTACAACTTGTATTTTAAAATATAGTTATGAATGTTATAACTACTTAAATTAGTTATAGAAAAGTTAAGAGTTTATTTATCATGAAGTCAACCAAAATGCACACCTTAAGTATTTCAATACTTATAATTTTTATTTATAGTGTACTAGTTGTGCCCTTTGAATAAGACTTTTGTAGTGTACTCGTATTATTATACTTAGTTCCTATATTATGTAAAAAATCGATGCTGATTGTTTTTTTTTTTTTTTTTCGTTAGAGAACAACGGTGCGCCGCTGGGTGCGAAGATATGAAGAAGGAGAAATTACAGAACGCGTTCGTGCACCTCGACCCCGGGCTATAAACGAAAACGAGTTAAATAATATGATAGCCACGTATGAAGAGAACCCGTTCACACCCACTCGCAGTTTCGGACAAGAATACGAAGTTTCGATGCAAACTATTAGAAACGAGTTGCATCGAGCTGGAGTCCATCACAGACGTCCCGCAAAAAAAAATATTTTGACGCAGGAGCAGAAAGCTGCTGGCGTGCGATTCGCTCGTGACTACAGGGACTTCGATTTCTCTTACGCCATATTTTCTGATGAAAAGTGCTTTAGGTCTAGCCAACAAGGTCGTCGGAATTTATGGCGTGTAGATAACACAAGATACGAACCTCGAAATGTGAACCCAAATGCAGAATCGGGAAGAATTGTAGTGAACATGTGGGGCTGGATGAGTGCTGCTGGACCAGGCGAGCTCGCTTTTATACCAGGGAGGGCAAACGGCCAAACGTATTTAGAGGTGCTACAAACCATCATGGTACCCACAGTGCGCACGGTGTATCCACAACTGGACGTGCCAGAATTTTATTTTTTCCAGGACAATTGCCCGATACACCGTGCGCGGGTTGTTCAAGAGTGGTTGCGAGGGCAACCACAAATTAAAACAGTGCCATGGCCCTCCCGATCCCCAGACTTAAACCCCATTGAAAATTTGTGGGGTTTAATGGTCCAGAGATGGGATAGTAGAGCAGAAAGAACGAAGGAAGCACTTGTCACACATTGCGAACAAGTTTGGGACACATTCAGAGGTTCGAATTTGTGCGAAGTCCTGGCTAGGTCCATGCGTAGCCGTTGCGATGCTGTGATAGATGCGGGAGGAGCAGCGACGAAATATTAAGTTAATATAATTTTTAACATGCACTATGTTAATTAACGAAAGGCGTTCCCGTTAACCCGCAATAGTCCAAACATGCTACAATTAATATTACCATTTAAAAATTCGCGAAAAAAAATCAGCTGCTCCCTACATTTTGTTAAGCTAGGTATGCGAACATAAATGTAATGAACAGCAGATTTTTTTTCGTGAATTTTCGAATGGTCATATTTTGGTAGCATGTGGACGCTATACTATTGCGGGTTAACGGGAACGCCTTTCGTTAATTAACATACTGTATAATTACATTATACAGGGTTATTTTTCTAACACCTGGTAGGACTATACTTTTGATCTATGACTTTTTAGAATACCAAAAGTAAACTTTCAAGTTTTTGTTGTAATATTTGTAATAACACTTTTTAGATCTGTATTTTGTAGTAAGTACCGCTGCGACCCTGCATTCGCAACGCACTGTTTGTTTATTTAACTACTTACATATTTTGGTACCGCGTAGAGTTGTTCAAATTTAGAGCGATCAAAATAAATATTTTTAATTGTATTATGAAATTATTTTTTTATGAATTATTAAAAGTCATACAACAAAAGTTGTTATTTATGATGTTAGTATTATAGTCCTACGAGCTTATTAGTGTTTTATCATCAAATGACTTCTCCCGCTCTGGGCGGAGCGGAAGGTCGTGTCAAACTTTTACTGACTAAAACCCACCCGTGTTCCTTCAGTTGCCTGTGCCAGGGCCATGGTATCTCTTTCGAACAACCCGCGACTCCGGCGGCTTGCAAATAACCCTGTATAGCTATTTTTATTAGGTTTATTTTTATTATTCCAATTTGTATTATATTACTTCGTTGATTAATGTCACAGGGTAGACTGTAGACCGTAATCATAGTTTAAAATATTGCCAACGATTTTGAAGTCTTCTTGTAAAATTATTGATGTCAATTTAGTGTCATGTTGCCTTTATTGGTGGATTTGTTGTTTTATTTACAATCAATGTTGTCGTAAGCCCCGATCTCGTTAGTTTGTTATTTTACATATTCAGTAGTGTCATCATATCCGTCCACCTCATAAATAATTGATCTCATTTGCTTGATAAACCTAGTCTGTAGTGTAATGTAATTATTGCAAATTATAAAAATTATTAAGATTCTTAAATTGTACTAATCTTAAAACTTTTCAATTTCATTAGAACTGCACGAGCAATATTCTCCTAATCTTATTTACTGACAAGCTTTTTGCCTGTTGTTGTTGTGTTGTCTGTTTGTCATTGTTGTGTTGATTTCATATTTTGAACTTTACGATATAAGTGTAGATAAATACAGTTTATAAATGATATTATGAGTAAGAATCTTTTCACTTATAATATTTTGCATTTTGATGATAATTTCTGTGTAATTTTTTGTTATAATATGTTAATTTCTGGATGAATCTTTAATGTTTTGAAAAAGTCTATTAAAAATAAATTAAGTTACTTATATTGTTTTTTTTCTACAACAGCAAATCCTTAAAATTGTTCTCAAGTAGATTTTAATTAACTGTTTATTTTTTCACACTGAGATTACAGCCGATAGTTTCATACAAAAAGCACTTACTATACATCTTTTATTATACAGATAAGATTTAAATATCAACCTAAATAAATCTTTAATCCTGCATAATGTTAAATGAACACAAACTAAAAATATATATTTCACTAGTACCCAACATTTTATTTCAATCCTTTCACTCTCACTGCTGCCAAGGCACAAATTATAGTTTAGTTTATCAAATATTAAAAAGCTCTGATAACATTGTATGAACTGCGCAGAGTATTGGTTCAAATATTACTGTAATTTTCAAGTATTCCCAAATTGCCCAAGTATAAACAAACACATAGAAGTTTTGATAGTTATTTACTTTGAATAAAGTCGATTAAACACAAAAAATTTCAATATAAACATTTGATACCTTCATGCAGTGCCGGTCAACGCACCTATACCTAACGTATTCAGGGAGCCGTGAGATAAAAGGTAAACAAACCATAAATGTCCGTTCAATCGATTTTGAATGCTATTGTGTTGGTGGCATGACAAATGGCAGCTGCAGTAAACAGTTGGTATTGTAACCACTTTTTTGCCTTTAATGCCATCCATAAGCCTACGGAATAGAAGTCAAAATCGGTGGAACGGACTGTAATAAAACGGTTCGTTTCAATGTCTCATCTTATTGTGAAGGGAATATGGTGCGGTTGCTGCGGCATGCGGCATCACATAGGATATGGTGAAAATTGGAGAGGCAGTGAAAGTGTTCATAAATAACCTATATCTATAGACCCGATAGAGAGAGGAAAATATTAAAGTGGATTAATACATATAAATTGTAGTTTATTAGTTATTACAAATTATTTTTGTAAATACTGCAATATCAATAATACATTTTCTAAACCAAACAAACAGAAGATATGAGTACTAAAATTAATTCTTGTCAATAATAAAATAACAATTCAATTCAATAACAAAGAGCTCACGCCGCCGCCGCGCCGCGCTTGCCGTGCCCATTAAAAACTCGTCTCTTAGCAGAAACAAGTGAGCATAGTACGCTCCTAGTGTGAGTTTCACACATTCTATACATGATTATACTAATACGAACACCACTAAAATACGCTTTGTGCATCCTATTGGTCAAAACTCGTGCATTGTGCGATCGAGTCGTGAGTCGTGCTATGCGATTATCGCCTTTAAGGTGAGCATGCGGAACTTTGGCCGATAGTACATAAGAGGTTTTCCGTTTCTTGGTAGGTTAGCCCTTGAAGCCATTTTGTAATTCGATTTTTACAATCGCGGCTGGATAGTTGGTAAATAGGGAGTATTTTATTCAATTTGTTGTACAATGTAGGTGCAAGAAAATAATTGAACCTACTCGAATGGGTAAGGTTACTTTTCCTAGTTACACAAACTATATCTTTTCGCCTTTTGGAGATCTCTTTGTATGGTGTCGCAGAATGCTGAATTAAGACAGTTCTTGCTATGAAGAGTTGTCTCACGGTCCACTGTCTCTGGGAAGACGGGTTCACAGGCCAATCTATATCTGGGCAAGCCATTTTCCAGGCATTCACCGCATCATCATCATTCAAACCTATGCGTTTGAGATTGAGTGGATGTTTTGCAAGATTTTGGGCCAAGCGTCAATTTTATATTATCTGACTGGCACGGGGCACCACGATTAATCTGGCAACAAAGTAACAAAAATGCGCTTCCATCTTCCATTGGACAACTCTAGTATTGACATAGACAATGAAAAAAATATGACTTGACCTTAGAGAGTTAGAGCCTAAAACCTTGACCTTTATTCAATCCCACTCGGGAGTTCTTGGCGGGAAAGTGAATTTACATGTTTAGTGGTTTTGTTTTATTTTCTAAAATTTGTGTTTAACCGAGTGGTTAATAATGGTGGATTATTAACCAATAAGTGTTCGTGAACATGCATTAGTGTAGGCAAATGAAACAAAACAGTGGAACATCACTTCAAGTTCTCTCAAGAAGTCTGCGTGAGGTCTCAGTTAAGTGCCAAATCTTTACTGAAACTCAAGGGGGGCGGGCGGTGATATCATCAACATGCATTGAATATAATTAATTTCATCAATATCTAATCCTTACTTAGTTACAAACTTTGACTTGCTAAAAGGTCCCAGCAACCAGGCCATTCAAATATTATTTAAAAAGAAGAAAAAATGTGTGCTCTGTGGCAGCAGGCCTGCGACAGCTTTAGTTCCAAAAAATGCGTTATGGCGCTACTTTCGGTAGCCATGTTGTTGGCAGCCATTTTGGGCGTTGTATTTATCTATTAAACTGACAGATTATATTTTCCTAGAACAATAAACTGGTTTGCTGAAATTAATTTATAATGTGTAATGTGGTGTTGATAATATTTTTAGAGTACCAAAGCACAAAACACAAAAATGGGACACAAAGAAGAAAGCCAATTGCTAATTGCCCTTGTTATACTTATATATAATCATGTAATATTTCAGAAACTACAGCCTCCGGTCAAAATGTCAGTGAGACAATGGCATTCATCGATAAACTCTTTGATAGTGTAACCGGATCTCGAGGGAGCATTGTCCAGGGCAAACTGCGTGGGCCAATAAAGCCGAACGCTCGTCAACTCTACAATTTTTGGATAGACGCCAAACATAATGAAAAATATACAAGTTTTGAAAGGTCTAAACTGTTGTTCGAAAAACACGCAACAATCTGAAATGTCGTTTTATTTTTACATTTCTTTCGTTATATTCGTATCCAATGAACATAACGAAAGGAAATTATTGAACCTAGCAAATAATAAAATTAACCCTATAAGAATTTTCCATGGAACATCACTATGCTATCGATATTCTATGGTAATCGCTATCGTCACTTTTCTATTAAGCTGTGGGTAATCACTAGGTGACATTTCGACACTAGCGCTTGGCGCATAATTTTGGAATTAATCGTCAACCATTGTACTGTCCTATCTGTCTCTGACTAGTATATAGTTATCTGTGTGTGGCAGATAATTTGACAAGTTCGGTAATGATGTCGCGTTGTGTTTATTATGAGAATTTCTAATTAATATTCACAAATAATGGATGAGGTTGCTAAACTAGAACATCTTTCGCTAGTGTCGAAACTCTGCACTGAGCTGGACAACCATTTAGGATTGAATGATAAAGATTTAGGTAAGGTCAACGTCTAATCATGTCATTATAGTGTTGCTTTCTATTGGCTTTCTTTCTCATGCAATTCAATTTTACCTTTACTGTGTTTTTGTTTGTGGATTCTGGCCCTGCACTTGCGTAGAATTTCATAGTTTCAATATTGTGCATGTTCATTCAAGTTACTATGCGTTGTGTTGTACTTATGAAATTATGACCGCCATCCGCCACCGCATGCCTATGCCCTGGTGGTTCACACAATTTCTTCTTAATGAAACAAAATTACTACACTCATGCTTTTTCCATAGGTGTAGGAAACTAACTAGTTTCACATTCCTTTATATGTTCTACTTTTGCTTTGTCTTCTTACTCCTTCCTAAAATTCCATTGCCAACTAGTTAAACTATAATTAACAGAATCTAAATCTACTAAATTTTATTATTATTTTTCAGCTGAATTTATCATTGACATAGCTGATAAGAATCCTACATTTGACTGTTTTAAGAAGGCACTCATTGAAAATGGAGCAGAGTTTTCAGATTCTTTTATGACTAACTTATTGCGTATCATACAGCACATGAAACCTGTTAACACCACCACACAGAAAGAGGAAACTAGCAATGAAAGTTCAAACCCATTGGCTAATAAGTTTCCGGGGCTAGCAATACCCAATGAGAAGCCTCCCACATTCTCATCAGATGAAGAGAGTGAGGAAGAAGAGGATGTTATGAAAAACAAAAGACTAACAGCAAAAGAAATATTCAAAGATGAATCAAAGAGTAAAACAAATGATGCTGTGGTTGATCAAGCTATGGCTGAGTTGGAAGCCCTGGCACCATCACAAGCAGCCCCTGTAAAAGAACCTCTAAAGAAAGAAACAATTAAAGTTGATGTGAAAAAAAGAGAACGAAGCCGCAGTCCTGAGCGTAAGGACATAAGTAGAAAAAGAGAAAGGTCCAGAGAGAGAGATAGGGACAAAAAGAGTAGGTCGAGAGACAGAGACAGAGATATCAAAAGTAGCAGGAGTAGAAATAAGAGGAGCCGCAGTAGAGACAAGAGGAGCCGCAGTAGAGATAAAAGGAGCCGCAGCAGAGACAAGAGGAGCCGCAGTAGAGACCGTAGGAGTAGAAGTAGAGATAGAAGAAGGCGATCCAGGAGTCGCCCCACCTCTAGTCGCCATAGGTCGAGAGACAGGCAAAGGAGATCAAGATCTAGAGGAAGGGGATCCCCATCTAGAAGTAGGACATCCCCAAGTAAAGGGAGGTCATCCCCACCTAGAGGAAGAATATCCCCAATTAAAGGGAGGTTGTCCCCGTCTAAACGAAGGTCATCACCTGCAAGAGGGAGGGGGTCACCATCTCACGAAAGAGAACACAAATCTGGTGACTTTGGCAAGAAGTTTAGGAAGAAGAGCCCTGATGTTGAACTGAGTGATGACCCTGAGCCTGGGAAAGTAAGTACCAGTTGTTACCTTGATGTTAATTTACTATACTGAAGAAGTATTGTCTGCCTATTCTGACAAACTATCACTCTTGATATTTTTGTTAAAGATTCAATATTCTATATATTTGCTAATTGGTGAACAATAGCTTAGCTCTATTTCAAATACTCAGATTATAATAGATATTTAGAGTGTTGCAAGATTACACGATCAACTTTTTCACAGATCTACAGTGGAAGGGTAGCAAACATAGTGCCATTCGGTTGTTTTGTTCAAATCGAGGGTGTGAGGAAGAGGTGGGAGGGACTGGTGCACATCTCTCAGCTGAGGTCAGAGGGCCGCGTCACCAATGTGTCTGATGTCGTCAACAGAGGGGATAAAGTTAAGGTAAGGTACAAGACTGGTATACAACCTGGTTTAACTGTTAAACAATCACCTACTAGAAACTGTTTGCATGTAAGCGCTCAACGGTTTTCACAATTATATTTATTGTCATCTCGAGTGTAATTTTCTTATGAACAATGCTGGTTCATACAGAATATGTCAGGTTAATAAATATAACTATTGACAGTACTTGGGGTGATCTCCATAATATGTCATACCATCATGATTGATAATAATGTATTTCTTTCTATTACATAAAAATTATGTGCTATCCTTTGAAGTTCATCTAGCTACTTTGGGATATCTGGTGGACGGTCCATTGTGATGAAAGGGTTATGTTATAATCTTTTGTAATGTTTCAGGTTAAAGTATTGTCAATCACTGGACAGAAAGTATCTCTTACTATGAGGGATGTGTGTCAAGAAACTGGCAAAGATCTGAACCCAGCGTCACATGCACATTTGGAGGTAAATGATAAAATAAAGCATAAAGTTGTATTTTTAATTTTGTGGTTTACAATGCCCGCGGCTTTGCTCGCGTTTTTTTCTAAAATAAAAATATCTTTAGTTACTCCTTATATCATCAGCTATCTGCCTGTGAGTACCGTCAAAATCGGACCAGCCGTTTCGGAGATTACCCAGATAAACATTTTAAAAATTGGTTTTTTTCTTGTATGTACCGTATATACCTTCATATGGATTAAGTAAAAAGCTGTTATTTTGACATTACAACACACTTTTATTTATTTATATAGATAAAAATGTATTTCTTTGTGAGCCTCTGAAGAATTTGACGGCCTCCATGGCAATGGACAATGGTCCACATGAAGGACTAAGTGCGGAAACCTTCTAACATAGACCATAGATAGAAGCCTCTAATTATTGTGGTCCTGATCTATATATTTCAAATATTAGGCTGAACGCGAGGGTCGCAATCCAGATCGTCCTCCACCAAACGCAACAGTGTTGGCAGGCCTGCAGGGCGGACTCGATCCTGACGAAGACTCCAGTCGGAAGAGGGTCACCAGGATCTCCAGCCCTGAACGATGGGAGATCAAACAGGTAAATGAAACAAAAGAACCTTCTCACTCTTTTTATTAAATTCATGAAATTTTGGCCAGACTGATATAATAATAGGAAATATTTTACTGGTCTTCTAAAAACTTATTGACCTTTTAATGATGTACAGTTTTAAAATTAATTCACCTCTAAAAGCTTTTTGGTCTTCTAATGATGCACACTTTTTTTTAATAAATGAGACTATCTGTTTTTTTTTTCTGTTCTTTTCTTCTCTAAATATATCAAATTAAGCTTAGTTTCCCTCATTTCGATATGTGCACATTATGAAGACTCACACTGTATATAAGTGTACATAAACTGTTAAATAAATAAAGTAACTAAGCTAGGGTACCCCAACCAAACGGGTTAGAACTGTGACAAAATATGAATTATTTGAAGTTCACAAATCAACGTCAAGCCGGAAACGGGTGATAGGCCAAGTCCTGACCTTTATTAGAAAAAAAAAAAATCTTGGTCATGTACTTTATACATTATAAGTATAAAAAAATGTATCGGAAAAACTGACACCCTGCAATGATCTTACAAGTCCTTTGACTACAAAACTTTTCTTTGTTGTTTTTTTAAGAAAATTGGATATTCATAGTCACAGGACTTGAAAGATCATCACAGGGTGTCAGTTTTTCCGATACATTGTTTGGTTCTTATAATTTTGAAAAGTACATGGCCAAGATTTTTTTATATATTTTTCTGATAACTGTCGACTTGGCCTATCACTCGTTTCCGGCTTGACGTTGATTTCTGGGACAGCCTGTATGTATGCTCTCATATTTATGCCCCTCTTTTTGTGAACTTCAAATAATTCAATAATATTTTTAGAAAAGCAAAATGGGAATTATTTAAGATACAATTAAATACATGCCATGAATAGACTCATTTCTACTTCACAGATGATATCATCAGGGGTAATAGACAAGAGCGAGTTGCCGGACTTCGACGAGGAGACAGGATTGTTACCAAAAGACGAAGACGGCGAGGCTGACATCGAGATAGAACTTGTAGAAGACGAACCTCCGTTCTTACAAGGTCACGGCCGCGCGCTGCACGACCTGTCACCTGTCAGAATTGTGAAGAACCCAGACGGTTCCCTGGCACAAGCTGCTATGATGCAGTCAGCGTTATCTAAGGAGAGAAGAGAACAGAAGATGATACAGAGAGAGCAAGAGATGGAGAGCGTACCTATGGGACTGAATAAAAACTGGATAGATCCGCTGCCAGAGAGTGACGGTCGAGCTTTAGCTGCCAACATGAGAGGCACTGGCATAACTCCTCAAGATCTACCAGAATGGAAGAAGCATGTGATTGGAGGGAAGAAGTCTTCTTTCGGCAAGAAGACGAATTTGTCTTTGCTGGAGCAGAGACAGTCGCTGCCGATCTATAAGTTGAGGGATGAGTTGACTAAGGTGTGTATTAGTGAACTCTTCATGTCTCTTCATATAAGTACAGTTGAGGATTGCATAACTACACTCCAAACCCAGTATTTGTTCTAAATACCTTCTGAACATGTTAGTTGATTAAGAAAAGCTAAGTATTTTTTTGTAGCTTGAATTTAATCATTTTCAACTTGGTTTTCTATATACCTACTTTTGTCTGTACTAGGCAAAGCCATCGCCAATATTCTTCCTTATAATATAATCATAATAAAAGTTCGTAACAACTTCTTCATTATTTTTACCAACTCAGGCTGTAGCCGACAACCAGATTCTGATAGTAATCGGTGAGACGGGTTCAGGCAAAACAACCCAAATCACTCAGTACCTCGCTGAATGCGGTCTGACCGCTCGCGGTAAGATCGCGTGCACGCAGCCTCGTCGTGTGGCCGCCATGTCTGTGGCCAAGAGAGTGGCCGAGGAGTTCGGTTGTCGCCTGGGGCAGGAGGTCGGCTACACCATCCGGTTTGAAGACTGTACGAGTCCTGAGACTGTTATCAAGTGAGTCTATTCTAGTTTCGCCATCTTTTTAGGGTTCCGTAGTCAACAAGGAACCCTTATAGTTTCGCCATGTCTGTTTGTCCCCGGCTTAGATCAGAGACTCTTAGCACTAGTAAGCTGTGAATTGGCATGAGTATATATATAGCTAAATGGTTGTTTTAGAATATTGTGTAAAAATTTATGGCAGTAGTACATATAACAAATTAAAAGGAAAACTATCACAGCTAAGTAGTACTTAACAAGTTAGCGAGTAATAGTCGACCAACTTACATTTGCAGTTGGAGAATTGACCATGACGTATATCGATATATGGGCGAACATGTTTATCAACTACAATGTTGTTTGTTATTGGGATAAATTCATCCTAACTACGAAACCCTTCATTGTGCGTGATTCGACACGCACCTGGCCGGTGTTTTTACATAAAATGTCACTGATCTTTACTCACTTAAATTACTCAGATATCGTTGATTGTTGATTCAGTTTTGCACGTCGTGCAAAACTGAATCACCCCGTTTGTGTATCGTTTATATCTAGTGTGCAATATTTACTTTTCTATCTATTTGTCTAAATCAAAATCAATAGTCATTTATTCAACCTAGGCTGAGAATCAGCACTTGTCGAACGTCAAAATTACATAAGCCAGTCCCCCAAAACGCGCGCCCTTCACTGAAACTATAAGTCTGGAATCTCCAATCCGCGTTGAGAAAGCGTGGTAATTAAAGATCATTGCTTCTCTGTATGAAAAGCAATGATCATATTTATTGCCTTTCTCCTGCAGTGGGAAATAACAGGCAGGCAGGTATTATAATACATATAATATAATAATAATAAATAGCATATACATATTATAAAGTCGCTTTTCGAGTCGCTAGTTTTTAGGATTCCGTAGTCAACAAGGAACCCTTATAGTTTCCATGTTCGTCTGTTTGTCTGTGCCCAGCTTAGCTCAGAGAGTCAGTACTAGAAAGCTGTTATTTGCTGTTATTTGGTACATTAACCACGCCGACAAAATAGTATAATATTTTTATTAGTGTACCTCCCTTACACGGAAAGTGGGGATGATATTATTTTTGTCTAGCCCATGATGTGGGGTATCGTTGGATAGGCCGTTCAAAAATATTATATTATTAAATTATAAAAATATTGAGGGTTTGTCGAGACTATTTTTTGATTCAGGGATCCGTTTGCGTAATATTAAGCTTTAAAGTGCTAATTTTTGTTAGAGTCAAGTGTACCCGCGCCAGTTAAATGGTTGTTTTTGGATACGTGAAAAATTCATGGCAGTAGTACATATAACGAAATTAAAAGGAAAACAATCACAGCTAAGTAGACGTTGCAAGTTAACGAGTAATAGTCGAGCAACTTACATTCGCAGTTTGAGAATTGACCGTGACGTATGGGAGGACATGTTTTTCAACTATAATGTTAAAGTTTGTTTATGGGATAAATTCATCCCAACTAAGGAACCCTTCATTGTGCACACGCACTTGGCCGGTTTTTTTTTAAACAAATGTATGGTCTTAACTTAATTTTGTGACCTAAATTTGACATTTATTTTAATTATAAATCTGTGACCTTATAATTTGTACCTACTCTTGTGTTTATTTTAATTGCATTTGACATTTTATTTAAATTTAAATTCTGTGACGTTATCATTTGTACCAACTCATTCTTTTATTTTAACTTTTTTTTTAATTTTAGGGACTGTTCTTAGTCTTGACAATGTTTTAATTGCAATAAAATAAAAACACTTTTTCATGTGCTTCTCGATTTTAACAATAACAATCCATTAATGTAATGCTTATTTTCATATGTGAGGTGTCCTTGGGTGGTTTTGAACCACCCAAGGACTCCTCGAGACAGGCTCGACCTAGTGTGGAGTTCATAAAAAAGTACTTCTTTGCATATTGTGTTGCATTATTGTGAAATTTTATTATATGTAAGTAAGTAATATGGGTTGTACCTGAATTAAATTAATTTTATTTATTCATAACTCAAAATACAGGCACTTTAGAAATGTCAAAGGAAGTCTGTCAGTCAGAAAGCTTTTTGCCCATTCTAAAACATACTGGTTACCTATGGAGAAGAATGAGCAAGAAACTCCATGGACACTCTTTTAAATCAAAATACACTGACACTTTTATTCTTCTCGCAGGTACATGACAGACGGTATGTTACTCCGCGAGTGTCTCATGGACTTGGACCTCAAATCCTACTCCGTCATCATGTTGGACGAAGCTCACGAGCGCACCATCCACACAGACGTACTCTTCGGTTTGCTCAAACAAGCCGTCCAGAAACGACCGGAACTCAAACTGATCGTCACTTCCGCGACTCTAGACGCTGTCAAGTTCTCACAGTACTTCTTCGAAGCCCCCATCTTCACTATACCTGGTAGAACTTTCCCTGTTGAAGTTATGTACACGAAGGAACCGGAAACTGATTATCTAGATGCGTCTCTGATAACTGTGATGCAGATACATTTGAGGGAACCTCCTGGAGATATTTTACTGTTCTTGACTGGTCAGGAGGAAATTGATACAGCGTGCGAGATTCTGTATGAGAGGATGAAGTCTTTAGGCCCAGATGTACCAGAACTAATCATTCTACCAGTATATTCTGCGCTACCCTCTGAAATGCAAACACGTATCTTCGAGCCAGCACCCCCTGGGTCAAGAAAGGTCGTCATAGCTACCAACATTGCGGAAACTTCGCTGACCATAGACGGAGTTTATTATGTTGTCGATCCTGGATTTGTGAAGCAGAAAGTTTATAATTCGAAGACTGGAATGGACTCTTTGGTTGTGACGCCTATTTCACAGGTAAATATTTATGATGACACAGTTAAATTATCTGACGAAATTGTACAGATGTGATATTAATAATAAACATAATATTTTTTAAATTCTAATCTCAATTTTTCAAGAGCCTGTATACTTTTTCATCTTCAAAATTTATAACCCTTATTTATTTTTCTTTATAAATGGTTTTGTTTGGTACAGGCAGCAGCAAAACAACGAGCGGGTCGCGCCGGCCGGACGGGCCCCGGCAAGTGTTACCGACTGTACACGGAGCGGGCCTACAGAGACGAGATGTTACCTACGCCAGTGCCCGAGATTCAACGTACCAACCTTGCTACTACTGTACGTATTCACGACTGAGCAATTGCCATTATTCTGATTTTGCTCAAAGAGGTGTAATGATAAATCCGTTGCCTGTGTGCTAGGGCCACGATATCCCTTTCGGACAAACTCGTAATCCTAGCAGGCATTGGCCCTAACGGACCCCATCAGTTGGTGCTGACATCTCATTGAGGCGCGCGTGGAACACAACACGCCGTCGATCTGGGCCTGGTCCTTATCGGACGGCGAGCTACCTATCGCTCACCGTCCGCAAGCCCGCGCCTACGGTGGCCGGGAATCGGCCTGCGATTCCCGGCCATTTTATGGAATCGTGTTTTCGTCAAACATAGTACTTAACATTAATCCTCAACTTTACCTTATATTTATTTCAAAATTAATGCTACATTCTTTTCGACATAACGGAGGATCATGCTAAGCCATTTGAGGTAGTATAGGCCCTTAACTGTTTAAAAGTTCTTAATAAACGTCATGTTTTGTAAACAGGTGCTGCAACTAAAGACGATGGGCATCAACGACTTGCTGCACTTCGACTTCATGGACGCGCCGCCGGTGGAGTCGCTCATCATGGCGCTGGAACAATTGCACTCCCTGTCCGCGTTAGATTCGGAAGGATTACTCACCAGGCTAGGTCGAAGGGTATGTAGACTAAAACAATTGACGATTAACATATTAGAAGAAATTATTTAAGAAGTTGATTTGAGACATTCGACTGCTAAAATTATTATATCCATATTTTTATAATAAACTAGCTGGATAAAGTAATTGGTGTTTGAGCTCGTTTACCAAGTGAACATTGAGTTGTTTTCTTTTTTATCTACCCACAAAATAATTATTGTACAAATGTCTAGTTTTTGTAAAACGCCCAACAATATTGACATGTGTTTTAGTTTTAATATTCTGAAAACATAAAAAAAAAATGTATTCAGAGAATAAACTTATACCAAACCCAAAAAAATAAGCTCTATGTTGTACAAAATTACTTGTACAAAATTAAGTAAAAAATGTGAGATACTGTTGGTATTATTTTATGCTTTTCATCATATCATGTGCAATCATTGCAAATTACAACATGGACCAAATTCTTATGAGTCGAGCTTGTGACTGGCAATTACTATTTCAAGTTCAAAAGTCTATTAAGCACCCAACAAAATAATAAAACTCTTTTTGCTTTACAGATGGCCGAATTCCCTCTCGAACCAAACCTATCAAAAATCCTAATCATGTCTGTAGCACTCCAATGCTCAGATGAAATCCTGACCATAGTGTCAATGTTGAGCGTCCAGAACGTGTTCTATCGACCCAAAGACAAGCAGGCGCTGGCTGACCAAAAGAAGGCGAAGTTCAACCAGGCGGAAGGCGACCACCTGACCTTACTGGCCGTGTATAATAGCTGGAGGAACAATAAATTCTCTAACGCATGGTGCTATGAGAACTTCGTGCAGATCCGCACGTTGAAACGGGCGCAGGATGTCAGAAAACAACTGCTTGGTATTATGGATAGGTAAGTTGTTATATTTATTGGTTCAACTTTATGCAACACAAGGCAAATACAACATGGCAAAATATACTTAAACCCTTTTTATTTATTAGGCATTCTATACCAGTCACCTGAGGGTGGTGGAATGATAACATGAGATGAACCTTACGAAAATAGTTTCTGGATAAGGCCTTAACCAATTTGTGTTAGAACAGCCGGTTCATGGCCTTCTGCACTCAATCAATCAATCACTGCTTATTATTTATTTAAAAAAAAATGTGACTCCAATCCCTCTCTATTGTCTCAATCTCGTTAAAGACCAAGCTGGGCTATGTTAATTCATACCTTTATTTTAGAAACTATAATAAATTTCAATTTATTATTTCAACAGACACAAGCTGGACGTGGTATCGGCGGGTAAGAACACAGTGCGCATCCAGAAGACGATATGTTCCGGTTTTTTCAGAAACGCGGCTAAGAAGGACCCACAGGAGGGGTACAGAACTCTGGTGGACAGTCAGGTGGTCTACATACATCCTTCTAGTGCACTCTTCAATAGGCAGCCAGAATGGTAAGGTTTAATTCTCTCTATCCACATTGTTCTGAGTCCAGGATTTTTGGATTCAGCTGAAAGGACCCAACATGAACATATGGGCGCATAGATCTTATATCATGGCAATATAATTAACAACTCATTCTTTTCATCATCAGGGTAATCTACCACGAGCTCGTCCAAACTACGAAGGAGTACATGCGCGAAGTGACCACCATAGACCCGAAATGGCTAGTGGAGTTTGCGCCAGCCTTCTTCAAGTTCTCGGACCCCACCAAACTGTCCAAGTTCAAGAAGAACCAGAGACTAGAGCCGCTCTACAACAAGTACGAGGAACCAAACGCCTGGAGAATATCAAGAGTACGCAGGAGAAGGAATTAAACTGTCCACTGCCAACGCTAGATCTAATTTACGTCAAATTACATTGATAAGGAATGCGAAATGTGGTTTTCTTTATGTTATTATTATCCATTTATACTCATCCACTGGCCCCTATCCTATATGGAGTCTGCATCTTCCATTCTTATATTCATATATTTAATTCTTTAAGCACCCAAATGTAAACAGGCGGACTTAATGCCATAGGCATTTTCTATCAGTCAACCTTTGGGTGATGCAGAGACAAGCAGCGTGGTAGGTGCAATAACGAAAATTGTGGAATAAATATATGTCCGTGACTACCGCTGGACCACGAACGCCAATCGCTTCCATATTTGGCAGATAATTAGTGCTCAATTGGTGCTAATTAGTGCTCGAACAACAGAATTGTAGCTTTAGGAGTTTTCGAGAAAATCGACTTTGAAGGTGGTCCTGCGGTAGTCACGCTCCCTTCAGCAGGACCACCATGAGCGCAGAATAAGGGAGCATGCTATAGCTATTCTAAGTATACAAATAATTAGTGCTCTTAAATGTGATTCATTTCGTAACAAAAACCGAACTGAAACATTTGTATTTACCGAGAAATCAACGACGATAACTTTCGCGAGCTCGTTCAGCAGGACCACGACTTTCAATGTTGATTCCAAGTTTCAGGAGCTAGTCGCTTTCCTCAAACCTACATAGAAAATTAGTGCTCTGCGAGATAAAATTCAAAATTACCACTTCAGTAGTTTACGAGATATACCATACTATTGGTGGGGTGGCGGTAGTCACGGTGTTAAATTTTCATTTGAAGATTTCCCTATTAAAAACTCTGTGATTTCTTCCCAAATTTAAACAAAAATTAGTGCTCCTAAAGAAGTAATAGTGTACAAAAATTCAGATTCCCAAGTGTTGTATTTTAAGAGAAATTGGCTTTCATTACTTTTCCATACTAAATGCCTTACTTAATAACCCGACCAAATTAAGTTGTCAATGGTATTGAGCTGTTTATGAGATGTACACTCGTGCACATAAATTGATGGATGTCGGAATAGTAATAAAAACAGTTCAATATCTATAATTTTTATGCAAACTGTGTACCTAGATACATATTAAGAATAAAAAATAACCTATCGTTACCCATGGCCTGTGATACCTTTGTTAATGACGTGGGTAGGTTAGGTAGGTACCAATGGTATGGTGTATCTCGTAAACTACTGGAGTAGTAATTTTGAATTTTGGGTATCAATTTTATCTCGCAGAGCACTAATTTTGTATGTAGGTTTGAGGAAAGCGACTAGCTCCTGAAACTTGGAATCAAAATTCAAAGTCGTGGTCCTGCTGAACGAGTGCGCGAAAGTTATCGTTGTTGATTTCTCGGTAAATACAAATGTTGAAACATTTGTAGGATTTACCTTTTAGTTCGGGTTTTGTTACGAAATGAATCATATTTAAGAGCACTAATTATTTGTATACTTAGAATAGCTGTAGCATGCCCCCTTTTTCTGCGCTCATGGTGGTCCTGCTGAAGAGAGCGTGACTACCGCAGGACCACCTTCATAGTCGATTTTCTCGAAAACTACTGAAGCACCAATTCTGTTGTTCGAGCACTAATTATTTGGCAAATATGGATGAGATTGGCGTTCGTGGTCCTGCGGTAGTCACGGACATAATAAATATTCCACAATATGATTTATTCTTCCTATACGATCTTAAAATTGGAATCCCTCCACGAACATGCTTGAAAATAAACTAGCGGATGCGATATTACAGTCGGGAACTGAGGCCCTACCAGAAGGAGAGGTTACGTTACGTGATACGTCCTACCAGTAGAGTAGCCCCAATTCGACATTTTGGCTGTCATAAATCGGCCACTCTCTGCATCAGAGAAGAACAGGGATTTATTAACTTATAAAACTATTAGCTTATAGAAATATACAAGATAATCTAAACTTTGAATTGCCTCTATGCGTTAAAACATTTTTATTAATTGTTTGGATGGATCACTATTGATGTGTAACGAAACGTTAATGTCAAAGTCAAAAACTCAACGTGAGAATCTGTCTGTGATTGGGGATTTTTCTAAAAACCAAGGATATTTATGGAATAAAATGAGCTGAAACAGCATAAATAATTACGCAATACTTCTAATAATTTATCGTAAAACTGTAGAAAACAAATATAAAAGAGCCATGGACTTCTTTTCGGAAATAATCGGCGAAACAGTGATCCTTGGAATAGATACCCTTATTTTGGGCTTTTGTGTGAAACAGCTGAGTAAATGTAAACATATCCTGAATGCCTTGCAGGTAAACACAATACCTTAGATTATTACGACGGGACACAATCTGTAACAACAATTGTATTCTACCTATTACAAACCATGATTATATCATAATGCTGATAGTCTACATAAACTTGGTGTAGCTATATGTACAAACAAATTAGACAGTACCTACATTCCATTTTATATTTTCCAACAATATTTGTAGAACCATTAGTTCCCCTGGCCTGTCTTTTATTTTCACAAAAATAGAACAGGTTATACGGGTTTTAAATTTATTCAGTGTCATAAAAACATTGCAGACAGCTCCTGTGCTGGACATAGACTCGACGCTGAACAAGGAGATCAACAAGTACTCCAACAACACCATCCCGTATGTGGTGATCAGGGGGCTAGTGAAGCCACTTGGCAACCCCATCACCAGCAACTATAACAACTCAGTGACTGGTGTGGTGCAGAGGTGAGAATTAAAAACTGTTGTTGTTAAAAAAAGTCTTAAGTAATTTATTATTTATTCAGAAATATGGAAAGTAGATAGTATGTACTTAAATTACAAAAAGGTCTACTACATGTTTCACCATTGACTGGTATACAAATATTAGTTACAAGATTTAAGTGAGTGAGTAAAGTTATAATTAGATGGATTAAAATTTATTGGAATACATTATTTATTATATTGTCACTCATAATTAAAAATAATCTTATTCTGTTACAATAATGGCAGTATAGAAATTTTTTATTATAAATTTTTTAACAATGCTTATCACCAATAATTTCCTAATATTTTGTTTTAAACATATACGAGGGTCATTCAATAAATACTTAGCCTACAAAAAGTAAACGAAAATTTTGGAAAAGTGGGAATTTATTTTTCAACATAGTCTCCTTTTTGTTCGATACACTTAGCCCAGCGATGCTCCAACTTTTTTAATCCGTCCGAAAAATAGTTTTTGTCAAACTCTGCAAAATAGGCCTCCGTGGCGGCGATGACCTCCTCATTCGATCCATATCTATTCCCGGCGACTGATTTTTTCAGATTAGGAAACAGAAAGAAGTCACAAGGGGCCAAATCTGGAGAATACGGTGGATGGGGCAGCAATTCGTAGCGTAATTCGACCAATTTGGCCATGGCAACGTCAGACGTGTGAACCGGTGCGTTGTCATGGTGAAACAGCACTTTTTTCTTCGCCAGATGGGGTCGTTTTTTCTTTAATTCGGCGTCGAATCGGCCCAATAAATCGGCATAGTAAAGCCCTGTAATTGCTTTACCCTTCTCGAGGTAATCGATGTAGATCACACCTTGTGAATCCCAGAAAACGGTGGCCATAACTTTTCCGGCCGATTTTACAGTTTTCGCCTTCTTTGGAGCACGTTCCCCGGTCTGGATCCATTGTTTTGATTGCTCCTTGGTCTCTGGTGTGTACCAGTGGATCCAGGTTTCATCGACGGTCACAAAACGACGCAAAAACTCCGCTGGATTCCGCTTAAACAGCGCCAAACACGTCTCCGATGTGGTCTCACGGTTGCGCTTGTTTTCTGGTGGGAGTAAACGCGGCACTCATCGCGCCGACAGCTTTCTCATGCCGAGTTCCTCGTGAAGAATATGATGCACTGTTCCTTCTGAAATGCCTACAGTCTCAGCTATCTCCCGAACCTTCAATCGGCGATCTGCCAATACCAGATCATGGATTTTTTTAATGTTTTCCTCCGTAGCAGCTGTTTTCGGTGCACCTGGACGTGGTTCATCAAAAACCGACGTACGGCCACGTGCAAACTCGTTGAACCAATTCTTGACGGTGGCCATCGATGGAGAAGAGTCACCGTACACAGCATCCAAGCGCTCCTTGATTTCGATCACAGAGTACTTTATACTATACTGAAATAGAGACCAATCTTGTTCCGTGGAACGGGTCATTCGCGTTCGTGAAGAAACTAGCGCCATCTTATATTTATAGTTAGAACTACATACCGATAGGATACCGGTGTGGCTATAGCTACGTATATATAGTATAGTATGTACTCCGTGGTAGATATAGGTATATTTAATTTTCTGTAGAATACAGTGTTCTTTTCAAGGGTTGATAAATGAAATACAATTTAGCTAATCATGTTTTTATTATTAAGTACCTAAGTAATTATTATCCTATGAGATACATGACATAAGTATTGGATTATGTACTGGCTAGAGGAGTGGATATTTCGAAAATTACAATTTCGTTGCAGTTTTAGTAGACACATAGCAAAATTAGACACGAAACTCATTTTCGCTATTACTAGTATTAGTAAAGTATTAAATTGTATGGCCAAATTAATATTCAAGTTTAGGTGGAAAAGGGACTCTCGTAAATACATTGTTTGACTAACATTATAAATTCAGCTAGTTTCACCCTGCTTACGGCTATACGTTTCATTGTGTGGAACAAATCCATTTATGATAAATTATGCTATTATGTGCTAGTATTAGACAAATTTACTAGAAAAAAAGCGTAGCCTGGCTCAGTTGTCTCCATATCTAATATTAACCTATATTTTGCGTACCTACTACTAGCACTAAATAGCACAATAAACAGATTTCCAGCTGATAATATTTTGTATACTTTCATATCGCCTTTTGGCTATGTGTGTTACGAAATTAGGCTGCTGAACTGTGAAAAACGATAAAGTTATTCAAATTGTATTATTCTCAAAAATATGGGAACAATTTTATAGTTTTTTCCAGTTCTATACACAATTGAGCCATCTACAGCATGTACAGAAGCTGAGGACGATCCATACACCTATAGGAAAATTGCTTATTAAAATGGATTTGAGCAACATATCGGAAGGAAAATTACATCTTAACTTAAACTTTAGATTCCAGTACAACATTCTAGACTCCCCCCCAACGTTTGAAATTTGACATGGGGTATTTCTTAAATTTGCAGTAAGTGTAGGTATATCTACCAGTCAGATTTAAATAAAAATAAAAAATAACATTTATTTTTTTACACAAACTGAATGTAAATAAATATTAAAAGTAAACTTTACCAAAAACCGACGTGAAATTTCAACGCTGAGGAAGGAGTTCTAGAGTATTATATTATACTGAATTAAAGGTATAATACATAATTTAAGGTAACATTTGCATTTTCCTTTTAAAACATTTACTGTGATATTTTTTTGCTTTCATTTGTACTTTAGGTATAATACATAATTTAAGGTAACATTTACATTTTCCTTTTAAAACATTTACTGTGATATTTTTTTGCTTTCATTTGTACTTTATCTTCTTCATCATCAACTTGTCTCCTCCCAGATAAAATTTTATTTATCACTTTGCAATAATTAAAATTCATAAATCTAATCACAGTAATTATTAAATAATCTATCATTTTTTTTTTATGGGTAACACATTTTATAAAATCAAAGTTTACCAAGGTCAATATAGACATTTTAATAATATCGTTTAAATATTGAGCTTCTAAGTTTTCTTTTAGAATGTGATTAATTATGTCTTGGAAATTGGATATAAGTTTGATTAAATTTTTACTGGGAGTACAAAGCCATCGTCGACCTGCATATTCCCTGTACCTTATGTATTCTATTTCATCTTCGTCTGTGAAATCATTTTTGCAGACAGTACAATTTTTAAAAACCTTTGTTTTTGTTTTTTTCAAAAAATATCCGCTGACGTACTGTAGAGGTGCCAGAATTCTAGGGTCTTTTTCTTTAATTTCTATATTTTCAAAATTAATTTCTAAAATACTTTCTAGATCAATTGTACAGGTCGACGTGGCTTCAGTATTTTCGTTGAGCACAAAGGAGCATAAAGCATCACAAAGGTCATTTTCACAATTTTTTCCTTGGGTGTGGACACTGTTTAAATTATTTATAAGTAGAGTGGTAAAAGCAGACTCAAATTGGTCGCATGTCGGGTTAACGTTGCGGCACCCGTGACTTCTAACCGCTCCAAAGAAGTTCTCTAGGGGATCTTGGTTAAGGTGCCGCAACCAGACTGATGTTACCCCATATTCTTTTCGTAATTTATGAAGTAAATCTTTTATTCCCTCCAGTGTCCACACCCAATTTTTTAAGGTAGGAACTGTTTCGACCCTGCCAGCAGAAGTCACAAACTCCATGGAGTTAAAAACCTTTTTTGCTTCTGCCCATGTATTTTTATGGGCAGACGTTGACGTAGCTGGGCCAAGTAGTGGCTTAGCATTTTTATTTTTATTATGACTTCCATTGACAGAGTCAAAGACGTTGTCCATAAATAATAATAGATCTGCGGTTTCCCTGCATTCTGCGGGTAGAATTCCTTTATCTGAAAAAATAAATAATAATGTTTTAATTCATTCATTGAATTGTCAGTACGATTGTAAAACTTTATAGGGCAGCAAATCGGAGGTTTCGGTAATTATGTGTTACGTTTGGGGAGCTAGTAAACATTTGTACATTAAATGAGAATTTCAAGAAAAAGGAAAAAAGCGCTAAATATAAATTACCTGCTAGGTATCCCATATTGGATGCCACAGTGCGACTAAACACCTGAGATGCAAATTTAACTTTCATTTTGTTTAGTTTTTCAGGGTTTAAGTGGTATTCTGTTAGCTTTGGTATCAGTCTTATGCCTTTATAGCCAGGGTTTTCTTTAAGGAGTTGCAATAAATGAGACCATTTGGCAGTTTTGGTCATGCCATCTTTTTTAAAAATCAAATTTTTTGTTACTAAATTGTTCCTCATACCCTTGAGAAGGTGTGGGGGGTCATAAAGGGGAAAGATTTCTTTATCATTTATTAATATAATATTTTCTTTTGGAGTTTCTCCTCTTCGTAAGTAGACCCCCCTGGTCTCATTTATTAACAAACGTATCGCCTGACGATTGTTTGACCCTTGGTCACAGACTGATGCTACCACTATAAACCCTGCTTGTTGCACCTCATTAATTACATTTTTTATCTGTTTGGCCAGCTCTGGCCCTTTTGTGGCACTTGCTGAAAATGTGTAAAAAACGGCTTGTTTGAAGTTTTTAATTAAACCACGCACCATGAAGACTTGGGCATGGTCAGCAAATTCTGGTTGTCTTTGCTGCCCATTATCAACAACCCCTGTAATTTTATCCTTTTTTTCATTATATGTTATTTGAGCTTTTAATGATACTTCGTCAAATAACAATATGCACAATCTTTGTGAAATTTTCATTTTTTCAGCCTTCTTTTTTAATTGCAGAAATATATTTTTATTTAGCCCAGGACGAAGATTGCACTTTTGTATGACTTTTGCGAGTGTCTGATTTGCGGGCAATATAAATATTTTTCTTAAAAATCTATATGCCTTTGGACTCTGCTTCATAATCGATAATGCTGCAATTTTTTCTTGTAGCGTGAATCGTCGTCCTTTATCCTTTTTTTTGTCTTCTCGCCACTGTACTCGCATTAATAGTTTTGCAGTGCTTGAGCAATTTTGAAGCACATCTAGTACTGCAGGATTGGCAACAAATTTTTTTGCTGCCTTTATTTCTGCCGTCTGCTTTTTAACTTTATTTTTTAATTTATTTATTCTTCTTTTGGCAGCCATTATTTTCAGCTGTAGATTTCTTTCTGCCCTGGAGAGCTTAACCGTCCTAGCAGATATTTTCATGCCTGAAAAGTAGAAAATGAAATGATTTTGTATGTAAAGTAAATCGGTTTTAAATAAGTTTTGCTTGAGAATAGCCATAATATGAACAGTGTACACAGATAAAAAAAAAAAAAAATTAATCAGGTAAAAAGGTAAAATACTAAATACAACACATAGACATACAGTTGTCACATTATTCATATAACAACTGTCATAATTTTATGTACAACTCGCTGCTGCCTGCGGCATCGCCCGCGTGGTTTTTTCTAGATATGTAAGTAGGTAGCCTAACTTACTCCTTACAACATCAGTTATCTGCTAGGAGATAAGCCAGAACAAACATACAAACAAAAAGTTTACAACAACAAGACACTTAATTTAAGACAATTAATTTATTTGAAAAGATCTATTACAAATAAATAAAATTTAAGTGTCTGTTTGTAAAAGAATTCAAGTTGTTTGTAAAATTAAATCTCCGGAAAGTTACACTATTACGGAGTGACATAGGACACATTTTATGCCAGAAAAATGAACGGTCCTGTGATAGATAATTGTGAAGATTATGTATCATCAAACTTATTTTATATATACATGAAAACAAAACTTACCTAAATTTTGTTTAGTACTTTGAGAAGTAGAAGCCAACCCCAACATAGTTGGGAAAAGGCTAGGCAGATGATGAATTTGAGAAGTAGAAAGTGGCACTTGCTCACATACTACTGTTTCCGGATCTGAAATATTAACAAATCAACGCTAGTCAAGTGTATGTAGGTCATGAAATAACATTAGGTATAACTATTTGTAGTATAAAGTATTTAAATCACTGACTATTGGCTAGAAACACAAATATCATCAGACTAATAATGTTCCCACAACTAGCTAGGCCTCGTCTTTGTTAGAAGGAGCACCCTAGTAATCAATCATGCAGATCCAGTGCTGATTGGTGGATGTTGTGTCTTTGAAACTTATGACTTGTTGTAAGTCGTAATACATTACAAAATTTAAAGGATCCAATGAAAGAATAATAAAGTTCTTTGAAATACAAAAGTTTGCGAATTATGTGTTCTCTTGCTACTTCTAAAGTAATGGATTATGACGTAGTTTATGGGGTAGGTATTTATTCCGTGAAACAGACACGTGTGTAACGTTGTTTTATACTATTAAGGGCTGATTGACCAAAGTCAGATAACTTTTACTTAACCGTGGAATTAAATTGACATCTTGACAGTTTTTGTATGGAAAAATTTAAAATTTATTTCCAGCATAAGACTAGGTTTATAGTAGGTATAAAAGCTTGGCCAAATTCGCCCTTAGTGATAAAGCCAGCTATGTAACCCTAAAAATATAGACACAAACACAAAATAATTATTATATTTAGTACTAAATAGTACTTACCAATATTTTCTTTTTGCATTGTATTTTCTACAATGCTTGTAGATATGTAGAGTAACTGCTGATGTGATTCAGGAGCTAAAACAAAAATATACAAATATAAGTAATGCCTCATGGTAAAAAAGTTAAATCTGTAATCAGTAAGATTATTACATTTCTTCAAATATTCAATTGCAAACCTGCCAAGTGCAAGTCGGACTTGTACACTAAGGGCTCTATTCCACCAAAACTATTACTCTTTACCTAATTTTATATACTATGATAGAGGCCATAGTGACACATATTCTGATATGGAACTCTAGAAGAATAATATAAAAATCATAATATAATACCTGTAGAAGTTGATGGAATTGGCTGATTTACAAGTCCTTGCAATGGTTTTCTTCCAACACATGGTAACTTTGGCTGTGAAACGTGATTGAAACCTGAAAAAATTATAAAGGAATAACTGCATTAATAATTATGCTAAGATGCTATAAAGAAAACATTTAATTTAATTGAGTCTAAGACCTATGCTAAATATGTTTACTATTTAGTATTAGTCATTTTATTTTATTCTTCTAATATAAAGTAGCATTATGTAATGAACAAACCTGGTAAATATAATGTTGGAACTGCTATATTGCTTATTCTGTTATTGCGACATACATATTTATCTTGAAAGGGTGTGTGACACACTCGACGGTACTTAAATATGTGTGCATTTTCAAGTCCCAAAATATCACTTCCAATCGAATATAGCCAGGTGTTGAATCGTAATCTGTCTTTTTCAGGGTTCGGAAATCCATGAAGAACTGCATGCATGACTGAAACAAATAGCATACAAGTCTTAATTTTTATTTCTATCAGTTTCCTTTATAATTAGGTAATTCAATTCAAAATATTGGAATTATTATAAACGGAAGTTTGACTGAAAGAGAAAAATTGAAACATTGGTATTGGAAACATAATATTGTTTTTTCGAAACAAATTGAGTTTTATATATTAAAGAAAAACAAAAACTAAAGAAAACTGTAGGTACATAAAATGACAAAAAGTAATTTTGAATTGCGTTCTAGGCAAAGTTCTAAGATCCAAGATTTAGCTATGAAAACGTGACATACCTCCACTGTCCTTGCACCCAGGAACGCAGCAGTGCTTATCCGATGACATGATGCAATATAAAAGTGTAATCACAAACTTTACACTGGAGTCCTATCTCAGTTTTAACACAACCACTCACAAAATTACTTTCTAGTCACAAATATAGATTACCCAGAGGAACTTTGGCTCAACTCAACGACAAACACACACTATAACACAGAAAGTTCACAAAAATAACAAAATATCGCAAAACACCGGCGCAAGCGTCAGACATTTGCAGACATTTGTATTGGGGTTACCAGTTTATTGTCAATAAAACCACCAAGGGAATTCTACCACCACCGTTTGCAAAATTGTTCGTGTTTATTGCATTATGTGTTAAAATTTATCAAAAAATAATAAAATGTCATACTGTGAGATAAATGTAATTAAAACCCTCGACGATGATCCAATATTGAACATATTTTTTGGTTACAGTAAAACAGAAGTCGGTTTAAAAGTATACTATTTTAGTAGTAATGAGCTAACGGGCTACGCAATGTTGACAAGGTGTGATTTTGTTTAGCGCCATCTATTCGAATTACACGTTAACATTGCTTCAGAGCTGCCATCTCTTTTCTTTAGTTAGTGTAGAGTAAATCTTCCGTACCATTATAATCCAGCTAAATTAAAAACATAATATTCCACTTATTTTGTACAGGGACTACATATACTTCGCAATTTTGTATCGTTGTACCCAATACTGTCCCCAGTTTTTTGTACTAAGATTGAGGACCATGATTTCGATGCGCGTTTTCCCTTCCAAAAATAGGAATCGAATCACCGAACGATATTGCTCTTTTTCCATTTTTGTAAAACCGATCGACACGTTCGCTTCCATAAGTTGTCAAATTAAAACAAATGAAGGGATTGGAATGAAAATTTGAAAAAAGAATTAAAAAAGAATGTGCTACACTGTGGTAAAACTCTTTTGAAACTACAGCGCCCTCTGGCGATGAGGCTAGGTACTTATTGAATGCACCTCGTATATTTAGAATTAAACAGTTATAATGTCAACATTATAACTGCACTATAGTATTAGGTTTACATGCAGGTTAGATTTAGATGAAAAATAAAATTGGCTAGACCCAAAAGGGGAGGCCCAACCAGACCCAAAAGGATAAAATAAAATATTAGGAACTTATTGGCTGCCAATATTGTAACGGAAAAGGATTATTTTAATTATGAGTGCCAAATAATCCTCCATCTAATTATAACCTTACTGACTCATTTAAATCTTGTAACTAATATTTGTATACCAGTTATATTAGCTATATTGCAACCTGTAGGAATTGGTATGTTTGTTTCACATTTTCTTGTATCTGCATGAACTACATGAGAGCAACTCATACTGTCCTAGAAATATACCCCAGTCTGCAAGGTATTAACAGGGCTGCTGTCTGCTAAAATAATTGCATGTGGTAACTATACTATGATAAAATTCATCAAAATAATGAATGAAATATTTTTTATTTATTTATTTAGTATGGCACCAAGTCCCAATATACCAATCACAAATACACGTCACGTTACAGTACGTTTTATAGTATCGCCGCAATTGAGGATTTTTTTTTTTTTTGGATTGTTATTGATTCTTTTGAGTGAATTTCGCTATTTGAATAAAGAGTTTTCTTTAAATTTCGATTAAAAATAGAAAATCAACTCTCAATCAGGATTATTATAAAAGTGTGTAATAGCGTTTTTACAAAACCATTTTGCATCGATATAGAGCGACGACATCATTTGACACGAGAAGAGATCATGAGAGCCGTCGGAATGTTGCAAGCTGGTTCCAGGAAACGTACTGTGGCTGTCGCTCTTGGCACTACACAGAGCGTCATAAGCCGCCTCTGGACACGTTATCGTATCACGGGCAGCGTGGCCGAGTGACATGGAGGACGATCTCGCATCACCACTCGCAGACAGAACCGATACATCCAAAATACTGCTCGCCGGGATCGTACCATGACCGCCATGATGTTGGCTACGAGGCTCCACAGCTCTTCAGGCTTCTTTATAAGCGACCAAACCATCCGAAATCATTTACGTAAAGTGGTTCTGCGTTCCCGATGGCCGCTGAGAGTTCCACCTATCGCAATCGCACCCCGCAAGTAGGGCCCGTTTACAATGGGCTCGCGAATAGCAAATTGGGAGGAAGAAGACTGGCGTTGTGTTTGCTTTTCCGATGAATCTCGTTTCGGTATGAGGCCGGATAGACGTACTTTAGTTTGGAGGACCTCTGGACGTCACGTTTTGTCTTGACGAAATTTTGTCAGGAAGTTCATTCTTAGGGAGGGAGAACAATAATGGTTTGGGCCGGTATTTGGATCGGTGGAAGAACCGATCTCATTTGGATCAAGGGCAACCTAAATGCTCAGATTTATGTGGAGAGGATTGTTTCAGACGTGATCATCCCTTTGCGAAGTCGGTTGTGTGATTCGTTTCGACTAATGAACGACAATGCACGTCCATACACGGCTAGAGTCGTAACACGCACTCTTGCCGATGCATCAACGTTTGGCCGTGGCTTGCTGAATTGCCAGACCTCAACCCAATTGAGCATGCATGGGATATGCTCTAATGAAGAGCTCTGCCGAGTGTGGATGCCGTGCATACCCCATAACAACTTTATTTATTTAACGGTTTATGTACACACATATAAACAGACAAGAAGAAAGGAACAGAAAAATACGTACAGAGGTGATGCTTAATTCTAAAGAAATCTCTTCCAGCATACCACTAACTAACTTTAACTTTTTGACTTAGAAAGAACGTGGGCGGCCATTCCTCGAAAGTGATTTTGATAAACTGATTTTAAGCATGCCAAATCGCTGTGATTGTGTGATTCGTGTCAATGGTGGGAACACAGATTATTATTTTTTAATCGTTTCAATAAAAATTTAAAAAATCCTAATTTTATGCCTTTTTTGCCATTTAAATGACAACATTAACATAGATTAGTTTCCCACAATTTGCAAAAATTGCAATTTTTCTTAATTTTTACAAAATATTGAGATAAGTTGTTAACTTAAACATAGGAATTAAAGTAAAAAGGACTAGATTTGGTAAATATTAATTACGTACTGTGTGGGTGTCTGTAAATGTGTGTGATGATGTGTGTATACTTATGTATGTATGGCTGAACTGGCACTACTGAGTTAGCCGAATATCCAGCGTTTATAAGTCTTTGTTTTTAATTTAGTCTTATTAATTTCAGGCTCACAATCAAAGAACATGTAATAGCCAGGACATCAGCAGGTTTCTGGTCGGACCAGACACGTACTATACATGAAGTGTGCAACTGCACACCCTTCGTGCTCAACAATGGGAAGTACAGTATCGAGGTGGTGGATGCACTCACAGCTGAATTACTTGGTACGTAAATAAAAATAAGTTAATTTAGGCCTTCGTTTTTTTACAAACCTCTCCAAAATTGTTATTACAGTATTACAGAATTTATGGAAGATAAGAAATTAAAATATTACCCTAGTTGTAAGTTAACTTGCTGCGCCATAACAGAGTCATGTACTCAATAGTTAACCCTAGTCTTAGCCTTTAACTTTGTGTATATTTTGCAATAAATAAATAAATATGTCCAGATTTTCACGCCACCTTCGTCGCGGCGGCGGCGTCGCCATCTTGCAGCCCTTCTGCCCCCCTCCCTCCTATATGTTAATTCGTATAAATATCACGTGTTTTATATTTCGTTTGGGTAGTGAGTCATACAAGTTTACCTTATTATTAATTTGCAGACATGGACGTCATCTCCGACAAGTTCGAGCCGATGTCACCCGGTGTCATTGACCACGTGTGGGGGTTCTTCTCTGGTGTGCGTCAGCGAGGTCTCCAGACCATGGAGGAGATGCTTCGGGACGGCTCCTACATCACGGCTATAGGAGAGCTCAGCCGGAGCAACACCGGCGAGATGAAGATACAGCCGCCTAAAGATGGCCTCCCCTTGTATCTGACTACAGCTACTAAATCAAGTTTGCTGAAACGGCTGGCCAGTTCAAGGGACTTTCTAAGGTATTATTATTGTTCCTTTCTTTAAGCTCATAGAAATACACTACTCAACAAAATCTACGGAACAATCTATAAATCAACCTATTTAAGAAATCTCTTAAGAAGTACTGGCTAAAAAAAAAAAAAAACATTGGTTGAATTTGCATTAAATCATTGTTCAAAATTTAAAAAAACAAAAATCTAAAAGCAAAAGCATTTTGGCCATGACACATGGCCGCAGCGTGCTGCATTTTGAAACGTAATGACTTTAGAGATTACCGTCGATATTTTTTTTTTTATTCTTGTGAAAATCATTTTGGATCTTCTGTGACTCTGGAGCGTTATGTCACGTCGTCATTTAACGCGGGAAGAGATGCTGGGGGCTGTGGGTATGCTGGAAGTAGGGCGCAGTCAAGCGAAATTGGCCGATTGTGGGCGCATTACAAGGCTACAGGAAATCTTACTGAACATCACCGAGGAAGATAGGGACACTACTCAGAGACAAGGCGGCTTTCTGCAAAATGGTGCAAAGAGGCAACCTCAAATTACTACTCGCCAGCTGGTAGGAAGACTCCAGTCTCAACAGCAAGTGGTCGTCCATCAGTGACCAAATCGCCAGGAGAAGATTGAATGAAGTTAATCTTCACGCTTGCAGATAGCTTAGAGTTTCAGCTCGTCGACGCGGAAATCGAGGGCTTCGATTATTGTGGGCTAACGCACATTTGCACTGGCCCGACACACAGTGAGCTCGTGTTTTTTTTTAAGAAGAGTGCGTGTTTGGCGTATTGCTGGGGGCCAGAGTCGAATCCTCAGGAAATTCATCCGTACCAAGGCGGAACGATTACGGTGTGGGCTGGAATTCACCTAGGCGGAAGAACGGACCTCGTTTTGATAAGAGGCAATTTAAATGCGGAACAATACTGCTAACCAGGCGTTAATTACCCCTGGACAAGACCGGCCTGCGCCTGATGACGGGAACCATCACGGACACAGCTCGCTAAACAAACACTTCCACGCAATAGGCATAACGAACAGCCCTCTGTACAGGGCTTGCATGGAGGCCATTGCGCATGTGCTCTTTGAAAGCACAGGCACAAATCCTTTAAATTAGAACAAATCCTTGGGGCACCCAGATCCTTCACAGACGTTCTAAACCGACCAGGAGGCGTGATAAACTTCTGGAGGGAGGTGGGCTGGTTGGAATAACCACCGACGGCCTCCATGGCCCACGCACAATAGTCCGTCTAAAGGAAAAAGTACGGAAACCAAACCTTTTAACATAAATATCCGTCGCCGACAGCAGTATGACTAACATTTCATGTTTATGCAAGATAATGTGCGTGTACACAGCCGGGCTGGTGTTGAATGGCGGCCTGCTCAGTCCGCTGATCTCAATGCCATACATCACATCATCCCATTGTTCCTCTCAAACAGAGCACCTGCCATCTAATCTCTTCCACCCTTGGTTGACTGGTAGAGAATGCCTAAGGTGTGTAATACAGCATGCGTGGGATTTTCTCCGGAGAAGAGCGTTCAGTGATCTTCCTCAAAATTTGAACACGGAAGAAGAGTTTTTGCACATCTTTCCAGAGTATTGAACGATATTTAACAGGTGACAATAGACAACCTGATACTTGGCATGCCACGCCATTTTAGAGCCGTCGCTTATGCCTTGGGAGGTCCAAGAGATTATTAAAAAGTTGCTAGGAATGTTTTATTTTATTTAATGTTATCTGGGCATTAGTTTTTTTTTATTTGCAAAAATAGGATTTTTTTGTTTTTGGTACCATTTTAGATTTTCCAATCAAACAATTAAAATCTGTTTTAAATTATGCTTCTATTGATATACATATTTTATATAAAAAGATTTAAAATAAAGATAATTATTATGAATACCATTGTTCCCTAGACTTTGTTGAGTAGTGTACAATAAACAAATTATAAATATATAACGAAACATTAAACTATTGGTATGGTGAACATGGGGGCATTCCAGAGATATGATAACTACGAAAGCGCCAAATAACTTACGTAGCTCTTGTCTTATTTAAATGTTAAATTCACAGAGTACTGCTAGTAATTTTCGGCACGGTAGCAGCAGCGGCGTCGTGTCGCGTGGCTTACAAGTACATGAAGCGGCGCCGGCGCCGCGTGCTCGAGGACTCCATGAAGAAACAGCTCGCGGCGGGGCGCCGGGAGCGACGTGCGCATGCGCGGGAGAAGAACCTCGCCGACGTGCAGCTGTGTGTAGTGTGCACGGAAAACCCTAAAGAGGTAGGTACCACAGAGTTGACAGAGTACTACAGGTACAGTCAGTCACGAAAGACGATTACCAGTTCAGTTATTTAAATCATAATAATAAAAAATAACCAGAGCAGATGCAATATTAATGAAACAATTACACAACAGTACAACACATTCTCGACTGTTCAAAAAAAAGCTCGGTAAAAGGGTGATTTTGTGTCAATAAAGCTGATATCTAAAATTGACACTTTTAATCGATTTTCTTTGCTGACTGTAACTTTTATGCTGAACCCCAGAACCGAGATGATAAATAGGGATTAAACTTTATCATAATACTTTCTTCCAGATCATATTGCTTCCCTGCGGCCACGTGTGCCTGTGTGAGGATTGCTCAGACAACATCACAGACCATTGTCCAATCTGTCGCGAGAGGATAGAGTCCAGAGCACCAGCCTTCATTACGTAGACGTGAACTTACCATAAGCATAGTCCTTGTATTCCACGAGCGCACGTCGTGTGACTTGACATAAATTGCTATGTTTGACGTGCGTCCATGAAATGCAACAACTGTAACAGTTTGTACCGTGCAGATTGTTATATTTTAGTGGTACAATTTCACAGGCTGCACCATATTTTGTATAGATGCTATTTTGATTCTCAGTAACAGCATAATTTACTGTTATTTTATAACAGATTCTATATATACATTATGTAATAAGTATTGGAGCCATTGAACAAATGTCTATTTTTAGTAGGAAATTGTGATGTTGTAAGGTAGACATTTTGACAGTGATTGTACAGGTATTATTACTTAGGTGCTCATATTTTTCAAAGTCTAATGCATTTGCCTTGTTTGAAGTGTGGCTAAAATTTACAAAATATAGATTTGAACCTCGAGGGTAGAAATAATACTGTTAAATCGGCTTATTCCGTTTACCCACCCTAAGGTAGATACTCGGAAACGCGTGTCCATCAAAACAAAAAAAAAAAAATCATTACTTATATACCAACTAAAAATAAATAAAAAAAGAGTACATCCGTGCGAAGCCGAGGCGGGGCAGGTAGTATCTTATAAATTGTGCAATATGTCCAGGAAATGACCAACACTAATTTAATTATTGAGTAGACGTAATTGTGTATCCTGGATAAATTCGTAAGGATAATTTCTAAGTATTTTAATGTTCACTAAGTATCTTCGGCCAGTTTCTATCATGTTTCTCTAAATGACTGTACACACTCGAGGGGGAAAATCAGAAGAAAAATAATATATGAATTCCGATTATCAACTCCGTCTGGGATCTACCCTAAGGTGGATAAACGGAATAAGCAGTTAAGTCTAGTGGTGTATTAAAAAAAAATGAATTAAAGTTTTTAAAATATTTATGTTTATTTATTGATGTTAAAAACCCACACTTATACCACCGCATGACGCTGAACACGTGTCATCTTCTTCCAGTCCATTGAAAGGTGTCTCATCGTCTGAATGATCTGATAAATTTGTATCTGTCGCTCCATTTTCCTTACTATGATATTTCTCTGCACTTGAAGACTCATCTAAACCATATTGTTCTAATAACATGTCAAGTTTCTTATTACTGGTAGCTGGATCCACGTTAGTTTTACTTTTACAGGTTCCTCCACAACAATTGTTTTTATTACATGTATAATTATTGCTTGCATTCTCTTTGTTTATATTGTTCTGCTTACTGATTCTCTTATTTCTATCTACTGCTATACTGGTATCATTCAAATCTTTAATAACATCCTCTAGTGCACCAGATTCATTCTGTGCCTGCTTAGCATGGTATTCCTCAAGCATCCTCTTTGCTTTGGAACTCTTTCCAATGCCGAGTTTGGGCAAGCCTTTGTTGAGTCCTTCAAGGAGGACACATGCCTTGCAGACCTCCTGTGAGGACACAAACTTGCACCGACTGCATATCCTCTGTGTGGGGAGAGAGACTTGTTCCTTTACTGACATGGTTTCACCTGGAATTCATAGATTGTATTTTTAAATAATTATATCCAATAATGTTATTAAGTATTATTTTTAGTGAATTGATTAAATTAAACCCTATTGGAATTAAAGCCTTTAGGTAAACATTAATTTTATTTGATCAATTCACTTAAAAATAATGTAAGATGGAAATAATTTATTTATTGTCTAAATTTTTGCCTGTTTTCTAAACAATTGTATTTATTATTATGTGTAGAGAACACCTATTACGTTATGCGATTTGTGTAATTTTTACTTGTGCATAAAACATTAAATAAATAACTACCTGAGTAAATAATATCCATAATACAAGCAGGCCTGATCTTCTCCAAATCCTTGAGCAGGGCCCGAGCATGTCCCCTGTATGCATTGGGAGCGAACACACATTCAGTAGAGAAATAGACCAGCTTCTTGTAATGTGCGTACATCACTATCTCCTTCTCATATGTGTACTTTAGGGGTTTTACTCTTGGTATAGTGCCTTCACTGCCCTGGAAGAAAAGAAAAATAATGTTAGATCCTGACAAATCCTGTTATGTTGCTAAAAGGCATAAAATTCAGAAAAATATTATCAAGCTAAGGCAACTTTTTTCAGTTTTCTGGGGCACTGAACAATGTAGAAGATATAATTTGGTGCTGTATTTTATAGAGTGTCACTGAAAGACTTACAGTAGCTACAGCAGTGCACCTCTTCAACCTTGCAATATCACCTCTGAGAACATTCATCAGCACAGTCTCAGCGATATCATCAGCATTATGTCCTGTTGCTATACACTTCACTCCCAGCATGGCTGCCCCTCGGTCCAGGGCCTGTCTTCTGAACACCCCACAGAAGGTGCAATTGTTCTTCCTGCCAATCTGAGCCACTATCTCATCCATAGTCCAGCCATACAAGTCTTTGTATGACAGTATCTTCAAAGGCATCTCATAGTCATCCCTGTTCTGCTTGACAGTCTCAAGGCTGTCATCTCTGTATCCTGTGATACCTTCATCTATTGACAGCAGCATGAGGTTCAACCCATAGTTGTACCTTTGATTTAAAGTTTTAAGTACATACGCAAGTACTGTTGAGTCTTTTCCGCCAGACGCGCCGATGGCAACTGAATCTCCTTTATTAAATAATTCCGCCTTTGTGATGGTGTAGTGAATTTCTGTTTCAAATGCCCAGAAGAAACATTCTTTGCAGAGAGCATCGCCTGTTTTTGGTCGCTAGAATAATTCAAACAATTAGAAAAGGTCTGATTACTTATGCCATACTGCTACGTGTTTCGTATTGTAGTAACATTACACAATTACGTTTCAATTTACATTTACCTTCAAAACTGCATTGTTGCCACAACCCCTTCTGCATGGAACCGGCATTATAATAATTCGTGAAACGATACAATACAGTCGCAATAATAAGTTTCACTTTATTTCCTAAACAATAAATAAACAAGAGCTAACAATAAGTCGTAGTGACTGGCGCGGTATCGTCAGTATTCAATGCTTAAAAGTTCATGTATTATAAATAGAAATTGAAGATACTTTACACTTTCTTGATACCTTATCGTTTTTGTTACGTTTTTTTATAATAAATTATTGTTAAAATTTCACCAATATAACCTCAAATATTTAGAAAAATGTGACACATGACATGACGACAGCTGGTCTTTTTGACAAGACTAGTGTGGACTGTCTGTAATTGGCACTCAATATCGACATTATAAAAACAAGCTGACTGATGCAGTTTATAATGTCTTGCTCGGCACCGCAGCCCAAAGTTTGTAGAATTATCTCTGGTTGGTAAATAACGCTATAAAAATATGGCAGACGATTAGATATGATTGAAAAATAGTGAACTTCCAATCCCTAAAACACCTACCTACATAAATAGGTTGAATAATCCAACCTTCGATTTTTATCTTATCACTTGATTGTTGTTTTGATCATCGGCTAAAAACTGTATCGACAGGGATACGGCCATGCTAAAAATCCGTGTTTTATTGTTAGCATGTTCATTTCATTGCTTCAAATGCCAATGTTTCTCATCACCAATCACCGAAATTCCAATGAACCTAAATTATAACCACAGACTAAGCAGTACTATTATAACCTATACAAGTTCATTGACTGATTGACAATCATATTTCCGAACGAAACGAAACGTACTTCGCCTGCTTACCTGCACTGCATTCATTGCATCAAAAGAACACTTATTTCTGTGTTTCGCTCAAACTATTTTATTTTTATAAATTCTTACAGCTTTCTACTGAGCTAAGGGACGTTAAAGACCAGTTATACATGTTACGTGTGTTGAGTTATGGTGGTATGGTGGTTGTGTAGCGGTGGCAGTTGATGTGTCCATTGATGGGCCGTTGTAGGTGAATGTTGTTTACGGTGCGGTGAAGGTGCGTCGAGGCGGAGGCGCAGGGCACGGCGGCGTGATGCACGAGCTACTGAAGCATGTGCTGACGGAGCGGGACCTCACACGCGCCGGCGACATCTTCGCAATCCCCGACGCGGACATAGTTAACGACCTCAATGAAGTGGTGAGCCTTACCGCTACGCTAAGTACTTAGAACTGGTTCGCCTGCGTTACCAAGAATTAGAAAAGTATGTAAATTACAGCTGGGTCACGCCTGCAAAGTGCATTATTAAATCCCTAGTTGGATAAACAAGTAGAGTCAAGTATCAGCCAAAGTAGCGCCTACCAGTTGATTATTAATAATAATCATGAATCATACATTCCAAGTATTTATTCAATAATAATTGTTGTTTACTAGTCTTATTCCTTGCAATAATAATTTTCCTGTAAAGCATTTGCTTTTAGATTTATCAAGTAACATTATTTATAGTAGAGTCAATCACCTGTATGTAAACAAGTAATTAATAGTTCACTTCATTGTGGTTGTTTATTAATAATAAATCTTGAGAGATGGTATATGCAGTGCCCAAAACTAGGGCGGTGCTAGCGGTGCCCAGGCAAAGGGCATAGACCCTGGAGGGGCGCAAATATGACCAAGGTTTGGGGCATACATGGCAGTTAGTAACATATATACAATACCTATTGTTTATCGCATTATACGGCTATAGATTCACCCTACTATCAGCAGTATACTGAGTTTACACATTCTTCTTACAAGCAAATAACATTAATGATATAGACAAGATCGTAAATACTGACATTCACACAGGGTCTTATTCACATTTCTCTACTAACGAGTATTTGATGTCATGTGTATCATATTGTGTATTTTGCCAAATATTTTTGAATAAAGGTTTTTTTTTTACCTAATTTGTACATACTTATTCATAATTCTACCAAATTTTTGAGAAATTTTGTTTTTGGATGACACATTTATTGACATAGACTGTCCATTTTATTGTCAGGTAAGATTATAAACATTTTTTAACAGTGCAGTTATAGAAGCTTGCACCAGGCGGCTAAGAGGTTAGTTACGGCACTGGCTATATGAATATTGAAAACAGTTGACTATATTATAGTACTAGGTCACTATTGAATCAGAACCAATGTATTTATAGATACAACTTTGTCAAGATAATCTTATCATACCAGTGCATTTGCTGTAAATCATAGATTCACGTCACTATTGATAAGATTATATTGTACATTTACATACATACATAAACTTTCACATCTTTTTCCCATGGGGGTAGGCAGAAACTATACTATGCCACATGCTACGATCCTTACATGGTCCTTTTGCCTCATTATGCATTTATTTAAAAATATAAATGTTTTTTCCAGTTGAAACAAGTAACAGAGATTTCTTCAAGACCAGACTACTGTCGGAATGACCGAGACCAGGCTCTGATAGAAATATGTGTTGCAAGAGTGACGTCATGTGTGAAGGAGACGAGTACTCTAGACAAGTACTGTGGAGCCCTCGTGGCCCTGCTGGAGTCCTGCTTGCACCACAACCTGATGCCAACCGGTCACCTCCGGGATGATGATCCACCTCATGCTAAGATTGCTTCAGACATTATAGCATGCATTGTTTTGGTAAGATATGCTATAAAAAATACATGTGATGTAGGTATTTATTCTGTTAACATAACTAATATTATAAAGATAAAAAAAGATTAAATTAGAGATCCTTACGAAAATTGTAATAACGTAACCCGAGGTATCAAAAATTTGCCTATAAAAGTCGTATTTGGCATGTGCTACAAAAACTATTGCTGGTACATAAAATAATGTAAGTAGGTACTACAGTCCGGTCCGGCCGTCGAGAGAATGTGTCTGACACCTGTCAGGAATGTATTAGTTTTACACAACGGCGCTGTTTTGTAAAACAGCTAGCAGTTATGTAAAACAGCTAGCAGTTATGTAAAACAGCGGATTCGACAATGTTACATTTGTCAATATTATCGCGATATTTCAAGATTTCCTAAAAATCTGTGATATCATCACGATACCGCCTATTACACCATCAATATTACCACGGTATAGTGATATTATTGACAATGTAACATGCCCCAATCCATCTGCTACATATACATTAACACTCCTGGACACCTGAATAGAGCCAACCTGTTTTAAAAAAAACCGGCCAAGTGCGAGTCGGACTCGCGCACGAAGGGTTCCGTACCATTATCTATAAAAACGGCAAAAAAATGACGTTTGTTGTATGGGAGCCCCCCTTAAATATTTGTTTTATTTTAATTTAATTATTGATTTTTATAGTGAATATATAACTAAATATTCTGTGAATATTTCAAGTGTGTAGACACTTGAAATATTCAGTTCATTCTGTTACCGTTATCAATATCGAGCAAAAACGAGCAAAAAAATCACGTTTGTTGTATGGGAGCCCCCTTAAATATTTATGTTATTCTGGTTTTTAGTATTCGTTGCTATAGCGGCAACAGAAATACATCATCTGTGAAAATTTCAACTGTCTAGCTATCACGGATCATGAGATACAGCGTGGTGACAGACGGACAGACAGACAGACAGACGGCGGAGCCTTAGTAATAGGGTTCCCGTTTTACCCTTTGGGTACGGAACCCTAAAAAAGGAAACAACAAAATAAGTAGGTAGTTTTGAAGCCAGTCACTTACTGTTCTTTCCGTTTAGTATTGTTTCATTTGAAATAAGAATACAAAAAAAAAAAACAATTTTAATTTGCAATAAGTCGTCTTTTTGCGTTTCAATGGGCCAAAATTAGCGTGGATTTTTGAAGAAAACAATGGTTTACATTAAGAAAGCGAACCTCCAAGAGAATTTACGACGGCCGTTATGCGGTTCGGGATGGAAATAATTAATGCCACTATGACGTGCTGTGGAATGTTCTTCCATGTTTCCAAGATGGCAGTTTCAAAGTTTCTGGAGCTGGTTGGTTAGCTCGAACACGCCTCTCCACGGTTTTTTGCGGCCATGCCATTACTGCTATACTAACACCTTGCAGGTACTATCGGTCGCTATTTAGTGGTGGTAACCGTGGTCCCGTCACAAACACATTAAATTATTTACTAATACCTTAAATCTCTTTGTCCCGTCACAACTTCAAGGCCAGTTTTTCCTTCTCTGATCTTTGACTGACTCCTTCGGTGGGAATTCCGCCCCTGACTGTCCATGACCCATTGCCATAACTCACCTTCTCTGCAATGCAACGTTGCTGAAAACGTCCTCCCCGTCTTCGGTAGACTTTCCTACGTCCATCATTACCATACAGCATTAATCTCGGTTTCATCCGTAAAAAGAACCTGTCTTCACGTTGAGACCAATGCAAATGTTCGCGTGCATTACTGTGAGCTCGTGTCAGTTTGGGACCATTGGCTGGCTTATGAGGTTTCTAGCCACGTTCTTTGAGTCTCCTTCTAACAGATTAAGCGCAAACAGTCAGTCCATGAAAGTCTCGAAGCTGTTCTTAGACCTGTTCAGATCAGGTGACGATTACGCAGGCTGGTGGTACAGATAAACCAATCTAGTCTTGCTGTAGTGACCCGGTTACGTGGTCCTTCTGGACGGCCCACGAAGCCGCCAGTCTCCAGGTATCGATGGTAAATTCTTTGAACAACAGAACGGCTTACATGAAGTTGTGCACGTTTCGCTGACAAAGCCTAGATTGAAAAAAATCCATAGCTTGGGTGGCTATTTCAGGTCTAGTATCCATAATTGGAATGAATGGATTTTTTTATTTTACTTGAATGGATCAAAAAAATAAGGACACAATTTCGATACTCTTTTTATATAAAACAAAACAAATCACCAAATAACTATTGACTTATTGATGCTATCTGTATCTCTAATCTATGCTTGTTGGTAGAATAATCTTTGGCTTGTTGCTTCTTTAAGAGCGACCAAGGTCCGATTTTCAAATTCGTGAATTCAAATTTGGAACAATGGCGAACCGCAAAATGTGATGCCAGGACCCAGCAGTTTAGGCTTATCGGTAGAAAAGTAGTAGGTATATTCTTTGGTTTAGGCTGTGCTGTGTGCATTGTCTGTCATTGCATGCATTTGGAAGAAAGAAAGAAATCAAAATACATTTATTTAGCTCAGATTAAAAGACTCATGGCATTGCCAATAAATTGGCATTCCGTGAACATTTTCATCTATTAAACTAGATATTTCTTTTCTTCATATTATTATGTTTTCCACTAACATTCCAAATAACATTTTCTCCAGGTATCATTTCCGCTCCAATCTGACAAGGAGAACTACGCCAACAAGAGCGTGATGGAGCTGTTCCTACCGGTGGCGGTGCAGTTCTTGCACAAAGGCAACCGCGAGATATCGCGACACATGGCGCGGTACCTCTCACTGGCTGCTGTGCATCATGCGGTACTGTTGAAGCCTCATGTGCAGACTATCATGGATTCTATTATGTCAGGTTTGTGGAACCAATAATAAGTAATAAAGCCTAAAATATGGTAAGAGAGCAGACAGAACAGCCTTACTCTGTTAAAATCAAAAATTTTGAGTGCAATGTTGATAAAATATTGTACTTTATTCATTTATGGTGTGGAATTCACATTAAGTAGGGATGGCGATTAAGACGGCACAAGCTAAACGAAAATATTTTAGCCAAAACCTTAAGCAGCAAGGTTGATAATGCATCTGACTGGGACTGTCTTGAATACGCCAAACTTAATGTCGTCTATCGTGTGCACGCTCAATCAAAGCAACTCGGCTCACCAAAAACTACCCTTAGGTATATTCAAATCCTTGTTTCCAATCTATATTATTTTTTCGCGGCAATATCAACTTTATGCTAGGATAAATTTAAAGTTATAACACAAACTGAACTTTATGTTTAAGGTAAATACGATCTAGAGGAATGTGGCCGCTTTTCTTTAGTTAGATCGTATTTTGTTGCTTCGTGTCTCAATATGAAACTTTATAAAAGGTATTAGAAAATTCTAGACGATTGTTTAATTGTCTAATGTATAAATTAAATGAAATTAATGAAATGACTTACCGAGGGCCCTTATTGAGCCGTTTTCATTCTAGACACACTTACGGAGGGCCCTTATTGAGCCGTTTTCATTCTAGACACACTTACGGAGGGCCCTTATTGAGCCGTTATTCATAATTCATTCTCAGTCACGAGATAATACTTTTTTAAAGGAGTGGCGCCACTGTACGCCCTCTTAAAGAGAAAAGGTATTAAAGTTAATAGTTAAGTTAATAAAAATAACAAATCTTTATTCAAAAGTAATTTTTCCAAAAACTGTTAACACGTTTGGTAACTAAATAGTGAACGCAGATTACACAATTTACGTGTTAAGAGTAACAACTGTGCAGTATGCATTCAATATTTAAAATCTATCCAGGTAACTACCCACTCTGCCGGATCCTGACCAACCTCTACGAGGTGTCTCCAGAGCCACTGGAGGGGCACGCCCCAGCGCTCGTATCACTCCTGCCCCACGCAGAACCCGTAGAGAAGAGCTCTCTATTCGCCCTGTTCGAACACATAGCGGCTCGCAAGCCAGATGCGTTGAAGACGTGTGTGCCGCAGTTACTGTCATACTTGTGTCCAAATACTGCCAGTCAGAACGATCCGGGGTGCATGTGTGTGGATATACTGCAGGTTAGTGACTGTTATTGACAAAAATGTTATCAGGTTTTTGAAGTGAAAACTCCATTAGGCTCGTTGAACGATTTTTGATAGGGGAAAAACTTTGGGTTCGCGTCACCAACATGCCCGCGCCGACATGCTGTAGTAGCAGTAAGTGAAGTTAAATTGACCACGTGAAAAGTTTAATTTGTGTATACTGTGCATTGTTTAAATTGTGTTTTAGATAATCATTATTTTATTGAAGTTGAAACCTTTTTAGGCGCGTTGAGCGATAAGTTATGACTGCATGTTTTGTTATTTGTTATTTATGTTGAAAAACTTTCCCTATATAAAGGTATTTGAAAACGACAAGGAGCATAAAACCGGGCATCGTAACCATTCTTGGCTTGACTATTAAAAAATAAAGAGTCGCGTATTGGATGTACGTCACGTTAACAGAGCGTCCAGTGTTGTTATTGGTACGAACTTTAGTCATCGTTTTGCGGGCGAGCCTAAAGTATGTGTATGTTGTGCAGGTCATAGCGTGTCTGAGCCGAAGCCGCGTGACACTGGTAGTAGAGCACGGCTCGCTCGTGAAGCGCGCCGCCCGGCCGCCGCACGCCACGCCGCACGCCGTCACGCTCGTCGCCAACATACTCACGCAGCTGGGCTATACTGGCAGGGTATGTATGTCACAGTGTAGCAACCCTCGCACCGCGTGACACTGGTAGTAGAGCACGGCTCGCTCGTGAAGCGCGCCGCCCGGCCGCCGCACGCCACGCCGCACGCCGTCACGCTCGTCGCCAACATACTCACGCAGCTGGGCTATACTGGCAGGGTATGTATGTCACAGTGTAGCAACCCTCGCACCGCGTGACACTGGTAGTAGAGCACGGCTCGCTCGTGAAGCGCGCCGCCCGGCCGCCGCACGCCACGCCGCACGCCGTCACGCTCGTCGCCAACATACTCACGCAGCTGGGCTATACTGGCAGGGTATGTATGTCACAGTGTAGCAACCCTCGCACCGCGTGACACTGGTAGTAGAGCACGGCTCGCTCGTGAAGCGCGCCGCCCGGCCGCCGCACGCCACGCCGCACGCCGTCACGCTCGTCGCCAACATACTCACGCAGCTGGGCTATACTGGCAGGGTATGTATGTCACAGTGTAGCAACCCTCGCACCGCGTGACACTGGTAGTAGAGCACGGCTCGCTCGTGAAGCGCGCCGCCCGGCCGCCGCACGCCACGCCGCACGCCGTCACGCTCGTCGCCAACATACTCACGCAGCTGGGCTATACTGGCAGGGTATGTATGTCACAGTGTAGCAACCCTCGCACCGCGTGACACTGGTAGTAGAGCACGGCTCGCTCGTGAAGCGCGCCGCCCGGCCGCCGCACGCCACGCCGCACGCCGTCACGCTCGTCGCCAACATACTCACGCAGCTGGGCTATACTGGCAGGGTATGTATGTCACAGTGTAGCAACCCTCGCACCGCGTGACACTGGTAGTAGAGCACGGCTCGCTCGTGAAGCGCGCCGCCCGGCCGCCGCACGCCACGCCGCACGCCGTCACGCTCGTCGCCAACATACTCACGCAGCTGGGCTATACTGGCAGGGTATGTATGTCACAGTGTAGCAACCCTCGCACCGCGTGACACTGGTAGTAGAGCACGGCTCGCTCGTGAAGCGCGCCGCCCGGCCGCCGCACGCCACGCCGCACGCCGTCACGCTCGTCGCCAACATACTCACGCAGCTGGGCTATACTGGCAGGGTATGTATGTCACAGTGTAGCAACCCTCGCACCGCGTGACTATAGTCGGCCCTTTAATTAGCTGCAGTAAAATGACACATCTTACTGTCATTTCGTTAAAAAATATTCTAAGTTATTAACGAAATGACATAAAGTGTCATTTTACTGCAGCTAAATAAAAGTAGCAAGGCTCGCTGTGAGTCTGAAGTTTGGCCAATAAAAAAAAAAAACGAGTGTGCTACATTAATTTCATGCTATTATAAAGTACTTAATAATTCCATGCTATTAAAAGTACTTACTTATTTCATGCTCAAGCTGTCACTTCCTATTACCACAGAAAGCGTGAGGAAAGATGTTACACATCAATAATGCCTTTTATATTGCACATCCAATACTATCACAGTCAACCACATAACATTCAACAGGACCGTGCTCAAGAAGCGTTAAACTTCGTACTGGAGCGCCTGTCCAGTGCGGAGCGCGCGCAGCAGGCCGCGCTCCTGCGGGACGCCACGTCGCTGTGTAGCGCCTTCCCCGCGCTGTTCACTGACAAGCTACTCACGGCCGTCAGGGCTAACACCAGGTAACGCGGTGGAACACTGCAGTCTTGATTGTGTATTTATGTGCAAACTCTCAGCTTATATTTTTAATATGTTTAGCGTTTGTTATAGTCAATAATATAATCTGGATCAATAGAGCTGCAGAATGGCGAAAGTAAATATTAAAATCTACTTAATCTTAAATTCACTGTCTGATTTTGTTTGTGGCAACATAGGGGATGAAAGTTTTTGTGGAAGTTCGTTATTTTTCCGATGGGAATACCATTGGGCACATGTCTTGTGGCATGATAAATTGAAATTTGAAATATGCTCATCTAAATAAATACCACTTTTTTTTTGTCTTGCATCTACAGCAGCAACCGCCCTAAATCCGGCTCGAGCCAGAGCGAAGTGAACCGCACGTCCACGGGCGTCACCATCGTGCGCCTGGGCGGCGCGGGCGCAGGCCAGGCCAGCAGTGCCACGGGCAGTACTACAGGTTTGTAGTCATTCCTTTCGAGTTATAGGTTGACCCGCAGGGTTATTAATATTATTATCTTGCAGAAGCGTAGCGATAGCAAAATTTGCGCAAGAATTGCTCTTAAATCGCAAATCCGTATTATGTATCAGCGATATCCACACCATAGCAAACTAGCGATAGTGCTGCCTCTAGGGAACAATCAGTCAACTAAAATGTGCAGTGATCGCGGTTATTTCCTATTACGCGTGGTTTTTGATAACAGAGCGACAGCCATCGGTGAGCAAATTCGGCTGTCAAATTGCGATAACCTTTTCCATTGTTGCTGATCGCTTGCCTATCGTTCGGTGATTACTAAGTACAAATAAGTGTTATAATTCGAACAATTTTACCTAAAATTATGTACATTTAACTCCGTCGTGTGTCATGTGGTAATTAGAATAAAATGTGTACCGTAAAACACTATTAATTCAGTGTATTCTAGCAATATAAAAAAATTGTTAAGGTATTGAGTAAGGATGGCTAGAAACTCTAAAGTTCATCTAGTTGGTCATTGGACACACTATTTGTCATTTTGTACTGAAACAAAATCGTACTCAAAATCGAAAATCATTTATTCAAACTAAGCTGAGAATCAGCACTTTTCGAACGGACTCATTATTAGGTACTGTTAGTTTTAATTTTATTACACTTTTGTTTCACATATTATTTTTTTTTTTTTTTTCAAAACTTTTCCCACACTAGGAATTTCTTCTGTATCGTGGGTGCGATTACAAACATTTAAACTACATACACAAACAGCCAGACCCGGAACAACTACTTGTAGGTTATACAAATATTTGTTCCGTGCGGGAATCGAACACGCGACACGCAGCGCAGCAGTCAATCGCTTAACCACTACGCTAACCGTGTCGACATTATTGCTAATATTTTAAAACTTATTTGTTGATCGAACAGTCGAATATCATTTGTAGTCCAAGTAAACACTGATTTCACCCACATGCATCTTGTAGCCAACGCCAAGCTATTTTTGGTAATTTTCTAGTGGGTTTTATGGGATTTTTAAGTATGTTTTTCATGACAAAACTTTTGTTACAAGTTTTATTTCTTATAACGTTAGTTCCGAAGATTGCTACTTCATTGTTTTGGCGCTAGTGTCGAAGTGATAAGCGCATATTAACAAACAGCGAGCGATAAGCGAACGATTTTTACATAATACCGTTTTTATAGCATTAAGCGATTGATCGCGGAATAACTGCGCGATAATTACTGATTGCTATTTTATACGTAATAAGCCTGCCGAATTGCTCGGGTTAGTGGTGTTTTGGCGAGAAGTTTGGCCCTGGTTGTCGGCACGGTCTTATGTGTGCGTGCCTTTACGCTCGAACTATGGAGCGGACCTTTACCTATTTAGTCACGTTATGTACCTACAGGCAGTAGCACGAGCGGAGCGGGCGGGTACGCGCGGCGCGCCAAGCTGGGCGACTCGCGCAGCACGGGCCGCCTGCACCCCGGGCCCGCGCCACATCGCAGTATGACACGACTCAATGTGGCAGGTGAGAGATTATCTACTGTGCAGGGTTAGCTATCTACTGTGCAGGGACTGCAGGGTTACCTATCTAATCTGCAGGGTTACCTATCCACTTTGCAGGGTTACTTATCTACTGTGCAAGGTTAGCTATCTGAAATGAAATGAAATCGTTTATTCTGTAAATAGAATATCGGAATCACTTTTACACGTCATATTAAAAAGTAAAAAATAAGCTAGATGTAGTCGACATTTCCTATCTGACTACCCCTGAGAAGAAATGGCGAAACAAACTCAGGGGTCAAAGTCACTTTCAAAGTCATCTTGGTCAGATCATGTGAGGACCATGTAGATCTGTGTCTGAAATGGTCTTTTGAGGAAAGAACCACACAAATTTGAGTGGACCTGTCCAATCAGTGCAAGCATTTGTCAGTAATCGTGAGCTCGACTCAAGACTTAAGGAGCTCAACGACTCGACGAACAATATCAAAGAAATTACATTTGAGTAGGCCTCATAAAGTGCTCAAAATGCCAGACCACCATTAAAACTGAGAAAAAGCAAAAATAATAGGAAATAGGTATCTAATCTGCAGGGTTACCGATTTATTTATTTAAACTTCTCGCACACAGTATGGTACACACAGCTCCATTAATAATGACCCCCCATAAAACTTATGCGTTCAAATCCGTGATAGGCTAATAATAATCTTGTGTGTCACATGACAGTAATCAAAAAACCGGCCAAGTGCGAGTCGGACTCGCGCACGAAGGGTTCCGTCCCATTATCTTTAAAAAGGGCAAAAAAAATCACGTTTGTTGTATGGGAGCCCCCTTAAATATTTGTTTTATTTTAATTTAATTATTGATTTTTAAAGTGAATATATAACTAAATACTTATTCTGTGAATATTTCAAGTGTCTACTTGTTACCGTTATCAATATCGAGCAAAAACGACCAAAAAAATTGTTATAATATATATAAAGTTGCTATAGCGGCAACAGAAATACATCAGCTGTGAAAATTTCAACTGTCTAGCTATCACGGATCATGAGATACAGCCTGGTGACAGACGGACAGACAGACAGACGGCGGAGCCTTAGTAATAGGGTTCCCGTTTTACCCTTTGGGTACGGAACCCTTCCTTATTCTGAACAAACTATATTCAGGTTTCGCATATACTAAAAATAATATTGTATAAACAATCTCATGCAGTCGGAGGTCCGAGATACGAGTAGGTATTTATTGTAATTTTTTCACCAGGTGGGTCGGTGGGTGGTCTGCACAAAAGTATGACGCGGTTGTCTTCTTCCCAACAAATCAACACGCCACCGAATGGGACCACTAACACGGGTAAATAAGAAAATATTTTCGAATTTTTTGAAAACATGATTAAATTAATTTTGCACGTAATTATCATGAAATACACTGCTTTTTCACAATAATCCAGGACACATTGAAAATATGATTAAAATTGAAGTATTTTTGCACGATATTATTTTTGATTGTACACATTTCTTGCGCAGTATCAAACAGCAAGCCATCATCGACATCAAGCGGGGTGGTCGGCAAGTCCAGCGGTGCCATCACCGTGACCAGTATATCTCCTCCCCGAGTGCTGCGACCCGCGCCACGGTCCCATCATCACCACAACATACTTATTGGAGCTAACACCTGTGCCGTAAGTTAGACCCCATAAAACATTGAAGACTGCCTTCTGGGATTTTTGTTATGCAATTATACCCATGGCATCCATATAATCATGATGGTCTTCTTGGGTTTTGATTTTGACCTAATTTTCGTCATCAGCACGCCCCGACAACTATGAAGTGACATCCATGTCGGCCAATTTTTTCTAACTTTTCATGGTTGCTATGTTTTAATTTTGAGTTAGATCAGTGAATCGAGCTCTGTCTTGAAGCCTATAATCTGCCTATAATGATGCCCACTGCTGGGACACAGACCTCCTCTCAGTGAGAGGGAGTGGACCGTGATCCACCAAGCGGGCCCAGTGCGGGTCGGTATATTATGTCAGATGACTGCGGTTTTTGGTTCTTGACATGTTTACCGATTTACTAAAAAATAGAAGGGGTAGGTAGGTCTATGGTCACAAAGATTCCCTTAAAGTCCCTTAGTGGGTAATTTTTTTATGTTGATGTTATTTTAATGTGTTTGTCTTCCTGCCTGGGTTCCTCAAGATGTTTTCCTTCACCATTTTGAGAGCAGTGGTGATGAAATAATTTACACAAAATAAAGCACGTTACCACTTGGTGGAGTTTCTTGCCCATTCTTCTCCATACGAAACTGCCTTTTGGAAGGGGCAACTAGAATCAATTCTATTTTTTTTGTAAATTTTGACGTTCAAAAGTGCCTCTTATGTGCCTATTTGAAATAAATGGTTTGACTTTGACTTGGCCACCACTGCTCTCTTCTCTTGAAGCCTATTTCAATGATATTCGAAATCTAGTAGGTTTAACTTTAACTGCATGATTGCTTATCATCTCGTGAGATAGTGGTCACACACGAATCCATCAATAATAAAAAGGGAACAATAAAATAACTTTCATCATTTCATCTCTGTTCCAGAACAACCAAACGATAATATCTGGGCCGCCTCTAGCGACACAATCCATATCCGTCAACCCGCTCACCTCCGGCAAGTCATCGGACGGACTCACGCCGATCACGTCGGCCGTGTCCATTCAACACTCCAACACTGCACTGGGGACTGTGTCGGTCGTGACATCCAACACACCGGGCTCCGGACCGATATCGGTCAGTCCGACCAACCCGATTTCGATATCTGGACCAGTGACTGTCACATCAAGACGTGCTAATAATACGAGTGTTACGATAATTAATACGAATAACGGTAATAATAACACGTCGTCCAACCATCGGATCAGCGTGTTCGAGCCGTATCCGATGCGTGACACCGTGCAGCATTTCTGTGAGAAGCATCTGGACAAAATTAAGGCGTATATGGATAACGTGTCGCTAAGGTTGCCGCCGCCTGCCAAGTGTACTATTGAGGGTGAGTGTTTTATTATTTGCAAACATTATACTAGCTTATTTTTGGAATCTATGAACCGTTCAGCAGTTGCTCTTTGATTGCTATAATATACATAAGCTCGCCGCAATTTTTTTATCGTTGGACGAATTTTGATTGCGATGGCGAACGGCGTACCAAACTAGCTTCAACCTCGATAGTTAGAAAAGTGCGTGTAGAAGTGTTTTCATTGAAATTTGCAGTTTTAATGGCAATCATGTCATTTGGTGTAAATTGGTTTTCATTTTTATTTACGTTTTACATAGATTCTTTTATATTTTGTGAATGTGAGAATGTTGTAGGCATTCATTATTTTCTATTTGTTAAGTACCTGGTACTTGTTGACGGGCCTACTCTGTCCTCCCATACCTATTAACACTGTAATTTGAAAACTTTGTAAAGGCAATTACTTTTAAAAGAGTAACCATGTAGTTTCTTGCCGGCTCTTCTACATAGTGCACCTAACTTGAAACGTTTCATAAGTGCCTATGTAGGTGTATGTAAAATAAAATAATTGGATTAGATTTGACATAGGATGGAATGTTTCGCAGTTATATGATTAACTGTGCGTCCGTGCCCTCAGAGCGGCGCTCCAAGAAGCAGGCGCGGCTGCAGTTCGCGTGCGGGCGGCGCGGCGCGCACTGTCTGTACGCGCGCGCGCTCTTCTCCATGCGCACGCGCGCGCCGCGCGTCTGGATACACCTCATGTTTCTAGGTATTTGAATACCACACTTATTCTAATTATTGTCCAAAGATTGTCTAGTAACCGCCGCTTTTAACAAGCAACCATACTGGGGACGAGCGACGTCGACCGGCCAACCGGTATAAACGCACTGCTCCAACACAGCAAATGACTTGTCATTCAAGTTTGAATTTTAAATCAAACGTATTAACCCCTATTTTACGATGACTACAGAAAAGTGGACATCCCGCCGCCCGCGCCTTTCAACCGAGTAGCCCGCTCCCCGGTGATGAAACGCCCGCAAGCGGTATGTGTCCGTGTGGGGACCCCTAGTACAAGCCAACTATTTTATTAAACCTATTATTATAAATGCTGAATTGAACTATACTCCATTTGAAATAAGATTATAAATTGAAATAAACCTGTTTTACAGTCCGTTCAACTGATTTTGACTTCTATTGCGTTGGTGTCATGACAAATGGCAGCGGCAATAAACAGTTGGTATTGTAACCACGTTTTTGCTTTGAATGCCATCCTTATGGCTACGGAATAGAAGTCAAAATCGGTTAAACGAACTGTAAAAAAGTTTTATTTCAATTTCTAATCTTATTTCAAATGGAGTATACGGAGTGTAAGCGGCTCTGAACAACAATCTGCCACCTCACCGGTGGCGTGCCAGCAGCGAGCGATCATCGGTTGATCGTTCTGTATCGTCATCGTAAAATAGACTTTAGTGCATTTGATTTAGAATCCAAACTTGAATGACCAGTTATTTGTTGTGTCGGACCGGTGCGGTTCTAGTGAGTGATGACGTTTAAGGTCATCACTCACTATAACCGTGTGCCGACGTGCCAACAGCGAGCGAGCGAGCCGGTGCTGGGCCGTTACTGCGCTGGAGCGGTATGGTTATAGTGAGTGATGACCTTTAATCGACCTGAACGGTTGATTTCATCGACCGATCGCAGTTTGATTACACCTTTAAAGATAAAACCCTGTACTATTTAGTGTGTAATTATTTTAGTGACAATTTTGGTGCATGATTTTTTGTTATGTCCACTCGTAGCGCTGCAAGCCCGGCACGACGCCGCCCTGTCGTCGCGCGACCCCACCGTGGCGTCGCTGAAGCACTGCTGGGACATCCTCAAGTGTGAGAACAAGACCTTCCTCACGCTCGTTACTGGCGCCTTTCCTGGGATTAAGGTATGTTGTAAATTTAGTCTTATAGGTTATTTCAACACTTAACGTATAAGTTGCAGCTCCGTTGGTCTCGTAGTTGCAATTACGACTGCTGAGCGTGGGGTCGTGGGTTCAATTCCTGGGTGGGGCAACGAGCTTGTGAGGAATTTCTTAGTAAAGGCCCGGAGTTTGGAAGTTGGCGGTGCGATACCCGCGTGCGTCGGTGCGCACCTGAAGCCGTTGGCCCTGCGCCTGATCCCTGCGCGACTGGACTATGAGAGTGAGGGACGAGACAGTGCACACACGCCAGCACTATAATATCTCTCGCGCCGAAGGCTGATCTCCGCTGAGATGGGTGGCCATGGCCGAAATTCGGTCTGGAGGACTATTTTTATTAATCTATGTTGCAGCCGACTTATCTGGCACCATAATTATGTTCTATACGAACACGGCTACTTTTCGAAAATCGCGGTAATACAACACCGAACTAGATTACTTTTCACTGTTCCCTATAATTTAAGCAAGCGAAAAGGAGCGGTACAACAAATTGTAAACAAATTCTTTTAAAAGTCCATTTACAATATTTTTATTTATTACCTACGATTACTTACAAAAATCCTTGTTTCATAAAGTAAGGTGTTATGCTACCCCCATGCCCAAACGAAATGTTTCACACTAATTTGAATCATATTCTACTTAGGAACAAGAGATGTTATTGAACGAGCTGCGTGCGGCGGGTTTCTTCGACGTGTTCGAGGTGGTAGCGCGACGGAACGACGGAGCCGCCCTGCCGCCCACACAGGTGCGTACCGTTTTAATAGCAATGTTCTTTTTAACCCCCGACGCAAAAACGACGGGGTGTTATAAGTTTGACGTGTCTGTCTGTCCGTCTGTGTGTGTGTGTCTGTCTGTTATCGTAGCTTCAAAAAAAATAGCATAATCTATATTTCTTTATTATAATCCTATACATACATTCTTTCTACTATGCCCATACGCATACAATAGCAGTTTACTAGAAAACCATTTCCTACGCGTACATTTGGCGTCAAGTTGTAACGTGTGGAGCGCCAGCGATTGCGCTCCTATGAAACAAAGTTCAGTACGATTTCTAGCACTGTATTCAATGAGTGCGAAAGAGAAATATCGACACAGTCCGACGCGTGAAACAGAAGATTTTGTATGAGAAGTTAGCCTAATTTGGAGCGCCGCTCACGCGCGACGTTGCCAAACGAGGCGGCCGCGCGCGGGAATGCGATCTATGCCTATGCGCTGTTGCCGATCTTATGTAAACAAACGGTCGGCTCAACTCGGCTGTCAGTAGATTCGCAGTGTTTATTCTAAATAATTATTAAAAATAGTTTGTGCGCGACATTTGTATTAAAAATGGAACAATACAGTGTATCTTTTATTAAAAATGTGAAAAGACTCTCGAAATGCGTATCGAACTGAAAGCTAAGGGACCACCACGTCCCGAAATTGCACTTTCTCAAAAATGTGTTACGAAAAATAAATCTTTTACGCGTGGTTTTAAATCTGAACAATATTTCAAAACACCTTGGTTGTGTGGATGTGAAGAAAGCAAAAAATTATTTTGTTTCCCGTGTCTGGTGTTTGGAGCTGGCGCCGGCAGTGGTGGTGAATCTGCATGGACGGAAACGGCCGTGTTGACGATTTAGCGCATCTTTCAATAAAAGTGAAAAAACATTCGCAATCTCGATTTCATATCTTATGTGAAGTGCAATTGGCATCTATCGGCCGTCAAGATATTCGTAAGGCGCTCGATTCTGCGTATCGAAAATCTATTAGAGAGTTCAATGAACGCGTTGATGAAAATCGATAAAGATCGCCGAAGGGATTTTCTTTACAAATAAAATAAATGGTAAGCTCTAGTTCTACGTTTCTTTTTTTAGTGAACCCCCACAAATAAATGTCACGAGCCGCCTCTGGTATCAAATAAAAGGGCTTGAGTAGTAGAATACTAAACACTATGACAAATTTCAAATCCAAGATGGCCGCCACCACAAAATCGGTTCTATTAACTTTTTGTTTTTCACAACTCACTAAATATGATGGGTATATTTACGCACGACGGGAGACGAAAAGTATTTAGACGACCAGGAGAACTGTATCATCAAGCGTGTTTTGAAGAAAAGGTGCCATTCGGTGGAGGATCAATAATGGTTTGGGCTGGAAAAATTTGAAAAATGTTATTATTCGATTAATGATTTTTTAATGGAAAAAACTTGTTAATCAGCAAACATAATGTACCTAATATACATTTATTTTAAATTTTATTCTAAGTAACATTTTAATAATTGAATGTAAATAAGTATAATTTTTTTTTTGTAATAATTCTAACTGACATTTTAATTTAGGTAATTTTATTTATTCTTTTTAACATTTTTTATAATTTTTGCGTGCCTATTTCCCGGCAGCGCACGGCGCACACAGGCGAAATATCGCTAAAAGTTGGCAAATAATCAACTTTACAAATTACACGAAATCTGGTTTCTATTGTTTAGGCGACATCCTTAGTACAATGGTCTAGCTACCTGCGTAAACGCCGCGCTCTCCCGAACCCCCCATTTACGTGTATCCCAGTCCAAAGTTTGACTTGTTAAGCAGCGGATGTGTTTTGTTTTATTCAAAGTTAATATTCAACTGATAATATTAGTACGTTGTTCGGTGGAATTAAGTGTTTTGGTGATGGATTCTACTTCTGGCGGTAAGGAACTATAATTATAAATATTAAAAAGTTACTTTTGAATTGTATTTCTATGTTATTTCGTATTTCTTCTAATAGTAGTCGCCATTTAAACAGTAACCAAACTTCTCATAGAGTAAAAGTACTAACTCAAGTGGACTCAAGCCCTCAAATGTGCCTTAAATTGAGGATTACATATTCTTCTTCTAGAAACACCTAGAAAGGGATGCTCGTTTTTGCGCATCTTGAACAAACTTTGTAATTTTTTGTCGTAAGGTAGAATTTCATTAATTCATAATTTATTTTTCTTTTTTCCAGGATCAAACTCTGAAGAGATTTATATTAGCAGAAGAACTCTTATTGAGTATTATAGAGAGTCTACTTCTAAAAAAGACTCAGAAAAAATGCAATTTCTTTATAAAAAAGTGGAAAATGCTCTAAAACAGACTAACATTTCAAGTGATACTAAAAATGTTTTGCAAAAGCTAATAGGTCAATATAAATCAAAACTTGATAAATACCAAAGACATTTTGAAAGATGTGTCAATGCGCATAAAGAATGGTTTGATCAATATGTTTGCTTTAACGTCTCGCAATCGCAGAAGAGAAAAGTATCGGCTGGTCGACCTTCTAAAGATTTTGGAGAATTAAGTGAACGGGCTAAACGGCATAGAACTGAAAATGTGCGACGGCAAATGTCATCCACAGAATTGGCTTACGCTACGCAAATGAAATATAGACAGTGTGGAGAGATAGAAAAATCCAAATTAGTAAAAGATGTTTCTCAAGACATTATTCCAAGAATGGATAAAAACCATGCCACTCTCTGTCCTGATAAAGCTTTATCTATTGTTATTGAAGGGCAGCTTACGAAGCACCAGTATAACATAATTCGAAAAAGTGCAATGGAAGTGAATTGTAATTTATACCCAAATTATGAGGCAATTACCAAAGCTAAGAAAAAGTGTTATCCTTTTGATGTTAGCACTTCAGAAACACGAGCAGAAGTATCTCTTCAAAATCTTATGGATCATACGACTCAAAGGCTATTACTGTCATTAAGTAAAGTCATTCAAAGTCTTGATGAAAGTGAACGCAAAAATCTGTGCTTGATCGCGAAATGGGGATGTGATGGTTCTGGCAGTCATTCGCAATATAAACAAAAATTCCAAAATGTCGAATCCACGGACGAATATATGATTATAACATCAATTTTACCATTACGCCTTGTGAGTTTAAATCAAGGGGAAAATATCGTCTAGCAAAATCCTCGCCCGTCATCGCCAAGATACTGCCGACCTTTGAGACTTCAGATGGCTCATGAGACAATAGAAGTATCCAAATTGGAAGCTGCTAATGTAAAAAACCAAATATCAGATATAGTACCTACTAGGAATGCTGAATGGTGTGTCAAACACGATCTAAAATTAACCATGGTGGATGGTAAAATGATTAATGCGCTTACTGATACAAGCTCAGCCATGCGGTGTTATCTGTGCGGGCTTACCTCCAAAGATTTCAATCTAATCAAAAAGTGCATCAACAGACGAGTGATTGAAGAAAATTTTGAATATGGGCTTTCGTCATTACATGCCTGGATACGATTTGCTGAGTGCATCTTGCATTTGGGTTACAAATTGAAACTCGGAAAGTGGCAAGCAAGAGGCAGTGATAAAATAATTATGACCAGTGAAAAAAAAAGAATACAAAAAGAATTTTGGGAAAAACTAGGTCTGCATGTAGACAAACCGCGCCAAGGTGGAGGGACGTCAACAGATGGAAACACTGCTCGTGTACTTTTTCAGCATGCAGACGAAACTGCACAGATAACAGGAGTTTCTTTAAGTCTGATTAATAGATTCCACACTATCCTGAAAATTATTTCAAGTGGATACAAAATTAATTTTGTGAAATTTCATTTATTTTGCCTACGGACTGCGTCAGCTTTTGTTTTTATGTACCCATGGTTCAATATGCCAACTACAATACACAAAATTTTAATCCATGGGCCCCTCATTGCAGACAATATTGGCATTGCTATAGGTCTTTTAAGTGAAGATGCTCAAGAAAGTAGAAATAAAGATATACGAAAATACAGACAGAACTATTCTAGAAAATTCTCGAGAAAAGTCGCCATGGAAGATACTTTTCTGAGATTAATGGTGTCTTCAGACCCATACATTACTGGATTGAGAAAACTACCACCAAAAAAGCTTGTAACTTTAAGTCCTACTGAAATATATTTAATCCATGACGATGAATAAATTATTTGATTTTATTTTTTGATGATTTTAATTTAATTTTAATTAATAACCCTAAAAATATAGGTTTTCAATATAATTTAGTAATAAAGTACTATAAATCAATTAAACAAATTGCAAAATAGATTTTTGCCAACTTTTTGTGATATTTCGCCAGTGTGCGGCGGCTCACTCTTTTCTACTCCACCTGTATTTTAATGTACCTACATTCGTTGCAAATAAATTATTGATTTGATTTGATTTGGGATATCTTCAGAGGATCGCATGGAGTTAGTGATCATAGAAAACGGTTCTCTGACTGCTGTCAGATACGTAGAAGAGGTTTTAAATGAGCATGCTGGTCCTTTCTTAGTGAATATGGGTGCAAATTCCATTTTTAGGGTTCCGTACCCAAAGGGTAAAACGGGAACCCTATTACTAAGGCTCCGCCGCCGCCGTCTGTCTGTCTGCCCGTCTGTCACCAGACTGTATCTCATGGACCGTGATAACTAGACTGTTGAAATTTTCACAGATGATGTATTTCTGTTGCCGCTATATCAACAAATACTAAAAAACAGAATAAAATTAATATTTAAGGGGGCTCCCATACAACAAACGTGATTTTTTTTATGTTCTATGTTAGCGGGTTTTGTTATTCCAACGAATTCCAGAAGCTGATTAGGTTTTTTTAAAATAGATATACAGGGTGTCCCGTAAATAATGGATAACCATGAAATAGCATAACTTTATTTACCTTATTTTACATTCTTCTACACCACGACTACAAATGAATGAATTCCATCGGTTATTTGGTTTTGTAATATTGTACGTTGACTATGCCGACAGACAAGTAGTAAATATTGTAACTAGGAATTACACAGTATTTTTTTTTATCGTATTTTTGGTACACTTAAGATAATTTTTTTAGAACCGTTATAAGGTCTATTACATGCTATTTCAAGATTATCCATTTCTTTACGGGACATCCTGTATAGTATACCTGTATAGTATACAGGGTGGAAACTTTCAGCGGGGCAGTAAGGGGAAGTACCTTATCCGTTGCAGCTACGCGAAAATGGTCTTAGGAGACTATCCTTATCTTTTTGAGCAATTTTGATCTGCATTCACAGATTTTGAAAAAAAATTACAGTCTGCAGGAAAATACGCAATTTTCACAAAAACTTTTTTTTATGCCAATCGATCCTCTTTCTTATAAGGATCAAAAAACTCTATTGGACCAATTGAGGTTTGAGTACTAGAAAAGTCATAAATCGCAAAAAAACTTTTCCCATACATTTCGTAAGAAATGATACTCCAACTTAGTTTTTTATGATGGATAAATGGACCGCTACAATGAAGACTGGCCAAAAATAAACAAAAAAAATAAACTTCGTATTTCGAAATCGCATCAATCGAATTCCGGCAATTCGCAAGGCAGTGGATACTAACATAATGATGGTCCTTTAACGTGACCACCTCGCAGTCCAGATCTCACGCGTCTACACTTTTTATGTGGCGCTATTTAAAAATCGAACTTTATAAAAATGAATACAACAGTGTTCAGGAACTCAAATATTTACTTACCACGATTCTCTATGGAATTAATCCTAGCACATTATCAGCTGCTACCCACTCTGTAGTAAAGAGAATAAACCTATCGTCAAAACAGCTACCATTCTCAACACTTCATAACTTAGAGCACAAAAGTAAAATTTCTAGGTGAGTCCAAATGTAAAGTTTCAAGTTTTTAATTTTAAGGTGAAATAATACCCAAAGTAGAAGTTATAGTTTTTGTATTTGTTTTTCGATCAGTCTTTTTTGTAGCGGCCAGGTTATCGATGGTAAAAAATGTAAGTTCGAGTCTCATTTCCTACGAAATGTATGGGAAAAGGTTTTTTGCGATTTATGACTTTTCTAGTACTCAAACCTCAATTGGTCCAATAGAGGTTTTTGATCCTTATAAGAAAGAGGATCGATTGGCATAATTTTTTTTTTTTTTGTTAAAATTGCATATTTTCCTGCTGACTGTACATTTTTTTCAAAATCTGTGAATGCAGATCAAAATTTCTCAAAAAGATAAGGATATTCTCCTAAGACCATTTTCGCATAGCTGCAACGGATAAGGTACTTCCCTTTACTGCCCCGTTGAAAGTTTCTACCCTGTATAGTTCACAGAAAAAGTCACATATAACGGTGCGTGATACAAGCGTCGCCTCGCGTCGAAGTTTGGACCTAAACCCCGTGCGAAGAGTGTCACTCGAGGCGGTATTAACGCTTTGGTTTGAGAAATCACTGGCTCGCTCGTGGTGTGCCGGGCTCCGTGTCGCGTGAAGATTTTAAGTTTAATTATTCTGAAAATAATATTTTTTTCTTTGAATTTAGGCGACATGGGGCTGTTTCCTATGCACTCACCCCGAACGCGCAGTGGGCTTCTTAGCCGCAGACGGCGTGCCCGTCATCGAGGGTCAGCTCAAGGAGAAGAAGGGACGCTGGAGGCTGTTCCGACGCTGGCGGACGAGATACTTCACGCTGTCCGGAGCACACCTCTCCTGCAAGGGTTCTGTGAGTACTTACTGGCACATTGACACTGAGGATCATATGTAAATAAATAAATAAAATAATCAGCCTGGGTTGTCCCACTGTAGGGCCATGGCTTCATGGACTCAACACGATCCTGCGCCAATCTGGACCAATCCCGCCTATAGGCGTCAAGCTCTTCCCGCTATCTCTGTAAGACACTTACAATCAAGTGTCAAACGTTTATAATCAAGTGCCTACACTTACAATCAAGTGTCTAACATTTATAATCAAGTGCCTACACTTACAATCAAGTGTCAAACATTTATAATCAAGTGCCTACACTTACAATCAAGTGTCAAACATTTATAATCAAGTGCCTACACTTACAATCAAGTGTCAAACATTTACAATCAAGTGCCTACACTTACAATCAAGTGTCAGATACTTACAATCAAGTGTCAGACACTTAGAATCAAATGTCAGACATTTACAATCAAACAAACCAGTCAATCAGTCTCAATTAAACTCAATTAGCCCACTTTACTTTCAGAGCGGAGGTGAAAGCATCGACATAAACCAGATTCGCTCAGTAAAAGTCTCCCGAGGCGCCCGCAACATTCCTAAAGCGTTCGAGATCTTCACGGGAGACCAGACTCTCATCCTGAAGCCTAAAGATGGCAAGAATGCTGAAGAGTGGGTGCAGTGTCTTAGCATTGCGGTGGCCCATTCGCAAGCAAGAGATGCGCCAGCCAAGGCGAATAGTTTGCCAGCCAGGGGCCTCACGCTCAAGAGCTTCTAGGACTTTCTAGGTAATATAGAGCCTCGTATTCATCATTATAGATAATGCAATCCATGGTCGCGCGTCATGTCACTCTTACATCATTGGAATAAGATATAAATTGGAATGATTAACAAGCGTTTGTGCAAAGCAACATGGGAATCCAAAGTTGGCAACATTGCATGAAGTATAATTTGTGAAATGGTATGAAACTTTTGGATTGAATACGGGGCTTGAATTATACATACTTTTTTTTTCTATCCGCGAAATTCTACTTTATTTTGGAGTTTGGCCGATGTTGTAAAGTACCACGAAATGCTTCCTCTTCTTAGCGTGTTGATGTCAATCTTAAGGTGAATCTGCAGCCGTAGCCCGCAAAATTCAAATTTCCTTACGTCTTTTGCAATTTGCAGGTCAGTATCAGGTTGTATCTTGATCAGAGCTCGTATAATCATTAATATATCTCTCTAAGATAGATTTCTTCCCCATGTCATGATTTCTCATGAAAAAGTCGTTCAATGGAGCAAATCTAACTTAGAGAGGTGTATTAATAATTCTAATGAATCTGTTAAAAGTCGCGAATCATATTTTGATCAGGATACTACTTGACACTGACCTACAAATTGCAAAAAACGTAAGAAAATTTGAGTTTCGCGGGCTACAACTACGGATTCACCGTAATGGACTCGGGTCAGAACTCGGCTACGTGTTTGGCCCCATCAGTTCTTGTAACGTGCAGCTGACAGGACACGCAGGAAACGATATTAAATCTCCAAATGCTTCTAAATCATAATAATTAAAAAAACAGGTTGATTTAGCGCTAAGTAAATTGTAACTTGCTCATTTACTTTCTGCTTATATGATTAAATGTCACGACTGTCTATGCGCGCAATAAATATTTTAACAACAGCTTTATTCTGAAATAAATACATATAAAAAGTGACTGATAATAAGACTTGTATTGAAACGTGCATTTGTATACATATAACTCTTTATCAATATTGAATATGGTCAGCAGCATTATACAGGGTCAAAATAAATTAGCTAGCGGAACTCCTCAGACGTGATGGGTATCGATATCTACACACACATACATAAACTCACGCCTTCTTCCCATGGGGGTAGGCAGGAAATATAGAACGCTACCTGCTACGCTTCTTACATACTCCTTTTGCTTCGCCTACGTTCATACATGCATGCCGCCGGTTGCGAGTACTAAACACCTGACCTTTCTGAAGAACATCACTAATTTGGTCACTATATGTCATCCTAGGGCGTCTCCACTCACCCCTGCTTTATAAATACCTTTTGTTAGTCTCCTTTCATTCATTCTCTCAACATGACTAAACCATCTAAGCACACTCTTTTAATAATAATAATAAATTTTTGTCACTACATCTTCTTTTAAACTGCGCCGTTATCGATATCTTAAACATGATAAAACAAAAAAGAAATTAATTTGTTTTTTTTTGTTTTAAATATCAGTTTAAAAATTAGTTTTATTTGTGTAAACTTCAAAGAAGTGATATCTCAACCTAGTGTGAATCTTTGGGTTCATTCGAGTAATCGAGTCTGCATGCTAATTGCGTAACACACTATCAGTAGGAATCTGTTTCAATTTGACAGTTCAACAACATTCATTGCGTTATTTACGTTGTTGAGCAGACCAATTTTTCCAACATAATTATGAAGCAATGGATTAGCAATATACTTCAAAATCATTCCGATTGTGATTGAAACTGAGTTACGCAGTTAGGGTCCAAGTCAAACCACGCTGGGGTCGGTACATTTTATTAATTCATTCACTCACGATATAACGGATTGATCAACTCGCACATCAAGTACTACCATTGGTCATGGACCCCAAAAAATCTAATCTTTATTTATATTTATTTTGTCCAGTTTATACTCGTATATCGATACCCGTTAAGTCTGCGGAGTTACGCTAGCTAATTCAATTTGACCCTCTATATGCGGCTTGTTTGTGTAAGATATTTTGTAATGCATAATGATTCAGTGGATCTTATGTTATCTAAGAAACTGAAGAATTTAGTTAAGGCCGGTTATATTTATATATTGGCGGGCGTCGATCATCGCGCTCTTTTATATGAATACGAGATCATCGCGCGATCAATTAGATCGCGTATGTACGTCGTTATTCAGATAAATGATCGCGTATTCCCGTAACAGTCTGCTCATTACGCGGTCTCAAAAGCTCGTGTGGCGCGCATTTGTTCGGCGTTCATATGTCACTTTTTGTTGGGTGAACCAGAACGCGTGGTCGCACCGACAGAGGGTGCCTTCCGGTTTTCCGAACAAAAATTGACATATACGCGATGATCGCGTATTCGCGCGACATCGCTTTTGGTTAGGACGCGGGGTAAGTCAACATAATTAACCATGTAATTAGGGTGGTTGAGACGCTACAGTCATGTAGATAATTGAAAATGCTCACAAAGTATACAATAAGTTTTAGAATATTTAACCACATTCCTTTCAAAATCGGGAATGACACAAGGTTGTTTTAAGACTTTTTTATATTCGTCCTTATTTATATGAAATTATTGACTGTTTTTTTATGCGTACAGTGTGTAACAAAAATCTTTGAAGTTGTACAGTCAAGCTCGAACAGAAGTGTAGATTGTTTTGCTAGCTGTACGTTATTGCATGATAATTATGTACTTATATAGGATGTAGCTTTTTTTATATTACGCGTTTATCAATCGATTTTGCGGTATGTGAAATAAAGGAACTAGGCTGCCGCGGTTTCACTAAATGAAGCGAACGTAAATCTTAGACCTGTCTCTATCAGTCTATGGTCAACGAGATAACCGTGAGACACTAGTTTTTATTAAGTCAATTATTTGATTGGTAACAATATTTTAGTGCCTTATACATAATAAGTGTTTGTTTTATTGCGCTAAGAGTACAATGGACATTTACAATTTAGTAGTAGATATTCAGAGGAAACGAGCAGAAGTAGGAAATAAAGTTTTTAGTAATGTAGGCACTTTTTATTTGAGTTAGGTAGTTAAGCGGGACACAGAATCCGTCCGTTTCGTTTGAAGGATCGAAAAAGATGCGCAAAAGGTCTCCGATTATTATAAATAGTTACATTAAAAAAAAAAAATCTACGCTTAGCCGACATTTGAAACGTTTTCCTAAAACTCAAATTATGAACTTTGCGTAAAACGATGGCACTACTGTCCGTTCACTATAATTTGACGCGTGACGCGATTGGTAGCACTGAATTTTGCAGTCATGTGATTGGTAGTTCTGTTCTGTCAGTCGCCATTTTGAACTCAATTAGTATTGAAACTAAGGGCGAATTTCACCAATGAAAATGAACGCGATCAGCACATCTAAACCAAGTTCAAGAGCTGTCAGTGTCAATATTCAAAGAAAATAATGACACTGACAGCTCTTAAACGTGGTTTATGTGCTGATCGCGTTCAGTTTCATTGGTGAAATTGGCCCTTAGACTGCAAAATTCAGGACTACCAATCGCGTCACGCGTCAAGTTATATGAAACGCACTATACCGTGCTCGTAGGTACATATTGAAAAATTTTGACATGCGAGTGAGACTCATTTCTTATCTAATTTATGTTAATAAATAATTTTATTTAACATTTATTATAAAGAATAATTTATAAGATTTTTTGACAAATTGAGATTTTATGAAGAAATAAAGCTAGAAGACTGAAAGCTGGTCAATGGTTATAGCTACTTATTGTTGCATGTGTGAGAGACTATACAATACAATAACAAAATACATTTGGGCATTTGTTAAAAAGGGATTGTTCATTAATCACGTGAAGCTTGAAAGCTGGGGAGGGGAAAAGATCACGAAATATCACAAGGGGAGAGGGGGGTGTAGTGAGATATCACTTATTTATTTTATCGTTGAACGCGCCTTTTCTAAACCGAAAAGAGGCGCGGGAACTTGACTCACCCCGTTCATTAAAATGCAGGTACAAATTAGATTATACCTGTATTTAAAGATAAAATTTCTGAATTTTTTTAAGATACTTTGTACCTACCAAAAAATACACGTGATTTTGGGTAGGGAGGGGGGTTAGTCTTCAACCTCACCACGTGTCACCAGGGGGAGGGGTTAAAAAGTTACTAAAAACGTCACGTGATTAATAGACGACCCCAAACTAATTTAAGCGATTTCTGGAGCAAGTCCTATGTATTGTAAGAAGGGTTCAGAATACACATCAATTAATATTATGTTTGGTTAAAGAAGTTGTGATTCAAAATTAACATTCCCGTCCTGTTCAGTGCTTCGAAATAATAATAAAATTATTATGTACTGTTGTGGTCTCAAAAATCATTATAAATGGTTGTAACGCGAATGACATTAGTCTTAAGTAGTTTTAAGACGACTAATTACAAATGGGGAAGTGTTTTAAAAGAAATGAAAAATAAGACATTTAAACAAATTATCGGTCACTTTCCCCACAATTTAACTTTGATTTCTAAATCTAAACCAGTACTTAACTTGCCATCTCGCATTTTACGAAATCACAATTTAATAATGATTTGGAATACTGTGCGTTCACTATAGCCTGATGCGTGGCGCGACTGGTAGCACTGAATTTTGCAGTTTGATTGGTAGTTCTCTTCGTCAGCCGCCATTTTGAACTCTATTAGTATTGAAACTAAAGGCTTGTTCAGATATAAGCGATGTCGCCGCCGCACTCGCAACGCTATCAGTTGAACCATTGTGTTTGCATGGACGAGTTCGTTTGAGATTGTGCCGAACTCATAGTTACTGTGTACTCGTGTTTACTAATGGGCGGCACGAAACTGACTAACCGGTATTGCTACCGAGCGCGACAGCGATATCGCGTACCGATTCGGTATCGCATCCGAGCGCGACAGCGATATCGCTTATATCGGAATAGGTCTTAAGACTGCAAAATTCAGTGCTACCAATCGCGTCTCGCGTCAAGTTATAGTCAACGTACTATAGTTTTAGTTAAGTATGCTTTTTAATAACGTTAGTTAACTGTCAATGTCTGAGGTTGCTATCACCAAAAAGTCACGTGTTCATTGGTAAACCAAATTGTTTCTTTGTTAGGTACTATGTTTAATGCTATGTAACATTATGAGCTTTTTTTTTAAATTGGAGCCCAATATTGAGGAATAGTCCGACCTGGCTGGAAAGACTTCCCAGAAATAAAAGTACGGGGGCATGTGGCATGAACAGTATGGTGTTCTAAAATGTTCATTGTTCAATATTGGGTCACCGACTTGTGCTTCTAGGTGCTTCAGAATTATATAATAACTTATATAAACTAAAACAATGACGTCCATTATGAAAGTTATAAACTAAAATTTAATTTAGATGTAAATATACTGTATTGTTATCTAATTGAATCAGATTTTATTGAAGAAACGCCTGAAACCGCCACCGAATTTAAATGAAATAATTAATGTATTACTTAAATGATGAATTGCAAACAGGAGAAATCTTTGTACTTATGATTATATTTAATACAGTTTATAGTAATATATCTCCACTTAATATCTTCATGTATCCTGCTAATTTAATTATAAGAACCAGTTAATTATAACAAGTCGTAATCATCATAATGTTATAGGTACACGTATCGTTAAGCCAGTGTCCATTCTTATCAGATTTGTAGGACGTCACAACGGCTTTATTACGATCTCAAGAGGTATCATGGTGAACCATTTGCACATTAACGCGAAGTAGTTTATACCGATATTCCTCATCATTATCTCAGCTACCAGACAATGCCTTTAAAGATTTTTTTTACAATTTTAAAGCGAATTTTGAAGCTTGAAACGTCATGGACTTTCTCTAAAAGAAAGTAACATGATCGTAAGATAGGATTTCAATCAAATATTGTACCTAATATTATTTTTGTTGAAGAATTAAGTATGAAATAATCAATCTCTATCTTGACACCATATAAATGAAAATGCTGCTTGTAACGTACTACAACTCTGCTTATAGTTTAAGACCATACAGTTGCCAAAATAAATGATAATAACAAATAAATTAGCTTCTATAGCCAATATAAACAATTGTACATACAAATATTTATATATAACGTGTTGATTAAGTTTAAGTGCTTCGGACAATTTATGAACTTGGTGCTACAGTAATATTATGAACTTGTAACTTAGCGTCATGGCTTCCATTCGTAGGGCCGTATGTTATACACGCGTTTTGGCTCATGTACTTAAAAACTGCCCTATTTATTAGTTATTACATTAGTTGTTTGTATGTCGTGTTGTTTTATTTCGATACCTTTTCTATAATTGAGTATAGAGGGGAGATTTTCAACAAGGAAATGAAAAAAGACTTCAAAATCGGTCCACAATTGACGGAGAAATCGGTGAACATACAAAAACAATAGAATAAAAAACAAACATACAGACGAACACATAATCTCCTTCATTTTGGGAGTCTGTTAAAAAGAGGATTTAGTCATAGAAAATAAACAAGATGATCCATTTAAAAAATATATTACAATTTTACAGCTCTATCTACATTAATACTACATTTCTTCACAACATTCAGTTAACACTTATAACCTAACCAGTAAAGTCAAAAATTGCACAGCACTATTCTAAATTATTTCTCCAGGCTTCATAACTTTCAATTGTTTCTTAAACCCATCATTAGGTTGTATAGACGGCCTTCTACCCTTCACTAAATCATAAGCTTCTTGAAACTGCATCTTGTCATAATGCATTAAATAAGCTATACTGACCATAGACGTCCGTGAAACGCCGGCATTGCAATGAATAAGACAATTCTCTTTGGATTCCACAGCCATTCGAATGAACGGCAAACTGTCTAATAAAATCTCTTTGATATTAGTTTCAGGCAAGTCTAAACAGTTTATAAACTTATTGTTGACTGTAACTTCAACATTGATACCTAAACTTAGTACATTTTTGATCTTGTAAGCTTCTACGACATTATTAGCTGTACAATCTTGTGAACCTATGTACACAAAATCAGTTAGTAATACTGGAATATTATCTGGTTTTGTGTCAACTACGAATCCGTAAGTGTTCGGACTTAAAGCAGTTACAGTGGAGTCTTTCTCGACGTAACGCTGTCCGTCGACCTTTGTAACATCTGTTTCTGTTACTTTCAATTTATTTCTTTGTTTCATTAGTTCATTGAGGAAACTCATTGTTGACTATTTTAGGTCTGTGTGATGTTGATTACAGTTGGTAAATTCAAAAATAAATTGTAAAAAATTGGTAAATTTATGCAAATATGAATTATTACAATTGTATAAAAACTATTATTGTCTGCATACAGGGCTTCTTTACGGTTTGCTTTGCTAAGACTTTATCACAACAAATGTCTGTGAACCAACCAGCCCAAGAATGGACTCAATTACCCCCAAAGTCTATCTCCTATCTCTCTCAGACTCATTTACTATCACTATCGTCTTCCCCTCTTCCCTCCTGACTCTTCTCTGGGGCGTAGACGAGGTCCTCAGGTTTGTAATGCACGTCACAAAGGTACAGACCGTCGGGGGGTCCTGATTGGATGCTGCTGTCCCACGTGTGCTTCGAAGGCACTTGTAGCATCACCTTTATTTCTTCTGGAGGGAACTTGCCTGTGGCTACGGAGTTTAGGGTTCCTACCATGCGGCGAATCTGGAAAGGGTTATGTAGATTTATAAGATTTTTTCCTTTCCTTTTCTTCAGTTTTACATAACATAACATCAAGCTTTGTTTCCCCGAAGGGTTGGGCAGAGGTGTAGCTATAGTACACCCACATTTAGCCAGTTATGTAATAGGGGGCGAGCGTATTTCCAACAACCGGGCACAACTCCAGACACCGGGCTGCTACTGAGAAATTCCAGATGGAAAAATCCAAGAACACTTTTGCCTGACCCGGGAATGTAACCCAGGACCTCATGCTCAGCAGTAGCGCTTGCGACCACTAGACCAACGATCAACGTGCATAAATATAATTATGTACACACGGCTACACATCAAGTTATAATTTCCAGTATAAGCTGACCTCTCATTGTACGGAAATCCAGGAAATCCTGTACAATGCGAGATTTGATTTTTTACATTTATATCCGTCTGACTGTCGTTTTAGCAAACTCGTTAAATTGTGGTAATTTTTAATGTTCAAATTGTCCTTTATCAGAACCTTTTTAAGAACAGATTTTAACATTGAATAGGTATTCCAGAGAGACGAAGGCTTCATTTTGTTGCAAAGATCATTGAAATACGCAAGGAAAACATTTTCGGATAAAGATTTAGATTTCCTACTGATTATCCACTGCACAAATTTTTCATATGCAAGCTTATATTTTTCCTTTGAGTTTCGCGGTATTAAATTTTCAACCACTAATTTAGCTTCATCTTTTGTCTGGCGGTGTTAAACACATTGAATCGGAAGAATTTTCGCTTTGAGAGCTCATTTTTAGCAAAAAAGTCACTAAAAAAAATAAAATTTTCGCTGAACCGCGCTTTTGTTACTTCTTTGTTTTTTTTTTTTTTAACAATGGTAGTTGGAACTATACAGCCAAATATGGAATAAAATCTTTTTGTACCTATCTCTATAAATACAAACAGCTGTGTTTTAAATAAAATCTTTTTGCATTTGATTTTTTAAAACGTCAAAATAGCGGCCGGCATGTTTTGCCGGCCTGTTAGAGCGACCAGCAAAACTTTGCCGGCCGCCCCTTGAAACAGAACGGCAAGGTCGACTTTGCTCAAACATGGTTGTCAAAATAATGACCACATTACATGCATTTTTGAGTAAAGTATATTACTTCCGTTTTGCGTGGATGTGATGCATATTTACCCAAAAGCTTTTTCTTTTTAAATGTTGATTTCAATAAATATATTTTTTATGTAAGTCAAGTAAATGGCTACCTGGTTATGCACAAATCCTCTTCCTCTGATCACAATATCCCAGTAATCAAATATACCGTCTTGTTCTATAGAATAGCAGGTGAGGAGTGGCTTCCCAGGCTTCACTTCAATGGACTGAATCTCTCGTCTGTTATGCTTGGTCTGTTTCAACTTGTCGAAACGCTTGAATGTCGTGAAGTCGTGGTAACCAACGAAGTATTTGGCGCCTTCTTTGAACTTTTCAATGTCGAAGCCTGGTATCCTGAAATAATGTTTAAAAACTTTTATTTTTGCTTTATTTTAACTCAAATACGATTTTCCCAAAATAATAATAGTATTTGTAGTATTTATTAGTGTCCAATGAAGGGATGAATGAAAGGCAATTGCATGCAGCTGAGATGAGAATGCTAAGAAGTATGGTGTGGTGTTACGCGAATTGATAGAATTAGAAATGGGAATGAGGAAGTCGGAAAGTGACATGCGTGACTGAAAAATGTGTGGAAATAGGTTGTCATGGTATGAGCATGTTATGCGGAGGAATGAGAGAAATATCGCCAGGAAAGTTTCGAGTATGAATGTGGATGGCTATACGAGTAGGGGAAGACCAAAGAAACGATGGATGGACTGTGTGAAACATATAGCTAGAAAGGGAGTGACTACCGCGATGACCTAATAAAGAAGTATGGAAGAAAAAGACATGTTGCGCTGACCCCAAATAAACTGGGTTAAGGGCAGGAGAATGGTGATCAATGAAAAGTATCTGCCAAAAAAGTCCAAAAAGTGGCCTGTGGATCTTCGGCCTGAACCAAACTGTCGTTCGTGAACTGACTGTCGGGTTCGATAGTTTTCACTCTTTTTGTACAAAACCCAAAATAAGTGTTTACTTAGATATAAATGGAAGTCATATATGTTCTTAGCAGACGAGCTGGTTTTAGTATCAGCGAGTAAGAATTTATTTGCTTTCTGGAAGATTGATACAAGGTCTAATGGCGACAGCAGATGCATCTTAGCGACTGCAATTTAGCAACTGGTTCCATTTGAGTATGATTGAAAAATTGCGTTTTCTATGCAGAATTGTTTGGTGAAGAGATAAAGCGTTCTTGCTAGGTGTATCGTGATTCCGAAAAGCGATTAAATCGCTGATTGCTGATGCTAAAATTATGCGGGTTTTAGAGTTGAATGGAGCATCTGAAAAATCACTAAATCGCTAATCGCAAATTGTGTAGGTTATAGTTATTTATGTTATGTATATTTATGTTAGCGATCATGTTTTATTTCGTCATTCAGATATTTTGACAGTTTTTCACACACAATCTGGCAAAAGTTATTTTTTTCTTTGGATAAAAGAAACTTATAATGCAAAATCAGCCCTTAAACGAATTTTAACAAATTACGGAAAACGACGAATTTCAGAAAATAATGTAAATTTAGAACTTTTTCTTAACTTCTTATATTTCGGTTGCAGCCAAAACTAGAAGGGGAGCCGAAGATTCTGTTTCAGCTGAAAATCGTGTTTCGGTCGGACACTAGAATTTATTTAAAAAATGCTTTTAGGATTTTCCAGGTATTCCAGGGACCACATCCTAGATGCTGCTTAATTTTATACCCATGTCATAAATTATGTTTACATGGGAATTAAAACTACCAACCAACACAACAAATCTAGTGAGGTGTGTCTCACATTAGCTGACCTACCTTACAAAATGACACCGCCTCCACTCTTCTATAGGTATGTGACAAGCTATTGATGTTTTCTCAGACAAAACTATGTCATCCTTTTTCACTGCCAATCTGAAATGTAGAAAGAGAATTTATGTTTGTGTACAATTTTTCATTATTATGATACAGGCAACAGCTGCTTTACATTTGGGGCCATTTAATTAACACTAGTGGCAAAGCCATACAGTTCTGTTGGCAAAAAGGCTGTTGCTATCTTTCCTTCACAGCTATCTCTCTGTCACCAAATAAAATACTGGTTCCAATGTCACAGAATGCACATACAATGGCTATTGTAAAGGAATTCTTAAACAGTAACCAATAAAATAAAATAATGATACTTACCTATACAAGTATGTCCTACCAATAGCATTATGTCTAGCATTGAAGTTGTCTGCAACTCTGATAACCTTTTTTACATAAATGCTATTATTGTGTTTGTAGAAGAATTTGTTCAAGTTGTAGGCGACACTATCAGGGTCGTATATGTTAGAGCCGAACTTCTCCAAGTCAAAGTGTGCAGTTGTGTTCAGTGCGTGGACTCCACCATCTGTACTGTAACAAAATATTTAACAGAATAACTTTATTTACTATTTGTTTTAAATTTTAAATCTATATAAATAAAAATGAAATGCTGCTTTGGTAAGTGCGGTCACTTGAGAACGGCTGGACAGATTTGGGTATTTTTTTTATGAATGTTTGGAATCATCTGAATTAGGTTTTTATGGAAAGAAAAAATCGGAAATTCGGGAATAACTGAAAGTGCATTTTTCTATGGGATTTTTGTAATTATTGGGACATGTCTGTTGGGTCAGCTAGTATATATTATAAAAGTAATGTTATTCACTACCTAATTAATGATAGTAATTTAGCTGAAAGAGTAGGCAGTTATGCACCACATAAGAGATCAGTTAATGGTGTTAAACCTTCGTTTATTCACTGGTAGGCAGATGAGTAGGGCTCACTTACCGGCTCGAAAGAACAAGGTTAGGGTAGTTCAGCGATCTAAGTTGCAGAAGAGCTAGTTCCATCAAACCCTGCACGCTTTCTGGATCTGGGTGATTACGCCCTTCTCTCAGCCATATCTTCTCTGAAGACCTGCAATAAAGTCCTGTAGTAGTAGTAGTAGATATTATTGTTCATGCAAATAAATGATAACTGGTAGCTAGCGAACCTAAATGGCGTCCCTATGTAAGAGAAGAAAGATAAATATCTGGCTTTCATTATACTTTCGTACGACCGATTTTAGAAATGTTTTCATTTATGAAACATATTCGAAATTTTCAATATTTCAATTATCAAGAGCCGAGTTATAGGTTAGCTGCTCTGTGAAGTCTTTCAGTATAGTATAAAGTACTCTGTGGTGAAGTCTGTGACCACAGAACGCAACACAAACTCACAGAACACTATTACCACAGAACACTATTACTCCTAGCGGAGAAGAACGCCATCTTCATACAAAAGTGTTGGTCTAAGAGTATGACTACTAGCGCCGCTAGTGTAACCCTTAGGCAACTTAGACAGAGCGCGAAATTTGAAAATGTTATTTTTGCATTTGTTGTTTATCAGGAACAGCTCGCTCTAAAACAAATTACTAATTCATATCATTAGCGAGTTTTCGTTAATAATAGGAATCAGTAATTTATTTAGAACGTGCTCACGTTACTTGAAGTTTAAAAACAATTAAATAAAAGCACAGTTTATAACGTATACAACTTTATTTATGAAGGAAACCATAATCCATATTGTCCATAGGTTAGTTACATTAAACGCCAATTATTTTTAAATAGTACACATGGCTACATATACATATTCCTCCTGTTTCTGGTCTCTTAAAATTTAATCAATTAACATTGTTATTTAGAATTATAGAGTTTTTATTCTGGCTGAAAGATTATTTTTTAGTAAAATATGTATGAATGAGAATAAACATTTATTATAAATTATTACTCATAATACAATAAGTTAATTTTAAGGTTCAAGAATTATAATGATGTTTTTACTTAGAAATAGTACCACAAGAATGTTAAAAAATATTATTTGTGTTTTAATATATTTATTTTCTTCTGTAGGCTCGCTTGTGCGGCACTGTCAGCAAACATCCTGTTTTGTACATTACAGAATCTAATAATGCTTATGTAAAATATTGAATTTATTATTATTGTTACATTTTGCCCTTTATGTTCACTACATGTATCTAGAAAATCAAAATTAATATTTTCTTTCAACAATTCTTTAATGCAATCTTTAATACCCCTCTTATGTGCATTTTTATTTAAATAATCACACATGATTGATGTACTTTTGTTTACACATTCAACCATTTTTATGTTGGCATATTTAAGACTTCGTTTGTCATGTTCATATTCTTTAAATATAGTGAACAAATGGCACACAGTATCCGTAGAGGACGTTAAAGATTTGAGGCACGATACACAATTTGTTTCCATTCTCTTAATGATATAACCACAAACATAGGCACATGCCTGCATCTCCCCAGTATTTTCATCCATTTGATCCATGGACATACTGCAACAATCTGCCTCATTGCTTACTGCTGATGGACGGTCAACATCAGTTTTGGCATTATGGGTCAAAAATAAATTTAAATTGTCAAGAATGACATCCTCATCGGTTTCACAATTTGTTGCTGAGCTTGGTGCCGACAAATTTGAAATTATTCCAGTTTTTAAAGCTGCAACAAATTGTGAGACTGTTGGGTTGCAATTTGACCCACAATTACTCCTGACACACCCAAAACAATTCTCTAAGGCATCTTGTTGCAGTCTCCTGGTGGATAAACTCCCAATTTCGGGATATTTTTGTTTTAAATTCCGCCATATTCTTTCCACTCCCGCCATGGTTTGGATCCATCCATCCAGCGAAGGTGCCCTTGATTTTGCACCAATAAATAGGCAGTTTTTAAAAAATAATTTCATTTCTTTAAAATATGCAAAATGAGGGCTCCGGTCTGAAATATTTCTCAAATATTTTTTGCCTTTTTTTAAACTTGGAGAGTCCGCATTTAAACTATCGAACAATTGGTCGATTTTGTTTAGCAGGTTGACCGTAGCAAGTGCTTCTGTTGGCAGCTCTCCTGTAAAAAAAAAAACTTTTTAGTGTTTATGTAAGTACCAGAGGTTTCGTCGTGAGAAAATAGCAAGCATATTTTAAAACATCAATGTTGTGGTCAAACACAAGCCTGTAAATAAAAAGTAGGATAGGTAATGCCAAATTAAAAACTAATTTTGTTTTTAGGACAAACTCAGCACGTATTTATATGATATTTAAAAATAATGTAAGAGTTTTTAAGAACAATAAACATTTCAATTTCAATAAACAATTGACTTTTGAAAAAGAAAATGGCTCCGGAGGGTAATATTGTAAAAAATCTAAGTAGTGATGGGATGATAAAATTATAGAACCCCTTATTATGTTTAAGCTCGAAGCCAAAAATTCGAGGACACATTCACTGGGCTAGCATGGTGGATTATAGCCTAGTTCCTTGATCAAAGACTATTCAGAGAGAAGACTCAAGTGGGAACATAATTATTAAGGTTGGAGATGATTTTAAGCTGATTTTTAAATTTATGGATGTTTTTATAACATTATTATTATGACAACACACCTTCGGTGATTTTTGCATACATTCCAGCAGACACTGTATGGCTCAAAACTTGCGCGGCTAATTTTACTTTCATTTTTTGTTTATTGTTCGGATTTAAATGGCTCTTCGTTAGGGCTGGCGCAAAAACGAAAAATGGGTTGTTGTTATCCAATTCAAAAAATTCTTCAATGTGATTCCACTTCGCGATATCTGAAAAAGAGGTATATATTGAACATCTCACACAACGCTTTTAAGGGTAACGCACTAAAACATGAAAAATTATTAGTGCGCCCAACGTTTTCATATTGAAAGGAACATTATTTTACAACTGTTTTAGACTCGATGTACAGACGCCAGCAGGTCAAGCTACCCGAAACTGTAAAATTTTCCCAATCAACCTTGAACCTTATGCTTTAATGATTAAGTTGAAAATCTTTTAAAGAAATTTGACGGATTGCAGTAGCTTGATGTGCTGGCGTCTGTACAACCTACTAAATACCCCGTTCCCAATTCATTTTTTGATACAACAGACATCTATATTTACCCGACTACGGCGAAACAAAAGGCGGGGTTATGATTTTGACCAGTATTTATGTAACTATGTATATCATCTTACAATTTTTGTTACATGCTACAATAAATAAATGGGGTTTTCTGAAAAAAACATATTTCAGTTTTATTTATGTAACTACAATACAGATGTTTGTTTCTATTTTACGTCACAATAAATGAGATAAAAACACAATAATTGCCGACTTACATAATATAGCAGAAACGACGGTCAGTGAGTAGTCTTAGGGGCGGAGTTTCTGGTGGTAATACTCCCCGTAAAAGTATAAAATTAAAAGTTATTATTACCTGCAATTTGTTTTCCATTGCACTCAACATTATTATTGCATTTTATGTTGTATTTTAGAAATAAATTTCTAAAACATTTGAGAAGATGGGGCGTATCGTGTAGAGCAACTATTTCATGCTCCTGAAATCTAAAATACGGTTGTTCAACAGATACCCCTATTTGTGAAAGTGCTCTTCTATTTACCCCATCCATATCGCAAATAGTTGCAGCAATTGTGATGCCTGCATCAAAACAAGCGTGAAGGACCTGTAATAAGATAATTAAGTTGGTTAATATTATTTAGTAGGAAAATAAAATAAATAGGGTCACAAATAGAAAATGATTTTCAGTTAAACAGTAAATATATGAAAATAATTTCAATACAATACATACTTCTTTGATCAAAATCATTAATCTGTCTGCAGTGACATGATCTCCCGACAAATAATATGCCACAGGCTGTTTAATTCTTTTCCGTATAGATAAAATCATGAATACTAGAGCATGACTTGCTATTTGTGGATCTCGTCCATGCTCCCCTCCGTGGTCTTGAAATCCGTCTATTTGATCAGATTTTGAATTGTAATTCAAATTTTTTCTAATCGACATTTCATCAAACAACAAACTGTACTCATTGTCTAATGGAATGTTATTGGCAGCTATTCTTTTCACAACATCAAAAAGATGATTGTTGATGCCAGGTTTTAAAGGCAGCTTATTCAACAAGTTTTTGAGAGTTGTTTGGCTGGGTAAGAAAAACAGACGTCGTAGAAGTCTGTAAGTGGCAGGTGATCTTTTGTATAACCTTAAAGAGAGAATTTTTTGATGCAAATTCCATCGGCGTCCACGTTTTTTCCTCTTGCAATTTAACAATTGCCCTTGTAATAAAACAGCAAAAGAACTAGTCAGGTCAGTTGACAACTCTTGTACTGCATCGTCATCAATGAGGGCCTCTAAAATCTTCTGTGTTTTCAGTTTTTTAATTTTTTTTTGTAGGCTGCAAATTTTGCGTACGTTTCTTCGGCACTTGTTTAGTAGTCGCTTTTCTCTTTCAGTTTTTTCAGAGGATTCAGCCTAAAACCAAAAATAAATAAAAACTTTATTCAGTCCCATACAACAAACTTGATTTTTTTGACATTTTTATATATAATGGTACGGAACCCTTCGTGCGCGAGTCCAACTCGTACTTGGCCGGTTTTTTTTTACAATCACTACTTATACATCGGTATACTGAATTGTGAAACGAGTGGCAGGCTTTAATGTTATTAAAATTGTGAATGATAAATTTATGTTCACACTTAAGGCGCGTCCCTGACCAAAATGTTGTATTAGCCGTTTTTTGCAGTTTTTGGGAGCTATCTACTCGTTATTTATAACAAACATCAACAAATAAAAAACCGGCCAAGTGCGTGTCGGACTACGCACAATGAAGGGTTCCGTAGTTAGGATGAATTTATCCCTAAAACAAACTTAACATTGTAGTTCAAAAACAGGTTCTACCATACATCGATATACGCCACGGTCAATTTTTCAACTGAAAATTTAAGTTTGTAATCGCAAAAATGTTTTTTTTTATGTGATAAAACTATAAATTTACAATTTTCGGACTGTTTCCTTTACTTGTGCTGTGAGACCTTGCTTCTGCCCAAATTCCATGATTCTAGGTCAACGGGAAGTACCCTATAGGTTTTGATTTATTTGCGAGTATCGAAATATGTCGCAATAATGTCGCTTATATCGTACTTTTTTATTGCGTTGACTAGGGAGCTTGATTTTTTTAGAGCTTCAAAGGACCATAGACTTACGTATTTGATGTAAATTTCAAATTGATACCTCTACGCGTTCCTGAGAAAAATGGTCTTGACAGACTGACAGACAGACGGACAACGAAGTGATCCTATAAGGGTTCCGTTTTTTCCTTTCGAGGTACGGAACCCTAAAAATACATTAAATTTCTACATAATCTTCATTCCATAAGGGTAGAGTCCATTTTTTATTTTAAGGTAGATATATACTCGTATTAGGTTTAATTAATCTCCTTACAACAAAACCATAAAAATGAGAAATAATGATTGATCACATGCATCTCCTTGTGAAGTAAACAATATTTATATTTTCTACTGACACTAATGAATTGACAATTTATTAATGAACTTCTTTTTCAAAATACCAAAATTTGATTTTAATAAAGTGTTTATTCTAAAATCTGGGCGTATTCACTACTCTACTGTAAATCAAGCGCGAGGTATCAAAATTCAGTCCTGCTGCATGCTGGAAGGTCTCAGAGGGTGAAACACGTGCCGTTTGCGTCCGCGTCAGCTAGCTTGCTCGCTCGAGTCACATTATCAGTAGTTAAATAATATTATTTTATTGAATTTTTTTTGGTTACTGTTTTTGTAGAACGAAGTAGGAGTAAACTGGCAGAAATCGCATCCATACTTGTGACTGTCTTCTTCACTTACACACTTTGCTGTGTGAATTTAGTTAAAAATAATAATCCACGATGGTGGCAGTGAAAATCAAAATTTTCATCATGGGTATCATTTTCATGGTTTTCGAGGGTGCTAAAGCCGATGGTGAAGTCAATATTTTAATCCAAGATGGCGGCTGCGAAAATGTTCAAATTTTTCATCATGGGTATCGTTTTCATGGTTTTCGAGGGTGCTAAAGCCGATGGTTAAGTCAAAATTTTAATCCAAGATGGCGGCTGCAAATATGTTATTTTTTTTATCATGGGTATCGTTTTCATGGTTATCGAGGGTGCTTAAGTCGATAGTGATGTCAAAATGTAAATCCAAGATGGCGGCTGCAATTTTTTTCAAATTTTTTATGATGGGTATCGTTTTCATGGTTTTCGACGGTGCTAAAGCCGATGGTGAAGTCAAAATTTGAATGCAAGAAGGCGGCTCCAAAATGTTCAAATTTTTCATCATGGGTATCGTTTTCATGGTTTTCGAGGGTGCTAAGGCCGATGGTTAAGTCAAAATTTTAATCCAAGATGGCGGCTGCGAAAATGTTCAAATTTTTCATCATGGGTATCGTTTTCATGGTTTTCGAGGGTGCTAAAGCCGATGGTTAAGTCAAAATTTTAATCCAAGATGGCGGCTGCAAATATGTTATTTTTTTTATCATGGGTATCGTTTTCATGGTTTTCGAGGGTGCTAAGGCCGATGGTTAAGTCAAAATTTTAATCCAAGATGGCGGCTGCGAAAATGTTCAAATTTTTCATCATGGGTATCGTTTTCATGGTTTTCGAGGGTGCTAAGGCCGATGGTTAAGTCAAAATTTTAATCCAATATGGCGGCTGCATAAATGTTAAAAAATTTCATCATGGGTATCGTTTTCATGGTTTTCGAGGGTGCTGAAGTCGATAGTGATGTAAAAATGTAAATCCAAGATGGCGGCTGCGAAACTGTTCAAATTTTTCATCATGTGTTATTAACGCGGGGTCAGGTATAGTAGGCGGGGGTGACGGTGTTCCCTTGACGAGAGAATGTAAATGGAAACCACTTATATTTGAGATAACTGATAATCACTGTCTGTACACGTTTATTACACGGAAATACAGCAGGTGCGTAGTACTCGCAATCGGCGTGTGTGTATGACCAGATGTATGAACGTAGGCGAAGCAAAAGGAGTATGTAAGGAGCGTAGCAGGTGGCGTTCTGTCTACCCCCATGGGAAGAAGGCGTGAGTTTATGTATGTATGTAAATACAGCAATCTACTGTGAATGAAAAATAAAGATAAGTTTTCATAAACGTCAAAATCAGGAAGTGCATCTATGAGAAAAGTAGATTTATTTAAATACTGATTTTCAGATACTTTAACCTCGGCTTTAGACGGAATAATATAACCATGATAAATTATCTATTTATTTTTAAATCTTATTGTAAAAACTATAATCCTGCACATGTTCCCGAATTCGAGGGCAGGAACTGGTCATGTCCTTTCGGTGGCACCATCTTGAATTTTGATTTTGACTCCATAATAGTTATCGGCGCCCTCGAAAACCATGAAAACGATACCTATGACGAAATATTTGCCAATTTTCGGGGGCGCCATCTTGAATTTTGTTTTTGACCCCAGTTTTGTTATCAGCTACCTCGAAAACCATGGAAATGACACTCAAGTCGAAAAAAATAAGTAAGCCCAGCGCACACCGCTGGAGGCGCGGCAGAGCGCACTTGAAGACAACAATTTAATATAAACCTTAACTACCTTGACATACGGTCAATAGCCCGTGCGTTTCAAGGAAATGCGCTCCGCCGCGCTTCCAGCGGTTTGCGATGGGCCTCAAAAAAAAAAAAAATTATAAGATACAATAAATACTCGCATCCATATTCTATTCCATATTCCTAATGCCGTGTCACTACACTACAGACCCGGCTTTCAGTCATATAGGTAAATGAATTCACAGATCAGAGTGTGCACACACGCACTCGTATCTGTGAATTCATTAAACGCCGTGTCTGTGAATTCTAAGGTTACTTGTATTCGTAAGTTATCCACCAGTTGGCGCTAGTAATGTTTTACAAAGTATTGTAGAGGTGAGGTGCGGCAAGGAAGGAACGATTCCTCAAGGTTATTTGGTCAGGGTAGTGCCTTAATTTAGATTCCTCTATTTTTAACATGCGCGCACCAACCCACACATTCTCACTACATACGCCCCACACTTCATACACACCCCACACTTCACACACACCCCACACTTCACACACACCACACACACTCACACCCAAAAGCACCTAAACATTTTGTCATCAAAACCTCTCTACAACATAATAATTATTGTTAGTCAACTTTTTTTTATACATTTACCCTGTACTTATTGTTTGAATTATTATTTTTGCCTTTTTTTTTTTTTTTTCAAATTAATTACTTCACCTAAATTTATTTAAAAATGTTTGCATTACTTGGGAAGAGACTGGACCCCACAACACAGGGAATCCTAGTGTGGGGTTCAGGGAATTTGTGAAATCTAGTACTTATGGCTCTTATGTAACCTATTATAATTTGTTTTTATGATGTACCGTGTTTTTGAACAGAATAAAGTTTTTATTTATTTTTGGTTTTAGGCTGAATCCTCTGAAAAAACTGAAAGAGAAAAGCGACTACTAAACAAGTGCCGAAGAAACGTACGCAAAATTTGCAGCCTACAAAAAAAAATTAAAAAACTGAAAACACAGAAGATTTTAGAGGCCCTCATTGATGACGATGCAGTACAAGAGTTGTCAACTGACCTGACTAGTTCTTTTGCTGTTTTATTACAAGGGCAATTGTTAAATTGCAAGAGGAAAAAACGTGGACGCCGATGGAATTTGCATCAAAAAATTCTCTCTTTAAGGTTATACAAAAGATCACCTGCCACTTACAGACTTCTACGACGTCTGTTTTTCTTACCCAGCCAAACAACTCTCAAAAACTTGTTGAATAAGCTGCCTTTAAAACCTGGCATCAACAATCATCTTTTTGATGTTGTGAAAAGAATAGCTGCCAATAACATTCCATTAGACAATGAGTACAGTTTGTTGTTTGATGAAATGTCGATTAGAAAAAATTTGAATTACAATTCAAAATCTGATCAAATAGACGGATTTCAAGACCACGGAGGGGAGCATGGACGAGATCCACAAATAGCAAGTCATGCTCTAGTATTCATGATTTTATCTATACGGAAAAGAATTAAACAGCCTGTGGCATATTATTTGTCGGGAGATCATGTCACTGCAGACAGATTAATGATTTTGATCAAAGAAGTATGTATTGTATTGAAATTATTTTCATATATTTACTGTTTAACTGAAAATCATTTTCTATTTGTGACCCTATTTATTTTATTTTCCTACTAAATAATATTAACCAACTTAATTATCTTATTACAGGTCCTTCACGCTTGTTTTGATGCAGGCATCACAATTGCTGCAACTATTTGCGATATGGATGGGGTAAATAGAAGAGCACTTTCACAAATAGGGGTATCTGTTGAACAACCGTATTTTAGATTTCAGGAGCATGAAATAGTTGCTCTACACGATACGCCCCATCTTCTCAAATGTTTTAGAAATTTATTTCTAAAATACAACATAAAATGCAATAATAATGTTGAGTGCAATGGAAAACAAATTGCAGGTAATAATAACTTTTAATTTTATACTTTTACGGGGAGTATTACCACCAGAAACTCCGCCCCTAAGACTACTCACTGACCGTCGTTTCTGCTATATTATGTAAGTCGGCAATTATTGTGTTTTTATCTCATTTATTGTGACGTAAAATAGAAACAAACATCTGTATTGTAGTTACATAAATAAAACTGAAATATGTTTTTTTCAGAAAACCCCATTTATTTATTGTAGCATGTAACAAAAATTGTAAGATGATATACATAGTTACATAAATACTGGTCAAAATCATAACCCCGCCTTTTGTTTCGCCGTAGTCGGGTAAATATAGATGTCTGTTGTATCAAAAAATGAATTGGGAACGGGGTATTTAGTAGGTTGTACAGACGCCAGCACATCAAGCTACTGCAATCCGTCAAATTTCTTTAAAAGATTTTCAACTTAATCATTAAAGCATAAGGTTCAAGGTTGATTGGGAAAATTTTACAGTTTCGGGTAGCTTGACCTGCTGGCGTCTGTACATCGAGTCTAAAACAGTTGTAAAATAATGTTCCTTTCAATATGAAAACGTTGGGCGCACTAATAATTTTTCATGTTTTAGTGCGTTACCCTTAAAAGCGTTGTGTGAGATGTTCAATATATACCTCTTTTTCAGATATCGCGAAGTGGAATCACATTGAAGAATTTTTTGAATTGGATAACAACAACCCATTTTTCGTTTTTGCGCCAGCCCTAACGAAGAGCCATTTAAATCCGAACAATAAACAAAAAATGAAAGTAAAATTAGCCGCGCAAGTTTTGAGCCATACAGTGTCTGCTGGAATGTATGCAAAAATCACCGAAGGTGTGTTGTCATAATAATAATGTTATAAAAACATCCATAAATTTAAAAATCAGCTTAAAATCATCTCCAACCTTAATAATTATGTTCCCACTTGAGTCTTCTCTCTGAATAGTCTTTGATCAAGGAACTAGGCTATAATCCACCATGCTAGCCCAGTGAATGTGTCCTCGAATTTTTGGCTTCGAGCTTAAACATAATAAGGGGTTCTATAATTTTATCATCCCATCACTACTTAGATTTTTTACAATATTACCCTCCGGAGCCATTTTCTTTTTCAAAAGTCAATTGTTTATTGAAATTGAAATGTTTATTGTTCTTAAAAACTCTTACATTATTTTTAAATATCATATAAATACGTGCTGAGTTTGTCCTAAAAACAAAATTAGTTTTTAATTTGGCATTACCTATCCTACTTTTTATTTACAGGCTTGTGTTTGACCACAACATTGATGTTTTAAAATATGCTTGCTATTTTCTCACGACGAAACCTCTGGTACTTACATAAACACTAAAAAGTTTTTTTTTTTACAGGAGAGCTGCCAACAGAAGCACTTGCTACGGTCAACCTGCTAAACAAAATCGACCAATTGTTCGATAGTTTAAATGCGGACTCTCCAAGTTTAAAAAAAGGCAAAAAATATTTGAGAAATATTTCAGACCGGAGCCCTCATTTTGCATATTTTAAAGAAATGAAATTATTTTTTAAAAACTGCCTATTTATTGGTGCAAAATCAAGGGCACCTTCGCTGGATGGATGGATCCAAACCATGGCGGGAGTGGAAAGAATATGGCGGAATTTAAAACAAAAATATCCCGAAATTGGGAGTTTATCCACCAGGAGACAATATTGGTATGTAAGATAACTACAATACCAAGTAGCGCTTGCAACCACTAGACCAACGAGATAGTCCCAACATAATATCCCTACTAATATTATAAATGAAAATGTAACTCTGTCTGTTACGCTTTCACACCTAAACCGCTGAACCGCTTATGATGAAATTTGGTACAGAGATAGATTAAACCTTAGAGAAGGACAGGCTACTTTTTATCAACAGACTGTGCGGGCAAAGCCACTGGCAGAAGCTAGTCACTACATAGTAAAAAAGAATGTTGCTTCCCACTGTCTGTCTGTCCCTATGTATGCTTAGATCTTTAAAACTATGCAACGGATTTTGATGCGGTTTTTTTTAATAGATAGTGATTCAAGAGGAAGGTTTATATGTATAATACATGCATAATATAGTAGAGAAACACTGCACATCAGCATTGCACCCATGCAAAGCCGGGGCGGGTCACTAGTATAATATATATTTAATAAAACTTACATCAGATAAGTTGATTGTATCAGGTGCTCTTGCAGTTCCAGGCTGTTGATTGGATCCAGTGTCAGCAATGGACATCTCCACTTGAGAGCTGTGTGTTGATGTGGTGGAGAGTTCAGACGGAATGGAATATCTATGCAGCATTTTCCTTTGCAAATGGTCTTGAACAAATGCACTTTCGGGAAAATGCTTAGAGCAAAGCATTTTATGGCTTACATAGAGGCTTCTCTGAAATTCCACAGAATTCCAGTTCCCCTCTGGGTAACAAAACTTTGCCCATGCTACCAACCTGAAAACATGATTTTAGTTTTTTATCAACATCTGAATGATAATACCGATTGGCATTGATACTATACCTACTTTGGATTATATAATATACATACCGCTGTACGTTGGAAGGTCCTGGTTTCGGAAAACGATGTAACACCAGTTCCGAATCTTGAGCTGTCGATGCATTGCACTTTGCACATTTTCGGTTACTGTCCCTCATAATTTTTCACCGATTCACTGACCAACGAACACAAATAAATACAAAATAAAAGTCACTAGGCTAAAAAGTCACTAGGCTTGTAAAACAACGAATGCAACGTTATGGTATCCCGTATTCGAAGTCTCGATGAAAACGCGGAGGAGAATAACCAACTCGACGCACTTTGAACGGAAAATCACACGAAATACAGGAAAAACGACGACAAAAACAAATTAACACAGGCAGCGAATAACTGTTTTGAAGCGTTTGAAAACCACCATTTTAAATTTTATTAAACTGTCAAAGTCTGATTGAAAACGTTGATGTTGCCATTTACCATCGAATTTTTAATATTTGTTTTTGGTACTGGAAGCCCTATAACAAACCCACCTACTGAGCCAACCAATCCAAACACAGTTGACTCCCCCTGAAATGTACTCTGTGATTAATATGTTATGTGTCACTGTCAGCTGAGCTACAGCTGTCTGTCATTCATGGTATCAGCCCAGCTGTTTTTTTTAAAAATAATATTTTAAGGGCCTGGTTGCTGGAACCTTTTAGCTAAGTTTTATTTAGTTATTTTGTATAATGATGAAATGATGCATGAATTGAAAGATAGATGATATCCCCACCCGCCCGCTACCCTTGAGTTTTGAGTAAAGCTGTGGCACTTTACTGAAACTTCACGCGAACTTCTTGAGAGAACTTGAATTGATGTTGCACTGGTTTGTTTAATTTACCTACGCTAATGCACGTTCACGAACACTTAATGGTTAGTATAATCTATAATATAATCTACCATTATCACACATTAATATTCAGCTAAACACAAATTTCAGAAAATAAAACAAAACTGCTAAACTTGACACTTCGCTTTCCCGCCAAGAACTCCCAGGCCCAGCTGTTCAGCTACGTGCGCTCCACAGATTAGCCCGTATTGCAGAAGCTCACTCACGACTCAAGCATTACATATAACCAGTTTATACAAGTTCCAAGTAATCCTTGAGTTTTGAGTGAGGTTCTGTAATACGGGCCTAATACAGAACATCAATCAACACTCAAGCATTACATAAAACTGGAATCAAGTCATTTGATTGGTTGAAACTAGTAAAGCAGTAGGTATGGTGCGCTTTTTTAAACCACGAAAGAGATTGTTTTTTTTATTACTTACTGATTTCCTGCTTAGGTCAGAGCACAGACTAAGTAGGGTCAGAGTAGTTTCCGCTCACACGTTGAAGTCCATTCCTTTAGAGGTTCAAATCTTTGAGGTTCAAATCGTCACAAAGAACCTTAGAACTCACCGTATTTCTTTTAGATTTTATGACAACAAAAGTTACTATTAAAACTGATTGGTTCAAAAAATAATGTTTTGTATATAAGTACAGACGCCAGCAGATCAACCTTGAACCTTGATGTAGCAAAGTTGAAAATCTATTTTGACAGTAGCTTGATGTGCTGGCGTCTGTACAATGAAACTGAAACCACTTGAAAACGCAATGAGGAGTCGGTCGTCACAATTTCTAAACGGGAGCCTTTCACTTTTTTGACAGTTGTTTATGTCCGTGTCATCGAAATGTCAATTTGTTTGCCATTATTTCAGTCAAAAATGGCACAACGGACGTGGCATATGTTTACGGTGTTAACTTTAATATTTACAGTTTTATCACTTGTTGGAGATGTTTTCTCGCAATCGCCAGCGCCCTGGTACGAGAACATGCCTGCTGTGACGATGGACTACAAAGTTCACATCGACGCGGGCAAAGAAGACTGTTACTATCAATATGTCCCGTCTGGTGCTACATTTTACGCCAGCTATCAGGTAATTAATTAAGGTTTTCTGTATCGAAACTAATGCAGCAACTTCAGATAACGATGCTTGACGGCTTGGAACCATGATAACGAAACATTTTTGAGTTTTAGCTTGTGTATTTCACTCATAAATAGTTCTCAAAGTTTTTTATCAACAGGTGTTGAAAGGCGGCGATGGCATGTGTGGTTTTGCCGTGCGGCATCCTAATGGCCAGATAGTGCACCCATATGAGTGGCGGCAGAGTGCCGAGTACGCAGACCAGTCCTCTTCAGGAGGATATTATGCAGTGTGCATTGATAACCAGTTCTCAAGATTTGCAGGGAAACTAGTCAATTTATATCTTTCAGTGATAAGATACGATATGTGGGAGAAGTACGCCAAGGAAGTTGAGGAGCTTGACATGAATATAAAGAATTTTACTGTAAGTTTTTATTTGTGCTTTAGTTTGTTTGTTTTTACTTACTTTAAAAAAAAAAAAACTTACTACAGTCAAACAATTGAATTGAATAATATCTGCCTATGTTTGCTCTTAATCTGTAGAAAATTCAGTCGTTTTTTAAAAACATTTACACATTCATAATGTTTAAATTATGTTAAATCATGCAAACTAATGCTAAAAGTTGTTCTTTTTTAAAGCTGGGTGCGGTTTATGATTAAGTAACTGCTATCAAAATTAATTATAGTAATATTATGATGTAGCGTTATTACATTAGAGATAAATCTTCAGGCAAAGGGACTTGTTTCCTGTAGTCTGTTCTACACATTTCTTCAATAATAACAGCTAATTTGCATGCTACTGCATGGAATGTTAGATAAATATTCATGTAAACACCTTATTGTAAATGATACCTACATCATATTATACAATAGGAGTTTACATGACAAATAAATTATGTCAATTCTATTCCACCATCTTAGAAAATGTCCTGTGTGTTTTGAAATGTCCTGAAAGGCACAAACCACCAGATAAATAAATAATGAATGATGTACTGGCAGACGGGATGGCAGAGAATATTATATGCAATTTCAATTGAAATAAGGTATTCAATGCACAGAGGTTGGTGCTGTCCACCAGATTCATTATCCATTAGTAGTATTTCATTGTCCACCAGATAAGTTTACTAGAACTAGTCACAAAGCGGTAAAACCTGCCATTATTCATTGGCAGTATTAATTTGATTCTCATTGTTATTGCAGACCTCTATCCAGTTTGTGGAGAGGAACATCAATGACATCCTTCAGTATCAGTACCACTCCAGGGCCCGGGAGTCTAGAGACTACAACTTGCTGCAAGACAACAATATCTATGTGCTCAGGTATTGTAACTACTCATTAATATTAGGGAGCTAGGGTCAGAAAGAGCTTTATGTCCATGCAATCAAACCGAACAAAAAGCTATTCACCTCGTATTGGTTTCGATGGCGCGACTCGACACTGCGTCGGACCTAATGCGACATTGGAGGTGGTACATCATCGGCTCAAACTGATTCCGCGTCGATAAGTGTGGTCACTCTTTTAATAGAGGAATCCCTAATCTCCTTATTAGTTATTATCTATTTAAGTGAAGATAGAGGTTTCATAATGTTGGAGAGTAACACTAATGCAATATAGGGCAAAATTGATAAGATAATTATGTGCAATTTATAATAGGTTTCAATACTGGTATCCAGCTGCAATTGGGCTAGACTGAAGACAACGTGAACAATCAGAGAAGGCTAGGCAGATGATACTATGTATAGTATAGACGCAAAATAGTAATGGCATGGAATTCATGATTCTGAGTGCCAATTTTTATTAATCACTAGCTGCGCCCCGCGGTTTCACCCGCGTAAGTGTCGATCCCGTGGGAATATCGGGATAAAGAGTAGCCTATGTCTTAATCCAGGGTTTCAGCTACCTCCATACAAAATTTTATCAAAATTAGTCCAGCCGTTTGAGCGTGAAGAAGTATGAAACATACACACACACTCACAAACTTTTGCCTTTATAATATTAGGGTGATAAAAATGGTTAATGTAACAACAAGGAAGGCATTTAATTTAGTGGTATAAATCAATCATGGCACTGATGATATAGTGAACCATTCTTATCAAACTTTGACCTCATGGATGGGCTGCCATTCATGATTTTATGT